>OY757188.1:20246825-20705691 GCA_963583895.1 Melanophora roralis
TACCTTTGTATGGCAACCCTGCTAGGGGGTGGAGATAGGGTGTAAGTGAGTTCCAAACATTGGTTTTGCATTGCACATTGTAGAAGAAACTCCGTGGCAGTTGTAAAGGTTTTTATGTAAAAATTTTAGAGAAATTAACAGATGTGGTTTTGGCTTATATATCGGTCAGTTATCGGGCGATTTTGCTGGATAGCAATAGAAATTTTTTCGCAGATATTTATGGTAGTTTGACACCACTTACGGGTCTACCATAACACGAATAGATGGACATGGCGAAATCGACCTCCCTATTTTTAGGAAACCAGAATATATATACTTTATGGGGTCGCAAATTACAAACAGAATGAAAAACTTATATATACCCTTATCACTTATTTGTGTGAAGGGTATAAAAGGAGGGGTTTGTTAGATGCCGCTTTTTGTGTTCAGAGTAAAATTTTGGCCTGTAGGTTATAAATAGTACCTTTTTATGTAATAACTTTGAGATTTAAAGAGAGAAACATATTTTTCAAATGCAAACAAACTTTAAATTTTTTAAGGAACCTTAGCTTTTTATGAAAAAGATTGTCCGGATTTCTTATTACTTACATAGGTAAAAGAATTTATGTAAATCTTTTATGCTTGAGGCAATTGGTTATACAATTGCCTACATTTATAATCTATTCTGTTTACATCTAGAAATGTTTCCCGCCGGTTCACAGTAGGCAGTTTGATCAGTTTTTTTCTTCAAAATTAACAAAAAAAAACATTAAAAGACGTCTGCATTTGCTATGTTTATTTTTGTTTTGTTTCATAAAATGTAGCCGTCTTCAATAGATGTTGTCAGTGCTGCCAATATTTCACACCTCTGATGTGATGATAATACATAGAAGCATGTTCCCATGTTTTACACATACATTTTTTTTGGTGCTACATAGGTCAAAAAATCTTTCCGGTTTGCACAAGATTCAAAATGAACCTAGAAGGTTCGCTCTTAAAATTTTGTATGGCCAACCATGTAGTTTCAATATGATATGGGGTGCGAACCGTGTATGAGAGAGCGAACCTCGAATTTTGGTCTCCGTGTGAACATGGTATAAGTTTCTAAAATTATTTAGAAAATAAACATTTATCAAACATTTGTTAGATTTTGTATCCGTTTTCTCTCCTACTCAATACATAATGATTTAACCTGATAAGATTTTTTCCTACTCTCAAACATATTTTTAAATGTCGTTATACATGTATTATCATGTTTATTGCTGTAGAGTTAAATTTTCGGTTTTGTTTGTTCATTTACTTTTTAGCTCGTGTTTCGGGCATTGTCAGGAGAAATACTTTCCCATTCTAATAGATATTTTTAAGTTGTTGCAAAATAAAATTTACTTGACATTGTCAACTCGCCCTGCTCTCTATAAAAAAGAAAAGAAAAAGTTAACAAAAAACTTATTTCAATTTGTTTTCTTTTATTTTTATTTGATAACATTAAGAAAAACGTTTAGTTTATTACTGACCTAATTCTATTTATATTTATTGTTTAATTATTTACAAATATGTTTTTTTTGGTTTTTGTAATTTAATTTTTATTTTAAACTTAACTCTGAATATATTTTTGGGTAATGCAAAAGGTATGTATGTTATCTGTCGTATTGTCTTATTGACTTATTAAAAAAAAATTTGTTCTGCTTTAAACTGTTATTTAGAAATAAAAATGTTTTGTTAAACAATTTCAAATTTCAAGATTTTACACAGTATGACAATAAGACATTAAAACAAATCTTGTGAACTACCCAAAAGATTTTGCTTTGCAATAAAAGATT
This sequence comes from Melanophora roralis, assembly GCA_963583895.1. Classification (NCBI taxonomy): domain Eukaryota; kingdom Metazoa; phylum Arthropoda; class Insecta; order Diptera; family Rhinophoridae; genus Melanophora; species Melanophora roralis. The sequence continues at coordinate 20,248,625 of OY757188.1, forward strand.
TATTTTTCAAATTAAAACTAAAAGCGCTTAAAAGCATTGGTTTCTATAGGTTTTTGTTTTATGAATTAAAATTGTAAATAGTTTTTTTGTTTAAAAGCGAGCTTGTGAATATCGTTTTTTAAGTTTTTGTAGCATTTTGTGACTTGTATGGAAGGAACAATGGACGATTACTAGATATAAACTTAAGAATTGTTTAATAATTTTTTCAGCTAAATGAAGTTAAAGAATGTGATAATGAAATGGTTAAGAACCAGCGGGGTACGTATTTAACAAACCCCTATAAAATAAAAATTTTAAGAGAATATCGTTGTCTGCTATAAAATAAAGGAAAATCTTATCGTAATTATCATATAGAATTAACAATGGAGCCGGAGATCTTCGAGTGCCTGCTCAATCTTGCTTGTAGGGTTGAAAAGCATTTTGGGTGGGCTGCATTAGTTTCTTTGCCATTTGCGTAAATACAGGGTGCCTGATAAAAGCTGCTACCAGAAAAAGCTTTTTGATAAGATCTTGCACAAGTGACACTCTGTAGTTAAACTGGAAGCTATCGACTTCTTTATTATAGTCTTTAAGTGTTCTCTTAATTGAAGCAGTTAAGCCTTGCGTGCACTTAAAAATGTGTTTCTACTCTCAGAGAAAAACATGGTTGAGTATAATCATGGGAATATGATCACGAACAATTTAATAATTGTATGGCAACGAATATTATTGTTATGACTGCCACAATCATACTATAGTATAACACTATATATACTTGTATAATACTATATAATATAGTATATACTATATAATCAATATAATGACTGCCCATGACCAAAATTATAATTACCACAAACATATAATGGTAATCTCAATCATAACTATGATTGAAATTTTTGCCAAAAGCTTATTTCACCTATAGTATGGTTGTGACAGTCATAATAATGAGTTTCGTAACCACATAATGATGAAATTGTCCGTGAACTTATTCTCGTGACCATACTAAAGCATGTTTTTCTCTGCGTGTATAATATTAAGTAATCAGGAACTGGGATCTTATTTCTGAGTAAGTTAAAGGGAATATGCTAAAACTAAAAAGCATTCTTTTATAAAAAATTGGACTTTATTGGGTTCACCATAACCACTTTTTAAGTTGTCGTTTTAACGCTGATATGATCATCCGGCAAGGACCTGGATATCGAAGCGCGCCAGCTTTTGCGCTGATAAATGAACATAAACATGCGAGTCTGGACAATTAGTAGTATCAAACTTAAAATATGCAATACCTTTTGGTAATCCTGAAAGCATTGTATAGATTGTCTGGTGGCAAATTTATATTTTTAAATATAATTATTTTAAAAAGTAATAAACGGTGCGAAGGGAGGGTAGGTAGCGCTGTTGGAATTATCGATTGTGCAGACTTGTCAGTCACGATGTCACAGAGGCTAAGGGAGCATCGCGCGTTTGCTGTGGGGACATTTTTCAAGAGTAATGATTTCTTCGTAATTGCTTGTCGACAATTTTGTTCAAATTTTGATATTCGCCGAATACGTAATGGACAACGTGTAAATTTAATTCGTTCGTGGGTGCAGAGATTCCGTGCAACTGCTTCGGCTATGAATATCCCAGGGCCAAGGCGATCTTCAAGAACTCCCAAACAAATTGAACTGGTTGAAAGCAGCTAACGTGAAAATCCACGACTTTCAATACGGGAAAGAGCAGCCTAACTGGTACTTTAAAAAATGCTTATTCATGAAATTTTAAAAAGGATCTGGAGTTCCAATCGTTTAAAAATCAAATTGTTCAAGAACTAAAAAAAGTGACTTTATTTACGCAAGCATTTGTGTGAAACGATGCTGAAGCGTTTTCACACTGTAAAACCAATCTTTTGGAGCGACGAGGCTTATTTTCACTTAAACGGCCACTTCGAAAAGCCAAACTCTAAGAACCCGCAACCCTCGATTGAAACATCAAAAACCCTTGCATTGCCCTAAAGTAACTGTTTGGTGTGCCTTATCTACGCATGAGATAATTGGACTTTTTTTTCGGATATTCTCGAGGCCAGGTCAATTGTCAACGGTGAAAACTATCGATGCATGATTACGGAATTGTTTTTGCCAAACCTGCGAGCTCATCCATCGTACTCTTCTATGAATAAAAATCTCTTCACTGTGAGATACGTTGTATTGTAAAGTTCAGCATAGCTGAATATTGTGCCCCTACTTGTTTTGATTCTAAACCTAATTTCATATTGTGACACAAAAACTTATCACATTTATTTTGCAAATCATATACATATAAAATTTAAAATTAAATTTTTCGTGGCAACCTAAATATATAACAATATAATTTTTGTTTTTATTTTTATTTTTTTTTTTGTAAAAGTTTTACTTTTCAACCATTAAATTTGTGTCTAAAAGTTATATGACTACAAAAACAATATACTGATGATCTTCTAAAGCTAATTTGAGTTTTTTCGGCCTAGTTTTACTAACTACTACAGTTTTTCTTTGAGTGTATTTTAATTTAATATGTCTTAGTTTGTTAAGTGTTATTTTTCTTTTCTGTGTAAAATCTTTTATTTGAATTTATTTTATACTTTTTGAAAAAAATTTCGTTTGTATATTAAGTCACTTTAAGTTTTGTGTGTTTGAATTATATCTAACTAATTCGAGTGTATAATTTAAATTATGTTCGTTATTTTTTTATATTTAATAATAACAACAAAATCATAATTAATCATCATTAACAAAATAATGTTATAAACAGGGTACAGCAGGGTGCACTCAACAAGGTTATATGAAGGCAAATTCAAAAAATTCACCCTCTTTATTTCCTTTTTGTGTGAATGTCAAAAAAATTTTCAATTTCAAACAGGGTACACTAATACAAGGGACATTCAATAAGGTAAACCCAAGAATTCAAAAAATTCGCCCTATGCATTTCCTTTTTGTGTTTGAACGGTAGAATGTCAAAAAAATTCAAAATTTCATATAAAATTAAATTTTTCTAACGCAATAATGTCAAATTGATTTTAATCAGCTGCTCTCTTTATATTACCTGGTTGAATGTGCCTTGGGGTACACTAGTACAGGTGGTAAAATTTCAAGGCGAATTCATAATCAGCTGGGTTCTTAACACTACCTGTATAAGTGTACCCTGATTTCAATAAAAATTTATAAATTTGACAATCACTTTAACAAAATTTCAAGGCGAATTTATAATCATCTCGGTTCTTAACACTACCTGTATAAGTGTACCCTGGATGTGAGAAAGTCAATGACAAAAAATTTAAAACTTTAAACAAAATCAAAAAAATTTGACATTCACTTTCTCAAATATTCATAATCAGCTGGGCTTTTGATATTAACTGCATAAGTGTACCCTGAATTTGACATTTAATTTCACAAAATTTGTAGACGAATTTATATTCAGCTGGGTTGACTTGGCTCTAAATATTTTTTACACCATTTCCTTTCAAAACGAGTTAATGAATTGAATGGGACATTTATACGTAAATTTTACACAAAACAAAATCTAAATTTAAATTCAGCATAATCCTTTTTAGAAGCTCTTTTCTAAATTAAAAAAAAATTTTTAATGTCATAAAAATTATTTTAAATATTTTGCTTAGAATAATGGCAACATAAAGTCTTCAAATCATGTGAAACGAATATTTATTTACAAGAACAACTCTAATGGTTGTGTTGTTGCTGCTGTTGTGCCGTTGAAGTGGTTGATGTATTCGCTATGGTGGTTGAAGCTGTTGCTGGAAATGGCATTGATGTCGTGTTGCTCGATGGTGGCGGAGAACGTAGTGCAGGCCTTATGTCATCAATTTGAATAAGCTGTTCGATGGGTATTAAAGACAATTCGCCTCCAGCTTGTGGCAAAGGCGGTTGTTTTGCTACAGTCTGTAAAGAAAGACATAAACGTTATTTAAAATTTAATAAAAGTTACAGTGGCCGTCCAATATTACGAATTGTATAAGGTCAGGCCTTTTCGTAATATTGGAAAATTCGTATTATTGGATAATAAATTTTTCCTCTTTTAATAAAAACTAATACATGCGGATAGTCAAATTAAAATAACCTTTAAAAAAACTAAAAAATATCTTAATTCAGGTAAAACAAATATGTGTTTAACAATACATTTGTACATACATATGTATGTATGGAACAAAAATCAAAAGCAGGGATCGGCACACATATACATCCCAGCAAAAAATAATCGAGATTTTGTAAGCAGTAAATACCTTTTCTAGTATACTAATGCGCTTCGCAGCAAGCACTTATCTATTCCCTTAATAAATGCAATAGTGTATGGCAGTAAATGTAAAATTTTTGCTGTTATACACATTCGCTTACTCAAGTGCATACTAGGAAGCACTACTGTAAGGCAGTGAGCAAAAAAACATTAGTTTTTCGTCAAGTAATGAACATAATAACTCGGCAAAACATTTATTTCGATGACGCAATAAATTTAAACTACTAAAGAAGCACCAAAACTACACGAATTAGCTGGATATTCATAGCGCCGAAATAAGCACTTAAAATGAAATGCAACTAAGTAGGACATCGCGAACAAATATCATGCCATACGTAAGCAGGTTTGTAAGCTTTGCTGTCTTGATATTCCCTTACAAAGCTACCTACGGCGAAGCAGCAGTTTTTGCTGGGATACTTATGTTTTGATTGTGTTAATTGTTTGTTTTTGAGCGTAATTATTTATCTCTTATGGCAATATGGTGACCATAGTTGAAAGTTTAAAATATGATAGAATTGTATGGAGAAAGTTTTGATATAAAATATTAAAAATTAAGCCGCTTATATTAAAGTAAAATTTTCATAAATACGAAATAATTTTGCTATACTACTAAGTTTTGCAAAATCTCACAGACATTAAATGTATATTGACAAAATTGTAAGCGGATAAGACCTTTGACATGTTGTTTACTTAGCTTACTTCTGATTTTGCTTTTACCTATTTTCTATAACGAAGATAAATACTCGCAGATATAATTTAAAGCAATTATTGAATGTAATTTAAAAATTTGTTTATTAAACATTTTTAAAAACTCTAGCTGGTCACACTGGTCGTCTGTCAAATAGACTACAAAACCAATTTTTGTATTTTTACTCTTTTCAATGCTCAGAGAGCACGCACACGCATGAAGGGTTTTGCGAATCATTGATCTAAACAACCAAAAATGTCAAGCAGCACCCTAGATCCAGAAAAACTACACCCAGAGAAGATAGCTTAATTTATAAAGCAGCTGCCAAATATTCTTTTACGAGCTCAAATTAAATAAAAAATGAAATTTTATCAAATTGTGGTATTAGTTTATCATCCAGGACAATAAGAAGACGTCTAAATGAAAAAAATTCACATGGGTCCATTGTACAACGTAAGCCACTTGTGTCAAAAAAAATTTTAAATTCCAACTAGCATTTTCAAGAGAACATCTCAATAAACCAATGACATTTTGGAAAAATATACTTTGGAGCGGTGAATCGAAGTTTTGCCGCTTTGGTTATGATGGAAAACAGTTCATATGGCGCCGTCTGAACCTGGAGCATCACCCAAAGTACACCCTTAAAGCGGTTAAGCATGGGGGGTGGCAATGTGATGGTGTGGGCAGCATTTTCCGGGCATAGTGTAGGTCCCATTCACAGGATAAACACTAAAACGGACCCGCATATTTATAAAAATACACTAACAGACATTATGATACCATTTGCTGAAGACAATATGCCTCTTAAGTGAAAATTTATGCGTGATAATGACCCTAAGCACACTTCACGCCTAGTGAGGAGTTGCTTAGAGGAAAATGATATCACCTTTCTGAAGTGGCCTACTCAATCTCTGGATCTCAATCCAATTGAGAACTTATGAAATAATGTTGAGGGGCATGTACGAGCAGTTAAATCAAAAAAATTTAAGCGATTTATGGGAAGAAATCCAAAAAGCTTGGTATGCCATTCCAAAGGCACGTTGTATGGCGCAAGTTGAAAGTTTACCTAGGAGATGCGATTTTGTCATCAAAAATAAAGGATTTCCCAATAAATACTAACTTTTTTTAATAAAGCTGAGCTTTACTTCAGTCAATTAACTTTAATTTTGTCTATGTCCTAAATTCATGTCCAGGCTAAGACTTGTACTTATCTGAAAAATATGTTAATACAAATTCCTAAAAAAATATAGGTAACAAGCAATTGTTATTTTTTTCATAACATTACTAGAATCTTTGAAAAAATATCATAGATCTAAAATTTATTCATTAAGAGGCAAAATTTTCAAAAATATATAAGTGAAATGCCGTTTCTTAAGTTCGTGGCCACCACTGTATTTTGTTGTTGCTAATTCCAGCTTGGTTGTCGAAAATGTAGCGAACACACGTACACACAGTATGCACAACCATTGTATAACATAAACAAGTGTCCAAGCTAAGTTAGAAATCATATGGCGGAAACAGAAGTCATCTGATCAGTTATTCCTACCTTGTTGAATGAATATACCTTCATCTAAAGTATAAAATAAAAAATAAAATATAAAATAGAAGACACCCAACCCAAAACACTTTTTTTTAGAATATTCTTCTGAACTTGCTTTAATGTCCTTATACGGCAACTTTTTAGGAAATAATAGTGCTTAATTTTCTAACAATTCGACATTTGTGCTTAAGCTAGCTTTACATGGTAATATAAAGTATTTGGACTTTGTGGAATCAAAATATTATGAATTTCTCTTCTTATTAAAAAACAAGAGCAAAAAAGTCTTCCAAGTATTTTTCATGTTTACACAGATGGTGGCGATAATTTTTCCCTTCTAAACTGAAAAAAAACACTTACAAACTCAAGAACTACCCAACCAAAATCGTCGTGTGAAAACTAATACCAGCCTTAAGCTAGACTTACACAATGCAATTTTTTATGAAACTTCTTCCATGAAATTTGATGTTTTTTAACAAGGGGCGTAGAAAAGAAGGCTCTTTTCCGCCATTTTTGTTGACAAATAAAAATTTTATGAAAAATTTCATCGTGTAGGCCTTTTTATACCAGATTTAAAAGATAATATTTTTCATGGAATTATTTCAATGAAATTTTTGTTTGTAGACAAAAAGGGTGAAAAAGAGCCTACTTTCCGACACCCCTTGTCAAGAAACATAAAATTTTATGGCAGTAATTTTATGAAAAATTTCGTCGTGTAAGTCCAGTATTTGATTTATTACTAATAAACTTCGTAGCAGCTGTATACGTGCCAAGATCTCGACCAGCACTTAACAGCAAAAAAATCTCTTCCGCAGCTTAAGACCGATTTATAGCCCTAAAAATTTTATCAGTATGCCCCAACATTTATACGGACTGGCATAAAATGGGTTAAAAGGGAACATATTTTCTTACCTTCGCATGCTCTACCGCCATAGCAGCTGCCTTTTCTGCCTCTCGCTGTCGGCGCTCTTTAAGCTTTAAGGAAAATATGGCTACTGATCTGGCACTCTTTACCAACTTTTGTTTTAAACGAGACTTTTTGGCAGCCAATTCAGCAGCTTAAAATAAAAGAATAAAAAATCATTATAAAAAAAAATTTATTCATTTGATTAAAGTTCTATAAAACAAGTTTCTTCATACCTTTGGCTTCATCATCTGTAGCACTATTGGGTGTTGTAACATTGCCACTTGTTGTTGGTTTTGTACTCTGCTGTTGAGATGTTGAAGCCTGTTCTTTGCCATTTTGCTTGTGTTGCTGAAAAGAAGATGTTGATGAATTTGATATGCCACCCACACTGGAACGTGGGGCAGCTGTCGTTGAGCCACCAACACTAACTCCACCCCCTGAGGAAGACGAGGAGGAAGCGATTATATGTTGTGCTGTGGTGGTGGGTGGTGTTGCTTGCTTTTGTTGCTGGGCATGTGAGGAGGCTGTTAGTTGCTGCTGTTGCTGTTGTGTCTTAACGGCCACATTACTCCAGGAGGGTGCAGGCTTTAAAATATCCATTGTGTTTGCATTGCTTTTAAGCTCCTTTTTTATGTTTATTTTTTGTATTTACAATATTTTTACAATAATTTTAAATGGAGATTATGATGTTTTGTAGGTATAATGATAATAAAGTGATGCATGATATCATGTGCAAGCGGACGGACATACAGAGTAGCAGACACAGAAGCATAGGAAACATAGAAGGAAGAAAAAAAAGCAAACAAAAAATGCAAAAATATGTGAATGGAGAGATTTTCAATATTTTTGTAAATAAAGTTTGTAATTTTTTTATGATGGTTGTATGTATTTGGTTGCAAATATCATCATGTTGAGGTAGTAAATTTTTGAAATATTTATGCATAAATCACAGTTTGTTTTCCATTTTGCATAAAGTTTGACATAACGTTTTTCACACATGTGCATTTTTGTTTAATATTCCATATTTTTATATATTTTTTTCGATTGTGTGTTGCAGCATTAAACATGAAGAAGGTGAAAAAGAAAAATTTATACAAAAAGTTTTGTTAGTTTCTGCAATTTAACAGGTTTTTAAACATAAAAGTATATTAAAACATTTAAAGCTTTAGTTGCTTTTAAGGGGATTTTTTTATTAAAAAGCAAACAAGTTTTGAAAATAAATATTATTTTTATTTTTTTTAAATTTTTTTGACATGCAGTGCAATCGATATTTTCTTATTTTTTTTCAATTTTAATATTTAACTATACATCAACAAAGTTTTGCATTGCAAGCGTCTGGATAGAAAATATTATAACGAGTTCAATAATGCAGGGTGTCCGCCGGCATGGTATACTACTTTGTTTGTTTATAATTTTTGATTAAATGAAAAAGAATGGGTCTTATACTGTTAAATGTTTTATATAATGTCGGCAAGTATGTATAAAATACAATATAAGATAAATATCCGCCACTGTTAGCCTTACAAATGCAAGCCCCTTTGAGCATATATTTCTTTGCATTCTCACACATTTCACGCGGTATTTTATTAATTTAATCACGAATATTTTGTTTGAGTTGCTCCTGCGTTTCTGGTTTGTTTGCATAAGCCTGGCTTTTCAGATATCCCCACAAAAAAAAATCTGAAGCAGTCAAATCAGGCAAACATGGAGGATAAGCAACATCAACATTTCTTGAAATAACTTGTTGTGAAAAAAAGGTCTCGCAGTAATTCCATTGTAGTCTTAGCTGTATGCAATGTGGCACCATCTTGTTGATACCACATGTTAACCTAGCCCAAAGCATGCAGTTGTGGCATTAAAAAGCTGTTTTCAGTTTCAAAAAAGTAAGGTCGAATGATTCTTCCTCACCAAATTGCAAACCAGTTTTTACTTTTATTAGATGCAAAGGTGACTGAAGAATAATGTGCGGGTTTTCCATTGCCCAGAACCGAATATTCTGTTTATTTACATATCCATTCAAATGAAAATGTACCTCGTTACTCATTATGATTTGTTCATGAAAATCGATGATTCATTTTAATAAAATGTTTTAATGATTAAATTACATCGGTTAACCAAATATTTTTCCATTATAAGTTTGCCACGTCTCTACTTCAAAACTGCTAAATATGAACTGTCAAGATTAATGCTTACCAAAATGGCGGCAAAACAAAGTAATATACCTTGTAATACACCCTGTATAATAAATAATATTTTCAATTATTAATAAGTATATCCAATTTAGGTCGCAGCTTTTACGGTATATGTGCGAAGTTTTGTGACAACATTGGCAACATTTTCTAAAATCTGGTACTGATCTGGATATGCAAAGTACCTAGAAGGAATACTGGATTGTAAGGTGTCGTGAAGACTCAATGTAAAAGAGGATGACCAATGCGCTCTATGCATGCAGAAAAATACTGGGCGTAAAGTGGGGTCTTACGACAAATCTTACACACTGGATCTAAAATGCTGTGGTTAGGACTATATGGGATACTTGTGTGGTGGACTGCACAGAAAAAGCAGGCCAATCACAGGTGACTGCAAAGTTCACAGAGACTGTGCATAACGAGTGCTTAACGCAGCATGGCGGAGCTTAACATAATGTTGGGAGTTGAAAGAAAGTCTGCGATTTTTTTGAGGTCATTGGAAGAATTAACTCGGGTGCCATATGGTCATGGCGCAAAAGGTAGCAGTGGCTACATGAAAAAAAACGGCTCGACCTGTAGTTTCCTAGCAAACGGGTCCAAAATGGAGGGGAGGGGGGGGGGGGGATTATGGAGTTACAGTTTTCTGCCGGCAACTGGGTAATAGCGAGTCATTTAAACTTTTTGATTTTTGCAATGTATTTCAGGCAGCCAAATTGGCCGCTTATTTTGCCGGCGATTAGGGAATTTTCCGGGAACCTCATCCGCTCCTTAATTTTTCAAGGGTGCAATGCATCCATTGGTAGATTGTATCCCGTCAGACAAGTGCTTGCGAATTGTAATTGTAGGCTCCTAGAAAGGATAATAGCAGGGGATTGCTCAGCGCTCGGGCACTACAGAGGAAACTACCTAGGGTCTTATTAGTTCCAAGGTCTATTGTCTGGGGTTGATAAGATAAGGCTTGTGGCATTTACCACGAGAATGTGGAGCACCTTGGATTTTACTACACCGACTTCGTGAAACTGGTCTGTAGTTTCTTCTTGTCTGGTAACACTAAGGACCCAAGGGGTTTATGTGGGGCCTTTGGAACAACCTAGTTCAACCTTACCCATGAGAACTAACGAAAACTTTTCGTAATATTTTTATTCGTAAATTACACGAAAGTTTCGTTGTAATTACGAAACTAATTATTGAACCAGAAATTTGGTAGTTCTTAAAACCTAACATTTTTCATATATTTCTTAATATATATGAATGACCTTTGTAAAGTATTAAATTTATTAAGTAAAATAATACAAAAGAGTTTCGTTCATTTCGTATATTCTACGCAAGAATTTCGTGGGGCGAAATAACAAAAAATTTCGTACAATGTACGAACGAATTCGTTTATATGTCGCATGGGTTTGAGGAAATTTCCCACAACGTACTGTAAAATAATGAAACTGTTGGCCCAAGTAATGAGGGACCTTTGGAGAACAGCGATTTCATAACATGGAAGGAGGATATTGATTTGATGGAGCATTATTATGTGTCTTGCCCAGCCTTTACACAAGCCAGAGTCCAATATTTTATATTAAGCTGGACTATACGACCTTATTTAAAACAGATCATTTATTCACTTCCTCTTAAAAGCTTTTAAAATACTTAGAAATGTCAAAATGTTTTAACAATCTGCTATTAACTCCAATTTGCTTTTAAAATGAAAAAGCAAGACATAGAAAGCCAAACTATAAAACTGTTAAGCATGCAGCTTTAGAAATTTGGTATAAATGCCTGTTAATATAGAAAAAGAAACGCAACCGATTAATAAATTATAACAACTGCCCTTTAATGTATTTACTTCATTCTAATGACCTACAGTGTCAGTTATAATTTATAGACATTTAATTAACACATACACTCAAGCAAACTAATTATTAAATTGCTTTTAAGCCTTAATCTGAACTACCTTTGCAATGCAATCTATACTCCTATGAAGATTTATATTATCGTTGACTTTTAAGCGTGACATCCATTCGGGTGCATGAGTTTTTAATGTTAATTTATCCTTTTTTTTAGAAAGAGAACGATAGTGTGTGATTTTCACAGTAAAAAAAGTTAAGAAGAATATAGTCATGGAAGGAAAAAAATGTAAATATATGTGCGTGTGCTACAAAGATTTTTTTGTGTGTTACTTAAAGTGTGCAAGATATTAAAAGGAATGTACTCTTTTTTAACTTTAATATATAAAAATTTTTTTTTATTTTTGCGGGAACATTATTACATTACTATTAACCTTATATTCCTACATCAGAAGGACAAGTAAAAAATATTATAAAATTTTCCAAAATTGATCAATTCATTTATTAATTAAAATTTTAAAAAATTATATAACTAAGGACAGTTTAGAAGACTTAAGCCTGCGGCAAACGAAATGTAAAAAGCTACACGTGCACGTATTTCTGACTTTATTTTAAATCTAAATTATGCGATAGAATTATATTTTAGCATAAAATTGTTAAAACCCTTTACATTTGAAAGGATTTTTTTTAACTTAGATATATTAAATGCCTAAAAACGTACCAAAAACTTTAAAAAAGTACTTTTTGCCCACTTTGCTGACTTTCGACCTTAATATGGGTTATCACTCCATAATGGGAGGGGAAACTAATGGGGGTCGGTCGTAAATTTTATTTCTCTAAGGCCGACTCGGAGAATATTATGGGCGTTTTTACATAATTTTTGAAAATTTTGTGTGGCGTGGTATAGGTGATGGGGATAGGGATAGGGGGTAAGTAAGTTTTAGGAAAATGTTCAAGAGGGAAAAGCAACGAGGTCTGAGATAAATTTTATTCGTCTAGGTGCGACTCGGGGGAAGTTGTAGGGGTTTTTACCCAACTTTTTTCAAATTTTGTATGGCAACCCCCTTAGGGCGTGGAGACAGGGTTTAAATATGTTTAAGAAATAGGCTTTGAAGGCGAAACTACAGGGGGTCGGTCGTACACTTTATTTCTCTAAGGCCTATCCTTAAGAAGTTATACACATGTTTACATTATTTTTTGTTAATTTTGTATGGCAACCCCCTTAACTGATGGTGATAGGGGGTAACATAAACATGTTTGGGAAGACAAACTAATGAGGGTCTGTGATACATTTTATTCCACTAAGGGCGACTCTAGGGAAGTTGTAGGGGTTTTTACCCTAACTTTTCCAAATTTTGTATGGCAGCTCTGTTAGGGACTGGAGACAGGGGGTAAGTATTTTCCATAAAAATGTTAGTGGGGAAAAATTAGTTTGGGTCGGTATTGCATTTCATCTTTTTAAAAGCATTCTTAAAACTGTGGGAGCGATTTAAAAAAATTAAAAAAAAAATTATTTTTTATGGCAACCCTGTTAGAGGGCAGAGATAGGTTATAAGTACATTCCACAAAATTTTTCGTGAAAAAAGTTAATGGGACTCATTATTACATTGCACCCGTGTAGGGGTAACTTCGGGGCAGTTCTAGAGGTTTTTATGTACGAATTTTGGAGAAATTAACAGAGGAAGTCGCGGTTGCTGGCTTATATCTCTGTCAGTTATCAGACGATTTTGCTAAATTTCAGCAGCAAAATGTTCGCAAGTATACCAAATGTTTTGATATCACAAACTGGTCCAAAAAGTATCAATGGCGTTTGGAAACTTAATTTCAACAGATTATTGAACAGACAGACATCGCTAGATCGACTTCCCCATCTATAAAGACCAGGAAAATGTATACTTTGTGGGGTCGCAAATGGATATTAAAGACATTACAAACGGAATGACAAACTTATGTATAACCTTATCACTTATGTGAAGGGTATATAAAAGCCAGCAAGAAGAATTTCTATTCATAAAAAATTGTCGCAAATTGTTTTAAATTTAAAAAAAAACTTGTCAATAAAATTTAATACTAAAGAATTAATGTCTTTTTATTAAAAAAGCAAATTGAAGACATATCCCTAATTAATGTTTCCCAAAAAGAAATACATTCCTTCTGCTTTTTAAGCGTTTTCTCAATAAATATTTGAAAAAAACGTGAGTTTTGTTTGTGTTATTTTGCGGAAATGGAAAAGTTATCTTGTTGTGTTTTAAAATTATAATTTTCATACTTTTTTTACAAATGTTATAATTATTCCTCATAAACTACAATTTAAAACAACGAAAACAATATACAACTTCAATTAAAAGAGTTAAAAAAAGTATGGCTTACGCTTAAATTCAAATGCGTGGTACTTTCAGTGGATACCTTGCGAGCTTTATATGGTGGTATTTCCGGTATTTTAGCGCTGGCTGTTTGCTGATAAGGATTGGTTTGTGTTGGTGACGATGATAGTGGTGTAGCAATAAACGGTTGGCGGGTGGATGTGGCAGCGGCGGCATTTACAATGGAAGCAATAGAAGTACGCTGGGGACTACTGCTAGTGCTGCTGCCGGTGTGATCAGCAGAATCACTGGACTTTTTCCGAAATGGTGGAATTTCTGGTATATGCAAAGGTTGACGGGTATTTAAGGCCAAGGAACTTGCAGAAGCGCTATATAATTCGTAAATTATAGACAAAACATAACAAAAAAGCAAAAGGAAATAAAGCAAGGAAAAAGTGGTAAGAGAGAAAAAACACACAAAAACGGAATAAACGATGATAAAAAAGAAATATATAAACATACAATTTTAAAATGCGAAATTTTTGAAAAAAGGGAATTAAATAAAAAAAAATTTAATAACAATCAAAAGATTTTAAAGGGAAAAAATAGAGAAGAAAAATATTATGACAAAATTAGCTTTTTTATTAAAAAGGGGATTTACTTAATCCTACAACACATTTTCTACAAAAGATATTTACAAGGACTTTAACAAAGCTACATTAAATTTAGTAACAAAACTTTAAATATTGTAAGTAATAAAACAAATAAAAAAATTATTTGTTTCTACACACACACACACAAAACATTTAATACAACACTTAAGTATTATTCAAATTTACCCCTTTAAAGAGTGCAATCTTTGTATTGGTATCGAGCTTAAATTACGAACTGAATATCCATGAAATGGGGGTATTTCCGTTATTTTCTTTTTCTGTTTACAATTTTTACATGCGCTTTTAATATGTTATTAGTTACAATAAAAACAAGTTAATATAAAAAAATTAATATATTTTAAATAATTATTTAAGAAAAGGGTGATATTAGTCAAGAAGGCATTAAAAAGATTTTGAAAAATGTTTGTTTACCAGGAAAATGATAAATAGATGATGTGTGAGAAAAAAAGAAGTGAAAAGGTATTAAAGTAGTGTTGACAAAGTGTTTTGTTTAAATAAAAAAATGTAAACTTAAAAAATCTGTTATCAAATAAAAAAAATTAGAATTTTAATTTTCGCAGTGCTATTTTAAGGCAAAACCTCCCATAATTGTTACATTTTTTGCCTTTGGGTTAGTTTTACCAGAAATAAATTTCTGCTGAGCATTGCCTTAACAAATTTAGGCAATGACTTTAATTTTGTTTTAATAACTTCTTACTTATATTAAGGGCTGCTTTTATTGATTTTATATTACTAAAATCATTAACCCATTAAAATGCAAAAAATATCAATCCTTATGTAATCGGATATCTAAAATTTTTGTCACTAAATTTTATCATTAACTCAAAAAATTGCTGTTATGTGTGTAACGAAACGCACCGACTTTTAGCAAGAAGTACTAATTGTACTAATTTTTCAAGATTATTTAAAACTTAATTTTTTTTTCATATAAATAACTGTTAAAGTACAGAAAAACTTAATGATTTAATATATTTTCAGCAGTAGAAGAAGTATTATGAAAGAATTTATCTGAAATATTTGACTTTTTACGTAATCAAATGTATCTGGTGGCAGATTTATTTCCAAACTTAAAAAACGTAATAATTTACACAAAGGTTTGTTTAGACAATTGAACGATAGAACGTAAATGCGAATTTTATTGTTTTAGAAAATATGTCATCCAGATATCTTTTGTCGAGTTGAACACACAACTGAAAACGAGTCCTTCTGTTCTGCACCACACACTGCAGTAAACTTGGTTCAATTGAGATATTTTCTCTACGAAAATTTTCCTTTAAAGCCACAAAAAAGATTGAGGACTGTCATTACAACCCCTCTTTTTGAGGCAGCCTTATAAAAAATGCATGGGAGTTATAACGGGCGGCCTCGGTGGCCATTGAATGTCCCTAAAGCAACTGATCAGTTTTTAGGGAAAATTTTTCCAAAGCAAATTTATCGAAACTCTGGCTGTGTGTGCAGTCGCCTTAAGGTACATTTACACGATTGAAGCCATTTTGAAGTCTTATCAAAATTTTGAAAATTTATTTTGATGTTCTATTTACACGTTTCAAAAATTTGATCAAAATATTCTTTTAATATACTTCAAAATCTCTTGATAAAAATTTGATCAAAATTTGTTGAAGCTAATTTACACTATTGATAAATTTTTATATTCAAAATATTGACTGTCCACTTTTTTTGTTGCTTGCGATTGTTTTGCAAGTTATCATTTATGATATCACTTTTAAAAATATTAATATGTTATTCCACAAATACATATAAACTTATTAAATATGTAATAAATACTTATCAACTCATATTAATTTACTAATTTAAATTTTATTCTTTAGTATATGTATTTAATTGCCACTTGCCACAACAAACATTTGTAAATAAACAGAGCTGATAGGTATTCATGAGGCAATTATGTGTATAAGGTGGTGGTGATTCTACAAAAACAAAATTATAGTAAATAAATATTTCGTTTTTGTTGTAGTTTTCGTTGGCTCAGGTGTTTAAACAAGATATGTAAAAGTAAAAAACTTTGACAACTCACCCTCGATTTATGCAAGAAAAAGTATATCAGCTGTGCTCCTAACACCACCTGGTCAACATAATTTCACCATGTAGGTATTGAATCAAAAGAATGAACTTGCTTTCAAATTATTGATAGTTATCAAAATTGCCAGATGCGATTTTGACGATTATTTACACGACATCAATAAAATCTTCAAAAGTTTTGTTCAATAAATTTTGAAGAAATTTTGCTGTTTACACGTGTGTAAAGAGTTCAAGAATACAATGGATGAACTCGCAGGTTTAGCAAAAAGAATTCTTTAACCATGCGTCGATAATTTTCCCCATTGATATTCATAGCCTGGCCTCGAGAATTTTCGAAAAAAATGGTCCAAATAACTACTGCTTGGATAAGGACACCAAGCAGTTACTCTGGGGCAATGCAATGGCTTTTGATACTCCAATCGAGTGCTGTGGCTTCTTTGAGACTTGTAATGGCGGTTTTGCGAAAAATGAAAAATTTAAGTTTCAGAAAATTAAAAACAAATTTACTTAGTTGTAATTACTTACAACACTAGAGAGCCTTGGAATTTTGAGAAGCGCATAGAAGGCATAATTCGTTTTGTATCTGTTTCTTAACTGTCTTATTTAAAGCAAATAATCATATTTTTTGAGTTGTGTTTTTAAATAAGTACTTCACCAATTTGTTTTTGTTGGTTATATATAATGGGTTTTTGAAAAGATTAGAAATTAAATAAATTTTTTGAAGATGAAGTTGTACAAATTAGTTTTGTTTAAATTTCTTGAACTTTCTTTTCCTTTAAATTGAGTTATTGATAATTTGTTTATGTTTAATTTATAACATTAACATTAACCTTGTTAAACCCTGCACCACAATTTTTTGCAATAATGACAAAGGTATGCAAAAAGTGTGTGTAGCTTGGGGTAGATTTGAT
This sequence comes from Melanophora roralis, assembly GCA_963583895.1. Lineage (NCBI taxonomy): Eukaryota > Metazoa > Arthropoda > Insecta > Diptera > Rhinophoridae > Melanophora > Melanophora roralis. Next base: position 20,265,957 of record OY757188.1, read on the forward strand.
TATCGGGTAAATGCCTACAAAGGAAGGTGCGGCCAATAATGGACCAATTTTTAAAATAATTGTTTGTTAGCTTATATCTACTTGAAAAAGACTTGCACATTTGATAATATTTTGAGAAGCATTATCTTTTGGCAATTTATGATGCATGTGATTTCCGGAAGGCTTATTAATTTAAATACTATTATTAAATATTGGACTGTTTTTTACGGGATTATTTTTAATATTTGATGGAATAAGATAATAATAATGCGCAAAACTTTATGCAAAGATTAGAGCCAGTTGTAGCTTTAAACGATTATTTCCGATGGACATATAACTCATGTGCTCAAACAATATACTTTAATGAACATACTACATAAGAATTATTTCTTCACAAAAAACAAAAATCAAACAAACATAATAATTCAATAAAAGCCATTTCAAGAAAAATGCAGTTCAAGTTTTCGATTCCTTACATTTACTTAAAAATACAAGCGGTATTTTGTTTTTAAACGTAAAAAGTAGGAATAATTTAAAGATGAAATTCTTACTCAGCATAAAGTATAACATAACCAACAATTCTGCATCGTTAATTCCAAAAAAAAATACTTTTTTAATTATGACCTTGTTTATGCAAATGAGCAATATGTATGGGGGCTATTTGGGAAAAAATGGGCTGATAGTATTTATATTCACTATACTTGTTAGTGGCGTTGAACTACACACAGCTGCAAAATTTTATGTAGAAAGATTAAGTTTAAATCTACAAGGGCTGCCACTCCCCTTGCTCCTACCCAATTATTTTTTTAAAACTACTCGAATTATTTTGAAGCAGGTTGAAGTCAAAAGCTGTAAGAGTTTTAAAGATATAAAGTATTAAATAAATTCTGTCCATTTCTGAGGAAGCTACCATTTTCTTGCTCCCATTTAAATGCATAGAATCATTTTGTATCAGGTCTGAAGTCGATAGTTGTAATAGTTTTCGAGATGTTACGCATTAGGCGTGGATCTTGTTTTAAAAATGGTCAGTGTCTGGTTTTTGTTTATATCTCGGTCCATAGTAAATGGACTTTTCTGATTTTAAACAACGAAATTCTTATAAATGTTTTTAATATTTGACATCAAACAAGTACCTTGGCTCCGGAAACCTGATTTTAGCGGATGGATAGATGGGCATTATTAAATCGACATACATATCTATAAGAATCCAGAATATTTATACTTTGCGAGGTCGCAAATAGATACTCAAGCAATTAGAAACGGGTTGGCAAAAGCAGTCCAGAAACGCCAATGTTTCCTAAAAGATTTTCTATTTGGTGCAATTTGAGGTATTTTTTTTATTTTTAAACTTTTTGTTACTATGAGAAATGTCAAAGTGAAAAGTTATCTAAATTAAAAAAGACCTCAAAACCCTAAATGAAAAATGATCACAAATTTAAAATTGAAAAATAACCCCGATTTAGAAATGACCTTAGAAATGAAGTCGAAAATGGGCGAAAATGGGGAAATGAACAAAAAGGGCTCAAAATAATTTCAATATACGAACCAAAAACAAAATGGCCCCAAACTGACATTATAAATGACTTCTCGTTTTTTTAAAAACGTAGCAAGGCTTGGTAAACATAGCTTTAAATATTCATTCCCCTTTAATGTGACCAAAATTTTGTATATGAAATAAAATATTTTTTATTTAATATGCTGAGGCTAGGTTAGGTTAGGTAGAACAGGCAGCCGTTGAAGGAAAGGATACATCTACTTGGGTCCGCTTAATTCGGTCCCTTTGTGTTAACTAGAGAGACAAATAGAATAGGTTGAGATGGAAGGAAAGAAGAAATTTAGAGGATAAGAAAGAAAGAATAGAACAGAAGAATGAAGCAGACTTTCCAGGGTATCTGGTGGGAATTGAACCTACAACCCCCAGACTGGTAGACTCGTGCACTTATCACTGATCTACCGGGGCTGAAGCTTAGTGTAAAATAGGTCTTGGATATGCGGCTTTCGGCCAGATGCATAAATTTAAAATTATTGCAGATTTTAACCGTTTTCGATGCCATAAGTGCTTTTATTTTGGAAAGCCATTACATAAAAATAAAAAAAAGACTTACAACTTAGTTGGTTTTTGTATTAATATAAAGAAATTTCTGTGCTTATGCCCGGCCGAAAGCTACATAAAAACTGGGGAATTTCAATACAGAAAAATTCAGAAATGAAAATGACCCCAAATTTTCATGTGGTTGGTTTTACTGGAAAATTAAGTGCCATTTTCATTTTGACTTTAAAGTTATTTCTTTTTTGTTGAGCCGTCTTTGTTTAAAAATCATAAATTTTTTGGGCTATTATTGCTTTTTGGAGGCAATTTTTCATTTATGGTTTGGGGTAATTTTCGCCGTCGGAGGTGGCTGGGAGGACGATTTTAAGATAAACTTGGTGAGGTCTCTGGCTGTGGGCTGGGGAACATCTTAGGATTTCTCAAACTTCTTTTCACTCTTTGCTGGCGTTCCTGCCTTTTTTTCTTATTATTTAATAGTTCTATTTACAATTTTTTATATTTCAACTCTTCTGAAAGGACTTACAATGGTCCTACGGGCCTCAGGGTAAAGGAAGGTGATGAATTGCATTCGTCACTATCCTTCGTAACCTAATCCAACTTTAACTTTTGAAATTCGGACCATTTTTAATTTAGTTTTGTCTGGCTATTCTTAATTATGGCCATTTTGAAGAAGCAATTGGACCATACTTCTTTAATAATGATGAAATCCTAAGTTTGTGAAAAATCCGTTAGAGTTAATAGGTCACCCATATTATGCAAGTTGATCACACAAGAATTTTTTTGTTGAAATACGTAAAGCATTTTTTGTTCAAGCCAGCTTTAATTCAAGCCCTGGAATTTAAATTCTTAATAGAAGCTCTAAGATGGACAACCAGCGGATTCATATAAACACTTTTTTAGAATCTGTATTTGGTTAATTTAAAATATATTAAATTCTTAATTATTTTATTTGTTCCTCTGATTATTGCCTAATTATATTAATAAGAATGTAATCATGTGACGTGACTCTACATTTGAAATTCTTTCATTGCGTGCACTTTTTATAGGCATTTACCTACCAACAACTATTTATTATTCCTAATTATGTCTTAATAAAGTTTAAGTGGAATTCCGGAAATTCTGACCTCAAACTAAATTTTATAATTTTCCTCACTCTCCCTTACTTAAATGTTTATTTCAAGAGAAAATAAAAGAAATTATGAAATAAAAATATTTGAGTTAAAATTGCGGTGTTGGTGTTAGTAAAAGTTAGTAAGTGTTAGTATTGAAACAATTTTTATTTATTAGTATCAAACAAAAACCAAATGCAAAATTGGTTTAAAAAAATTTATTAGATTAAATAGGAAAAATTCAAAGTTAAAAAGTAATGTGTTAGAATGTTAGTAAAGTTGAAAAAACAGGAAAGTTAAGGTAAAGATAAAAGATCCGAAGATAAAGAAAAACTTAATAATTCCTCTAATACTCACCCACTAGTGCGATGTGGCTGCATGTCCTGATTAAGACTAATTAAAGAGGTGCCACTATTGGGTGATGTTGAGTCCAATAAAGGTCGTATTAAAATGGTGCTGGTCTAAAAGTATTTTAAAATAATTAGTTAAAAATAAAATCTATGATTTTGCTCTTATTAACCTGAGAAGGCGGTGAGTCCGGTGAAGAATCTCGATTATCAAAGACACCCAAATCTGTTTTCACTTTCTTTTGAAGGCCAAAATGTGTTATTTCATCTATGAAGGGTTCGTATTCAGCTTGTTTTAACAATTCCTGTTGATACAGCAATTCTTCTGATATTTGACTGTCGATGGACTGTTCATTGGTGTGAGCTGTATTTGTGTGACTGCCAACAGCTTCCATTAAATGTAAAGCTGCCAAGTCATGTTCAGGTTGGGTGGAAGTTGTGCTGGGTGGTGTGGGTGGCGTGGGTCGTGGAGATGTTCCCTTGCATTGCATTTCTCTTCGGCAATGTTCAGCTCTAGCTATTTCCGCTGCCAACCATGATGGAAGCTCAGGTAATAACCAAGTTAAGGCTGACCGTAAACCCAACATTATGTGCTAAAACGTAATAAAAAAAAAAACAAGTAAGAGCGCTATATTCGGCTGTGCCGAATATTATAAACCCTTCACAACGTGTTGGGGGTTTTTACCCTAATTTTTTAAATTTTGTATGGCAACCCTCTTAGGGGGTGAAGATAGGAGATAAATATGTTCTAGGAAAATGTTTGCAAGGAAAAAAAAGTTGGGTCAGTGCTGCATTTGACCTATCCCCAGGCACCCTGAAAGCTGTAGGGGGGGTATTTATCACAATTTCCCAACCTTGTATGGGAGCCCCCTAAGGAAATAGAGATAGGGGGCAAGTGTATTTTAAGAATATGTTTGAGGGGGGAAACTAATGAGGGTCGGCCGTAAACTTTATTTCTTTAAGGCCGACTCTAGGGAAGCTATGGGCGTTTTTACATAATTTTTGTAAATTTTGTATGGCAACCCCATTAGATGATAAAGATAGGGAGTAAGTATGTTTAAGGAATATGTTTGGGAAGGAAACAGATGGAGGTCTGTGATATATTTTGTTCTTCTAAGGGTGACTCCGGGGAAGTTGTAGAGGTTTTTACCCAATTTTTTTAAATTTTGTATCGCAACCCTGTAAGGGGGTGGAGACAGGGTGTTAGTATGTTCCACAAAATATTCAGTCTTACATTGCACCCATGTAGGGGTAACTCTGGGGTAGTTGTAAAGGTTTTAATATACAAATTTTAAAGAAATAAACAGAGATAATCTTGCCTTCTCGCTTATATCTCGGTTGGGTCTATGCGACATCGGGGGGCTTAAACCAGTTGATCTAAGCCACAACATGGACAGAAGTGCAGATGGACAGACGGACAAAGCTAACTCGACTTCCCTCTCCACAATGACCAAGAGATGAATATTAAAGAATTTACAAACGGAATGACAAACTTATCTATACTCTTATCACTTATGTAAAGGGTATAACAAAACATAAAAACATACAAGTCAACACAAAAATGTTTTATTAAACGTTTCAATGTTACACCATTTGTTAACAGTATGTTGATTTACATACATGATTGCCTTTATTATCCAAAGTTTATTTAAACAGTTAACTTGTGCAACACTTTACTCAGTCCGCAGTTTTTGCCATCATTTTTACTTACCTCTAGTGTAACAATTAATATGATGGTTTGTGCTGTTGTTAATCCTGGCCACAAGCGAGACACTTGTCCGGATAAACCAATTAAAGCACAATTTACAATTACGGCTGCCAACGACAAGAGACTCAATGCATTCTGCCAGGTACCAATGTTTGCAACGCGCTGTCCAAATGGCCTTTGATGTACATGAGCCAATTTAAAAGCATCCGAACGTATTTCCATTAGATTATTAATGAGTGCACAAACGCCTGCCAAAGGAAAGGCAGCCGAGAATAGAACAACATAACCCATTTGCACAAGCATTTCTAAGTGATCGGAGAAAGTGCCATCGTACTGCAAAAAAAAGATAAATGAAGTCAAGCGAAGAGTAAGTAAATATTTTAGTTTTTGGAATGTGGTCAGGGTTTTTTATTTCCCATGTTTTTTTGCTCCCCGAAAAATCTATCCTGAAAAGATGCGTATGATGTTTAAAATGCTGGATTTCAGAATAAAGTTTCCATATTTTTCATTGATATTTTAAAATTTCAGACCCCACTGTGCCTTAAGCCTTTTTTTAATTCACAGCCAGTTAGTTGTAGTTTCCGAATAAAGAGTGGGAGCTATTAAAACTATGAGCTGATCAATAGTCTAAGAGCTTTGTTTTTTGCTGAAAGTGAGTTTATTATATCTAAAATGCGACTTTGTCTTTGATCACAAGATTAACATGGCATGCAAGCAGCCAGGCAGGCATCGCTATAATAAATCAGAAAATTATTCTGATGCGAAATGAGTTTTAAACTTGATTTTGTGGGCGAATAGAAATGCTGGGTACCTGCTACATTAGGTTAAGTGAGCAAGTCTAGCTGTCTGAGGGTCCTAGGTTTGATTCATCCCAGAAACCCTGGTTAGTTTGCTTTAACTTATTCTTCTTTTTTTCTAATATTTCTCTACACTTTAGCCCCAATTCCATTCCTATACTTTTTATCTTTCTCTACAGAAAACATATGGGAACCGAAAAAACGCGCCCACTGCGCGGTATCCTCTATTTAAAAGGCTGCCTGTTCAACCTTACCTGCCCAACCTTTATTCATTTTTGGAAGTTCTCAGTAAAGCATGTCAAAACTGTTTGGTTCTTTAATAATTTCCTTAAATATAAATCTTTCCTTTTTTTCTGTTTATCTTTATATGAACGGATTGGGATCCAATGTCTAATATAAACCGCTTTGCATTTTTATCTTTCATTTTATACAAGCTTGGCCATAAGAAATCATTCTATTGTAGGATGCTTTTATTTTTGCAAGTGGTAGCTAATGTCAAATCTGTTTTGTTATTTTTAAACTAGAAGAATGTAGAACACAAGTGAGTAAGGCATGAAGCGATTCACTCCCCAAGACCGCGGAATAATCGTGTCTGTTTTTTGCGTAACAATTCGTTGGTGTTATCGCAGCGCAAACTCTGTCGCCGATTCCCCGGTCATCCGGCACTGACTGAGCAAACTCTGCAGCGTTTAGTCACCAATCTTGAAGAGTATGGGATCACACGAGATGCTGCCAAGGGTGGCCGGCCTTGGAGCACCCATTCTGCCGAGGATATCGCCACTGTTGGCGAGAATGTCAAGCTGTCGCCAGAAACATCGACCAGATGCCGTGCCTCGCAATTTACCATCAGCCGGTCGTCCCTGAAGCGAATTTTGTTAAAGGACCTGTGCACGTTCCCGTCCAAAATCCAGTATGTGCATCAGTTGCTGCCTGTCGACTGCCTAACGCGTGTAACCTCCACCCAATCCATCCTAAATCTTGAGGCCGAAGGGGACCAAAATCAAAATGAGCGATGAGGCTCTTTTTTCCCTCAGCGGGTACGTGAACAAGCAAAACTATCGCTTCGGGGCACCGAAAATCCGCAAGTGATCTACGAGAAGTCATTACACCAATTAAAAGTGACCGCATGGTGCACTGTTCACGCTAGAGGAGTCATCGGGTAATTTTTTTTCGAAGAATGACAGCAGTGGAAGGTGCGTGCTACGAGCCTGTGTTAGCCGAGTTTTTTCTGCCACAATTGAACGATATAGGACTGGAGGACATGTGTTTCTAACAGGACAGAAAAACGGCACACACTGCGCGACCCACAACAGATATTCTGAAGGCGGCGTTCCCGGGTCGCCTCATCTCTCGTTTTGTCGATTTACCTTGGACCGCAAGATCGCACCGATTTAACCGTTCCAGATTTTTTTAAAAGAGTTTTTTGAAGTCCCGTGTTTATGTAAACAAGCCTGAAATCTTGGAAGCCCTCAAGGACGCCATTTGAGACGAATGCAAGAATCTGCCTCCCGAAGTTCCCTCCGAAGGGATGAAAAATGCCATAAAACTAGTGCGTATATCAATCAATTGTGACGGCGCCCATTTGGCCGATATCATCTTCTCGACTTGACCAATAAAATTCTAAAGGTTCAAATAAACATAATCAAAAAACAGAATCGATTTTTTTCTTTTAGAAAATAAATGAGAGCCGAACAATATCGGATGACTTCTTTTGGCCCACCTTGTATTTTAAAATATTTCTTAAAAACTGCTTTAAGAATTATTTATATCTTAATATCTATCTAATCCATGCTTTTATATTTTTTTGTACGAATCCTCTTAAGTTCCATCTCTATTAGCCATTCAACTCCTTCTAGCTTGGCAACCCTTTGGCATTCACAACTGCTAAAAAAACAATAACAACAATTACATTGGCTTACCTTGTACAAAGAACTTTCAATTTCCGCTTGACCAATGCTTCGCTTAGCACTTGCCATCGTTGTTGCTGTTGATGTTGTTGGTGTAAAATTTCCCGCATCAATTGACTTTTTGGGCAACTTTTTAGACGGTGTTGAGGTTTCACTTGGTTGCTTAGTTTTCTCTGTACTCGTTGATGCTGCAGTAGCAGAACCTGAAGCAGCACTTGATATAAGAGTATTAGCAAGTGTGCGATTAATATCTTGGGTGGGACTTAAAGCGCCCCACATATTAAAACTAAGTTTGGCCAATTTAAGTTGTTCCAAAAAATAGGGTATGGCCGATTCCCGTAAATTGCCAATAATTTGGCGAGAGATTAAAAGGCCGGCCAATTGCTTTAATATATAAAAATAATAAACAAAGTTAGCAAGCAATTAATTGTGTTACTTGGTTAGTTAGAAAGTAGTTTATAGCTTGACTTACCTCCTTTAATTTTTCTTCATCTCTTAAATAAAACGCTATGTAGAATAGCGACAAAAATGAGTTGACAAATTGAAATAATGCCACTTTGGCAATTAAATGATTTTCATATTTTGATTGCAAGCGATAGTTTTCTAAAGGAAAATCAGCAAAAACAGACGAATTATAACAAAAAATTTAAAAAAGTTTTTAGTTAAATTAATTTAAGCACCAAACAAAAGCAATTTTTTTTTGTTGCATTTCTTTTTTGCTTTTTATTTTACCTCTATCATTAAGCCAAACAGCCAATTTATAATAAGCTTCATCCATTAAGGTTATAGCGCCAGCTAGCAAAACTTTTGGTATAACACTTAAGCAACAAAGTATACCATTTTCCGGCAACTTAGAGTCCCACCAATCCTGTGCAGCAGAAAAAAAAAAAAAAAAAAGAAAATGATGAAGAAATGTGAAAGGTAGTGTTTGAACGTAAAGTGTTTAAATTAATTTAAATTTCAACAATTTTTAAATATAATTTATAATGAATTTGATTCCAATTTTCTTCGTTTATTTACAGAGTTTGTTGTAGATTAAGTTTGTATATATGTATGTATATCATTCGTTCTTATACCAAATCGTCAGTAGATTTCAACCAAATTCCTAAAAAATCTCATAAATATTTTTTGTCTTTATATTCTTAATTCAATTAACTTATTGAGAATTACTAACAGGCAGGCTTAAATAAGTCATCCGATGTTGTTTGACTCTAGTTTTTTTTTAAATGAAAAAATTCAATTTTATTTTTTGATGAGGTTTACTAAAACCTTTAGAATTTAACTGGTGAAGACTAGAAGATGATATCGGCCAAATAAGCGCCGTCGTATCTGATTGCTATACGGGCTCGTTTTATGGCATTTTTTTATCACTTCAGCAAAAACATCGGGCGACAGATTCACGAGCTCGTGTCAAATTGGGGGCTCCTAGGGTCTCGGGCTTATTCACGTTAACATAGGATTGCACAAAACCCCTTAAAAAAGTCTGAAACGGTAAAATCGGGCAATCTTTCGGGCCAATGTTAATCGGCAAAACGATAGATGAGGCAACCCGGGAACGCCGCCTTCAGAATATCGATTGTGGCTTGCGCAGTGTGTGTCGCTGCTGCGCCTTGTTAAAACCACATGTCTTTCAGTTCTAATTTGTTTGATTGGGCCAGAAAAAACTTGGCTTACATGGCCCCATAGCGTTTATCATCCATTGTTGTAGTGTGACCAGCGGCGTCCTCAAAAAAAATGGCGCGATGGATGCTCCAGCATAAAAAGGGCACCATGCAGTCACGTTGAATGGGCGTAATGGCTCTTTGTACATCACTCGTGGATTTTTTTGTGCCCCAGGAGCGATAGTTTTGCTTGTGCACGTACCCTCTGAGGTAGAAATGAGCTTTATCGCTCATTATGATTTTGATCAAAAAATTGATCACTTTAGCCTGAACTAAAGTGAATTTTGTGCAGGAACATGCACAGCTCTTTGACCTAATTCGCCTTGGGGACGACTGGCTGATGGCTTATTACGAGTCACGGCGTCTAATCGATGTTTCTGGTGACAGCTCGCATCCTCGCCAACAGAAGCGATATTCTCGGCAGAACGGGCGCTTCGGGGCCGGTAACTCTTAGCAGCGGCTTGTGTGGTGCCATACTCTTCTAGGTTGGTGGCCAAACGGCGCAGTGTTTGCGCAGTCGTTGCCGGATGACCGGGGAATCGGCTACGGAATTCGCTCTGCGCCAACACTACAGACGAATTTTTACGCAAAAAAATAGCAGTTCTTGGGGAGTTTATTACTTGTCTTGTTTATTTGTATTCTACATCTGTCTAGTTTTTAAATGTCAAAACAAATTTGACATTGGCCATCCTTTTAAAAAATAAGAGCATCTTTCAATAGAGTGATTTCTTTTGGCCCCCCTGTATAAACAAACAAAAACTTTGAAGAGTTCTTTTAAAAAATGCAACAAACTATCTTTCGATTTAAGATGTTTTTATCTTCTTTTTTCTTGATACAATGAAATGCATATAAACAAACCTAACAAATTCTATAAGCGAACTAAGAAAATTGGGATCAAATGCTGAATAATCAGGGTTGTCAGGGAAATCGATAGCTGTCGGAATCGAATTTAAAAATGCCTTCTAGATATTTCAAAGCTATAAGTTTGAGTGTCATGTTTTTATTTCTAAGTTAAAATACCGGTTTTAGTTCAAGCTCCAAACTTTTAATTTAAAAAGTCGTTACGCAAAAGTTTTCAACGATTGCTTTTAAATTCGGTTCCAACAGCTATCAGTTTCCGTGACAACCCCGAATATTTTTTAATTGTTGTAAAACGAAAATTGCAATGAGTGATAACCAATGGTTATCCAAATGTATAAGGGGAGAAGAAAATCAAAGTAGCGAATAGCTTCTCTTGAATGTTTTGGTTTGTTAACAGTAATTCTCAATAAGTTTATTTAATTTATTTTATAAGTATGAAGAAAGTATTCATAAAACTTTTTAAGAATTTGGTTAAGGTCTACTCACAATGTGGTGTAGGAACCAATAGACAAACTTACCTACAACAGAACCCTATAAAAAATTCAAAAAAATTTAACCTAAAGATATTTTTTAGGTACATACTTGATATGGTTATATTTTAAATTATTTATTTTCAAACACCTTTGGAATATTTTTTTCCTCAAAGTGTTATGTTTGCATACATTACGCTTTTGTTATTTATGGCTTTACCTAACGTTTTCATTACACTTATTTGGACTTCTTAGTATAAAATAGTATAAATAGTTGTAAAGCCAAAGAAAGTATATGGTTTACAAATATGTCGAGTTTGTACATTTGGTCGTGTGTGTTAAACATAAATTCTTAAATGAGTGTTAGTTTTGGTATGCCAGAGGAATTGTTTATTTTTCCTTTATTCTTGTGCAAAAAAGTGTTGCCGTTTATTAAAAGTGTCGTTTTCTATTTCTTGTTATTGGTAACTTCATCTTAACGCTAGTTTTGGAAATCCGGTATTCCATATTAAATTCTTTTATGGAATAATGCCAACCTTTGGTTTTAAGATCGGCCGGTCAACAGTATAGAGTGGGTAAGTTAGATATAAAGTGGGAATATTTGTGTGTTTTGTAACCTTTCCATTAGTCTTCTATGACTTATTCTTTCCTTAGTTTACAAGTTAGTACAATTTAACTTAATCCTAAAACGTTTTTAATTGGATGTTAGTTTTTTAATGTCACTTATGCATGGAATGCAAAAATTTAATGAATGCCCCATATATTGCTAATTTTAAAATGCAACTTTTAATAGAAAAAAGTCTTAAATAATAATTAAGATATTTCTTTTCAGCTTTTCCTGGCAACACTATAGATAAGCAATTGAAGTATAGCATAAATCATGTTTGTATACGATTAAGAAATTGAAGGCCAAATTCCAGATTTATAATAAATTTTTACTTTTGGCAGAATTACAAGTAAATAAATAGTTTTATTTTTTGTGGTTTTGTTTAGTAAATTTATTCAATATCAAGCTGGCTGGCATTTATATAATTGTTAGGATTAAAATTAATTTGACACACACACATACAAAATCTTAAGGTCATAAGTTCAATAGCATTTTTAATAAAATTCAAGACTTTTCTGGCGCATATTATCCTTTTGTCTGAAGAAAATGGTAACCTACCTGCGTCTCTTCTAAAATAATCTTTTATGAATCGCGTTGCCAACTACATACATATATTGAATTTTTAATAATGTTTTCCTAATTTAGTTTCAGGTTTACTATTACAATTACTGGTAATTTATTTCTTTTTAATATTTAATTTTATAATTTTCCTTACAGAAACGTTTTATTATAAATTATACCCGTTTTGGCATTATTTTTCTATGCCACTTGTTAACTACCCTTTGGCATAAATAATATTATTTTTACGTAAACTTTTATATTTTCTAAGGACAATGACTCTTTACAAACCACCACTGTTGCGTTAATTTCATGTTTTTTAAACAAAAGTAGCTTATTGTATCGTGTGTCGCATACTTTCAGGCGCCTACCTTTTGTTTTAATGTTATTCATTTGCAAATATGCATAAAACTATTTAAATATATTTAAGTGTTGATGAATGACTTATAGTAAATTAAAAGCTATGTTTCACCACAACGAACCCTTAGTACCCTTCGTTATTTAAAAAATTTTGCAAAATTTTCTTGTTTATGAAATTTTTACATAAAAAGAAAATTACAGCGAGGAAGAGAGAAAGAGAGATTTATGTGAATATAAAATTAATAAAAATTTTCTGACAAAAAGGGTTTCTTTAAGCTTAGGTAAAACATCAGTTTAGTAAAATATTTTTTTTTAACAATTTCCAAAGGTTATTCAGGAATTGATTCCAATCTTTTTTGTTTATTTATAGGAAATAAGAAAATTGAAACAGCTAATGGCGAATAATGGGTTGTTGGCTTCTTAAAAAAACTCTTGAACGTTTTGGTTTGTTTATAGTAATTCTCAATAAGTTTATTGAGGTTATTTTATAAAGACATAAAATATTGATGAGGTTTTTTAAGAATTTGGTTGAAGTCTACTGAGGATTTGGTGTAGGAACCAATGAAATGCATATAGACAAACTTAACCTACAACAAACCCTATAAATAATTTTTTATATAATGTGTATTGAGTAGATGTTTAATTTAACAAAATGTTCTTCAAATTTAAAAGTTTACTTAGTTTTAGAGAATTTAAAAAAAAATTAAAAATATATGGAATGGACACGATTCCTTGAAACTTAAGTAATGGAGTTTTAGATTTTAATTTAAATATTTTTCTTTTAAACTTTTAATTAAGCGTATCCTTGCCTGAAATAAAAAAAGTTTTTACAGATTATAAAGTATGTTCTAAACAATATTTGTTCAGTAGTTATTTTAAAGAAGTTTTTGAAGGACACGAATCCTTAAAGCCTAAGTTTCAAAATTTAAAGTCGGATTATATTTTATTAACTTAAGTATGTCTGCCCAAGTTAAAAAGGAGTTTTTCGTTTGTTTTGCTTTTTTAGAAAGGACATTATTTTTAAATAGGCGTATTCTTACTTAGAATTAAAAAAAAATTAAACTGGTCGAGACCATATTATAGTCGATGTCTGTATAAAATTTTAATAATTTATAACTTTTTTCCTCTGATTTATGAGATCTCTCATTTAAAGGATATATGGGAACAACACGAAACCATAAATTTTAAGCGATAAAATGTTAGTTTGGATTATATTTTACTGGTTAAATTCTGCATGCCAATTTTGCCCTAATGATAACTTCTAAAATTTTTGGCCACTCGTTGTGTGAAATCACCACACTGTGCGAAGTGGTGTCCCAAAAACCACCTCGCTAGAAATTTCAGTCTACTGTTGTCGTGCGATAATTTATTTAAGTACAGGCTATTGGAATAAGGCGTTTGACAGCCTACGGCTAAAGTTGTTTTTAAGGGTGGGAAAACTCTGCCTCAGGCCAGTCTAGTCTCCCGAGACTCCTAAAAATGGTTGTAGAGGTTTGCAAAACAAATAAAGCATCACACTTTCACATATGGTGAGTATTTTTACTTTTTTGTTAATATTTTCTTCGGTAGTTCATCAACTAACTTTGAACACAAAAAGCTTTAGCAATATTTATGCAAGACTGGTCCGAAAAACTTTACTGAACAACGTGGGATTTTAATGAGTTTTTAAGGTCGACCAGGCGGATATATTTTTAAAACGCCTTAAAAAGGAAAATTCCATGTTGGCTTGTTTCTAATACGTTCATTATACTTAATATCATTTAGTTCATTAAGGCCTCCAACATAGTTTAGCAACGTTTTTGGTTCTGATCTTAGTAAATTCAGGGGACAAATCAACTGAATGGCTAAGTTCCTTGCCCTACTCCTTAAGTACACTTTGGTGCAAATTTAGATAGCCTAGGTCTCTGTTTAAAAAGTTGTCCGGTATAAACCAAATATTAATAGTTCAGGCTAAAGATTTCTGCCCCTGTGTCACCATTTTGCCACTTAAAGCCATCCGTATTCAAATAGATCCAAAATCAACCAGTGTTTTACCGTTTTCCCCGATTTTCCGTTCAAAACACTTAGCAGCCTAGCTGTGATTGTACGGATTTTTTTGTCTTAATTGTCTTTAAAAGGCGGCATCCAGAGCAGTAGTTTACAACATTTAAAAAAATTATTTAACTTGTTTCAAGAAATTAACTAAAAGAATTTATTACGCTTAACTTATTTTGAAAATTAAAGAAAAAGTATTCCATATTAGTTGTTGTTTTACTAAAATAAAACTTAATAGTTTCCCACCAATAGATAATTTATAGAAAATTTAAAAAATGGGAAAAAGGGCCAAGGAATTCCAATTACTGTTTAAAAAATACTACCGTTATTTTAAGTAAAACAAAATATTTTTTTGTCAATTCTCTGAAAGAAATATACAACCAACTTCCTAAAAGGATTTTATTTAATTAACCAATACCGGCCATCTAAATTCAAAGATAAGTACACAAAAATTTTCTTAAATTTAACGCACTAGTGTTATTGAATTCATTAACCAATTGTTGTTATATAAATAATTAAATTTCTTGAATAGAGTCTAGGCCATTGTACCTTATAAAAAATAAATTACCATAATTACCAACTACTAAATACGTAGGGGTCTTTTTCTTTAAGTATCATAAAAATGTACTTAACAATAAACCTAATAAATACATAAGTAAAGGTATGTTAAGTAAAACAGGATTAAAAGTTATTTACACGCAATGTTAAGCAATTCTAAATTGTTGGGGGGTTTAACATAAAATCAATAGTTATAAGAAGAGAAGCTTTACGTAAGTTAACCCTTCACTTAAAGTAATAAAAAAAGTATTTAAGGTTAATATGTTTTCCTTAAATCCATGTTAAAAACGTATATGCATTGATATAAAATTTTTAGATTGCTGTTCTAAAAAAAATATATTCATTTTCACGCTTTCATTTGACATTTAACTTGTTTCACTCCCAATTTGAGGTAAATTAATAAAGTTTATATGTCAATTTGTTTAAAACTGGAAAAGTTTATTTTTAGTGATGATTGATGTTGATTGTGTGGTTTAATTACAATTAAAAAAAAAACAAGAATTTGGAGGGTAGTTCAAACAAAGCTTTTGGTGCAATGTACGTATACTTAATGTTAATATTGCTTATACGCTAACCAGACTCATAGCGCATTGACGGTTAAGTTAGTTGATAGAAAATTTATTTTTCAATTTTATGCACAAAATTAAAAAAAGTTTTTTATAAAAATGTTTTTCAAATTTTTTGATAAAAATATAAAAAAATACGATGTGCAAATTAGTTTTCTATTAAAAATAAACTTAATTAAAATACAGCGATACAAACTAATGGTCGAATTCTGTACTTCGGGTTGACTGAAATTCATAAAATAATTCAATAGCACCTCTTTAGGAGGCTAATATAATAAGTTGCAGGATTTGCACACATATGCACGCAAAACTGATGTCAAAAGAAAGAGATGTGTTTTTAAATAAAAATTTTTCAGAAAAAGTTTTTGATATCTACTTCCGTGGCTAACTCCGGAACAACTAGGAATTTTTAATGATTTTAACCCCTTTAGTATTACCACATAAAGTAACTATTTATTTTTCAGCCTTTAAGTTTAATTTATCATCAGTTGATACTCACTACAAATTACTTCAATTTTAAATATATTAGATAACAAAACACCAAAGAATATATTCGCAAATGTCAGTTCAAGCATTGTCAATAGCGGCAGTATCTACACAAGGAAGAAGGATCCCTAGAACAACTGTGCGACGGTATCGAAAAACCAACAACTTCTACAAAATTTTCAAACCCTGGGAAATGTTTAGATGAACATTCTTAAAGAATTTAAACTGGACTTGACAACTACAGATAAATTTGTTATCCTCCAATGGATCCAAACGTAGCCTTCAGGAGTCAAATAAAAAATAAACTCTTGGACGTCCTGGGGCAAAACATTAATCTTAAATACACTACTACTACAGTTAAACATGGCAGTGGAAAGTAACATATTGATGAGGGGTGTTTTCAGGATATAGAGTTTTAGTTCGCCGCATTATCGGCAAAGGTTATACACTTATTCATTAAGTGATGCTTTTTTAAGATGAATCGGAAATGTCACTTTTCTGGTCCTCCCAACAAACAAACAGACGCCAAGAAACGGCAAAGATCGTAAATATTTTTTTGAGCAAATCTTTTTAATTTCATGATATGATCACTAAAAAAATCGACTGATTACAATTGAACAGGGTTAACCCGTTTTTTTTCGATCACAATTTTTTTAATATCAAATAGACCAGTTGTTTTAACACGAATATTCAGTTTGCAGCAAGAATAATTTTTTTATAAATGCTTCCCGTTTTTTATTGTAAACATTGCACAAATAAAAAATAAAAGCATCTTACTTCTTAACATATGGTTATTTTAAAGTATTAAAATCTTAAAGTACCATGTCGGAAAAAAAAATTTAAAAACAGCGTGTTTGTAAACTAAAAAAAAATTGCAATTATAAGCAGGAAGTAAAGATAAAAGAGATAAGTTTTAATTGGCTTAGGATCTAACATATCTATAGTGTATACTTATGAACATAAATATATTTTCATACATATGTCCTCCCAATCGTGGAAATATTTTAGTGGCAATGAAGACGATAAAGCGATATTTAAGTATTAAGTGTCCTTAAATTTTAAGCTGCAAAAGCTCTTAAATATCGAGAAATAAATCTGCCTATAAAGTTGACATAATTATTTGGTAAGAAAATCTTGATTCGTTTTCAACAAGCTTCAAAGTGCCAATAAATAATGTTCCTTTAAATTATGGTGCCAAAAACAAATCACTGGTTAAAATATTATGGCGCTTTGTTCCCGCGAATGGAATGCCGGGTTTGGTTATCGTTACAAATACAAGGTGTCTGGTGGCAGATTAATATTTTTAAACTTAAAAGTAAAAAACGTTAACACTGGAACAAAGTTTAATTGAAAGCATTGAACGATAGAATAGAAATGCGAATTTTATTTTTTAGAGCGTATGTCATCCAGATGTCTTCCGTCAAGTTTAACACACTGTTCAAAACGAAGCCTTGTGTTCTAAGCCAAACGCTGCAGTAAGCTTCAAGCTTCAATTGAGCTGGTTTATTGACAAATACATATTTCTATTTTAAGTTACAAGAGATTGGGGAATGTTATAAAAAAAGCCCCCCGTTTGAGGTAGCCCCATTAAGCGAGCAAGATCGGGTGATCTCGGGGGCCATTGGATGTCCCCAAAGCGGCTGATTAGTTTTTGGAAGAAATCTCAATGAAGCAAACTCATTGAAATTTGGGCTGTGTGTAAAGTCGTCCCATCCTGTTGAAACTACGTGTGCAAAGAGTACGGTAATTAAGCTCACAGGTTTGGCAAAAAAAATTCGGTAATTATGCGTCGATAATTTTTACCGTTGATATCCGTTGCCTGGGCTCGAGAATTTTAGAAAAAAAAATGATCCAATTATCTCATGCGTTTATAAGGTACATCAAACAGTTACCCTGAGGCAAAGCAATTTTGGATGTTTTAATCGAAGATTGCGGAGATCAGTAGCATTAGTTTGGCCGTTTAAGTGAAAATGAGCCTCGCCGCTCATAAAAATTGGATTTGCAGTGCGAAAACGCTCCAACATCGTTTGACAAAAATTTTTCCGTTAATCAAAGTCACTTTCTTGCAGTTTTTGAACGATTTCAATTTTGAAAGATTGGAACTTTAGAACCTTTTTTAAGATTTCATTAATAATTACTCTTAGAATTCCCAGCAGGACTGCACTTTTCCGTATTGAAGGTCGCAGATTTTCACATAAACGGCTTTTAACCAGTTCAACATTTTCGGGAGTTCTTGAAGATCGACTATTTTGTCGACTTTAAACTTGTTAAAAGGTAGTTCTACAATAATTTCTTTGTTTTAAGAGAAGAGTCCGTTAAATGAGGGCCCGGAAAGCTGCATTGCCTATAGAAACGCGCACATTTTACGAAGTTTTTTATATTTTGGCTAAAGGTCCATCACAAGTTATAATAGGGGTTTGAAAACAACTAAGCTAGATAAGATGACTAGTAATACAAAAAGACTAATCAGAGTGATAATAAAGGTTTGACACAGGCACTCTTACTTGTTTTACTTTTATTAAGCAAAAAGCTTTAAAATTTTCTTTGCTGTTTTGATTTCATATATTTTGGCCACCATGAAAAATAGAAACACCTCATTAAGAGCAGAAGAAAAATGTCGATCCTCTACAAGTATATTAGTTGAATATATTCGTTTATTAAGCCCATATTAACATGAACTTTCTGGAAACAATTGTTTTAATATTGCGTCCTTATTTTTAAGAAAACATTTATTACTTTTGGTGTCATTTTTCACATCTGTAAAAATGTTTTTAAAAGGCAGAATAATTTTTTCAAAGCAAATTAAAAGATAAAATAAAATAATTTTAATGTCATTGTGTTGTGGCTGCCTGTTTATCAAATTTAGAAACAAACCCACTTGTTGTATGTTGAACATAAAGATTATAAATTACTTTCATATGATATGTTTACATTAGCATTAGTTTAAGCATTTAATATTTGCAGAGATTATTTCGTATCTTGTATACGCCCAGTTAGCAATAAACTTTTCATAAATTTCACAGCTTGTGTGAACGTAAGATTTTAATCTATTCATTATATTGTTTTACATATGTTTCTAAATTTTCTCGAGAACTTTAATTTTTGGTAGAAAACATGACAACCATAAATTTTTGTGTATAATTGCAAAACTAATTTGGCTGCTACACAAGATAAAGTTTAAATTATGTTAACTGTCTCACATTTAGACGTGTAGAACCAAGCTATCATCGCATTAACACAACTTTTACTACAAATTTATGAAGAAACTTAAATACTATTTGCTGCAAATATTTTCCTGCTTGTGTGTATGTATGTATGCATGTACGTATGTATGTATACACTCTTTTTTAACTATTCCAATCATCACATGATCGTATTGTTTCGTTTTAATAAAACGAAAGGGCAGGTACTCCAAAGTCTATTTTGGAACTATTTGCCCACATACAGGAACGGGCGAAGGTACTCATGGGTAACGCTTGGGTATCCAACCACCTCGATTTACTAAAATATCGTCAAAATATGGGTTGTTTTATTTACTATTCTACCCATATTACAATAAAATGAGCTCTGAAGAAACCAGGGAGTTTGTTTATGGAAGCCAGAATTTCCTGCGTGGTACTCATCTTTCAAGAAGAGCACACCCATTTGAGTTCGACTCACTAGTGAATCGCCCTACGCATTAAAGAGAAAATTTGTTCTTTAGTCACACAGTTTGTATGTGGAAAAAGCTTTCTTAAGATGTTTTTATTATAGAGAAATTCATATAACATGTCCATAACCACTTCTCCCTCTATCTTCTTTTCTCTAACCTGTTTTGCTGATACGAACAAAGTGCGATGCATGCAAAAGGGCTATCTCCTGAGTTCTAATTATTATATAAAAAAAATTAATAAAAGCAGACCTTAATAAATTGCACCCTTGTAATATATTTAGTTATTTGTTGTCTTCACTTTAAACCTCTTAGTGGAAGAAACCCGACAAAATTACAATCATTTTTAATTGACTCAGTCATTTTACCCAAAGAAATAATATTTAATAAATTTTTGTTATTTCTTTTAAGTAACTTTTTAATTTTTTTCTATTTAAATGATTTCAATATATAAATAAACAATTTATTTAAGATATGTAATTTATATTTTTATTAAAAAAAAATAACAGTAAAATTTCTGTATTTGACATTGATTGGCATTATGATGACCCAAGCCATTGAAAAGTTCTCATAATGACAATAATGTTGTAATGTTTTTTGTATACACGTCACACTCCGTTGCTTCTGTTGCGTTGAAATAAACGAAATCAATAACTTGTCAATTACCAAAAAAGTTGACAATAATATTCGCTTAAAGAAAAAATTTTGAAGCATATGTATTTATAGGAAATTTAATTTTACCTGACCTCTAAAAAAATATAAAATAAGTCAGTAGTTGTTAAAAATGCATTAAATGTTGCTTTAAGGGAAGAATATTCTGTTCATTGGTAAT
Source organism: Melanophora roralis (assembly GCA_963583895.1). Lineage (NCBI taxonomy): Eukaryota > Metazoa > Arthropoda > Insecta > Diptera > Rhinophoridae > Melanophora > Melanophora roralis. Next base: position 20,286,496 of record OY757188.1, read on the forward strand.
ATGTAATTAATTTAAATTCTAAAAATTAAGGACCAATTTTTTTTATTTTTAGTAAATTATTTTTGTGAAGAAAATTGCGTTCTATGTTAATAAAATAGTATTGATAAGTTTTTTTATTTTGGTCGCCAAAAGTCATTCCGTTAGGTTGGTTCTGTAATAAAAAACTTCTAAACTCCAACTTTTCTTGCTTTGCTGTAATTAGTGTTTGGATGCGTATACTTTATATTTATTTGTATAAGAACACTCATACGTATGAGTGACTGCGTATTGCTTTTAAACAGGTTTTGTTTTTCTTCATTATGGGTATAAAAAAGTTTTTTTTTAATATTTATATTTTTAAATAAAAATTTTTTTTTTGTTTATATCAAATAAAACTTTTAAGCTTTTAGAGTTTGGTTAGTATTTGTATGTATCTAAATATGTACATTAGTATATGCATAAATATCTGTAATAATAATAATATAATTAGGGTGACCATTCGTACTGACTTCATCAGTACATGTACTGATTTTCATTTGGCGTACTGATTAAAAATTTGTAAATTTGTGTACTGAAATATACTGATTTTTCAGAAAATGTACTAATTGTGCTGATTTTTCAAGATAAATTAAATTTTAATTTTTTTCTCAAAAAATTTGTTAAATTATAGTAAAACTAAATAGTTAAATATTTTATAGCAGCAAAAAGTGTATTAAAATAATTTTAATTATTCAAATTTTGTTTTCAAATGATCAGCAGCTGCCCAAAAATTTAACAAATTTTTCGAGAAGTTATTTTTTCAATCAAATATTTTCCTTACAAGAATATATAGACACCCAGGGAACGGAAAGGCTTTAAATGACTCAGAAAGTGATTTTTATTGAATAGCTCTAATTGAAGGTGGTTCTTAGACTAAAATAAGTAAGAGGACTATATTCGGATATGCCGAATCTTTTATAAACATCACAACGTGCGGTTATGCAATATATAATGTGTTTACAAAGTCTAAAAGTTGTTTCGAAGGAAAACTAATGGGGGTCTGAGATACATTTTATTCCTCTAAGAGCGATTTCTGGGAAGTTAAAGAGGTTCTTACCCTATTTTTAATAATTTTGTATGGCAACCCTGTTAGGGACTGGAGATAGGGTGTAATCATTTTCCACAAAAATGTGCCAGAAGAAAAATTTATTGCCAGTCTTATATTTGACCTTTGTAGAAGCACTTTTGAAGTTGGAAAAGCGACTTAAAAATTATTTAAAAAAACTAAACTTTGTACGGCAACTCTGATCGAAGATGGAGATAGAATGTAAGTATGTCCCACAAAAAAGATTGTAAGGCAAAATTAAAGGGAGTCGGTCTTATATTGCACCCATTTAGAGGCAACTCCGGGGCAGTTGTAGAGGTTTTTATGTACAAACTTTAGAGAAATATACAGAGGTAGTCGTGGCTACTGGCTTACACCTCGGTCAGTTATCTGACGATTTTGCTGAATTTCAATAGCAAAATTTTTGCAAGTAAATCCAATGTGCTGACACCCCAAACAGTTTCGAAATATATCAAGGGGCTTAAAAAATTGGATTTCAACAGATTTACGGACAGACGGACAGAATGGCATCGCTAAATCGACTTATCTATCTATATGGACCAAGAAAATTAATACTTTATGGGGTCGCAAATGGATATTATAACTGAAAATCGAACTGATTTCAAAAGAAATAAATGGTCACTCTAATAATAATGTTTATAATGTATAATAATGTTTTAATAATTTTATTTTTTTATAATGAAAATATTGATAATGAATATAAATATATTTTCTTATATATAAAAGTTAAAATAAATATTAAAAAAGCAAAAATAATTAACCTTGTGCAAATTATACATGCATTGAGTAATTCCTCTATCAGGTATATTATTATTATCCAGCCAATCCTGCAAAATAAAAATTTATGGATGTGAAATTTTTTTGTATTTAATAATTTTTTCTTAACACTCATAAAATAACTAAATAAAGTGATTAAAATAAAAAAGTAAAAAAATTTCCAAATTCGTAATTTTTTTGTAAAATCAAAATAAACTTAAATAATATTAAACTATTAAACTGCGATATGTAAAATAAAGGTCTATAGAACTTAAATAATTTAAATATATATTATATAAAGTTAGCCATTTTGCAAGCCACCGGAGCAAAGTATGAAGTAAAATAGTTGAAAAAAGATTAGCTCTGAGTCCTTACTATAAAACAAATATAGTTTTAAAAATGTTTATGCTCTCAGAGCGTTAAACAGAAGTAAAATCGTAAATGTTTAAAGTGTTTACAGTTCAGTTCTTTTTGGATTTTATAATATAAGTATACAAATAAAATCTTTAATTACTAAATGTTTGTTTATTAGACTGGTCAATGCTTGCATAGGACTTTATGCTGGTTTCTTAAGCGCTTTAAAAAATACCAGCTTTGTGTCTAAAGTACCCAATTTAATGAAATTTTTTGCACCACTGGGATTTAATATAGGGTGTTTAGTGGAAAATTTATAATTTTAAATACGATGGTTAAAAAAATAAACGGTGCTGAGGGAAGTTAGCGGATTTGTCAGTAACGATGTCGCAGTGGTCGAGTAAGCTTTGAGCGTTCAATATGGAGACACTTTTTAAAAGTAATGATTCGTACGTAATTGCTCGTCGACAATTTAGAGATTCCGCGCAACTGCTTCGGCTATGAACGTCTCATGGCCACGGCCCAGTTGATTTTCAAAGACTCCCAAAAACATTGAACTGGTCGAAAGCAGTTTACGTGAAAATTCGCGACTTTAAATATGGAAAAGAGCAGCCTCACTGGGACATCCAAAAGCAATTATTCACGAAGTTGCATCCTTTTTAAATTCAAGTCGTTCAAGAATAAAAGAAAGTGATTTTTATTTACGCAATAATTTTTGTGAAACAATGTTGGAGCGTTTTTGCACTTTAAATCCTATTTTTTTGAAGCGAAGAGGCTCATTTTCACTTAAACGGCCACGTGAATAGGCTAAACTGTCATTACTTATCTCCAAGAACCCGCAACCAACGAAATATCAAAAACTATTACATTGCAGGGTACCTGTTTGGTGTGCCTTATCCACACATGAGATAATTGTACCTTTTTTCTGAAAATTCTCGAGGCCAGGCGACGAATGTCAATAGGGAAAATTGTCGACGGATAATTACGGAATTCTTTTTGCCAAACCTCGAGCCAGAAGTTCTTCTTTTTCACAGATTTGCTTACTGTTTTAAAAACAATGAAGAAATAAAGTGCACAAAAGAGGCTTTCGATAAGGTAGTTTTATGGAATTTAACATTGTTTTAGAGTTCCGTTGGAAGCAGAAAAGAAAATAGTGCAAAAACTTGACAGCGATTATGAAAACAAAGACAAAAGTGCTAAATGAGTGTTAAAAAATGTTGATAAATAAAAACAAGAATGCGACTTATCAAGTGCACATATCGCACACTTATTTAAAAACAGTCACAACTAAAAATCATTTTGCATGAGAGTTGTGTAACCAAAGCTGGTTGACAGTAAAACAAACCATCTCGAAATAAAGTATACTGATTAAGAAACTGGGAAAACGCAATAATTCTTATAAATTTTGAACTAAGACCACTTTAGATTTAGTCTGCGATATACATATTAAATAAGGGATGTGGCATCTTTGCCCTGTAGTATAAATATCTATGCAGGTTAAGTATGCATATAAATAAAATCATTTGGGGCGAATTCAAATAAAAATATCCAAGTTGTAACCAAAACAACTGTCATTGAATGCCGTGAGCTTTCCAATTATAGTAATAACAATACTAAGTGCCTTAAGCATAGACGTAGTCGTTATTTCAAGACAACATACAAAACTTATTTAAAAAATATAGCAGCAAGTGCTAACATAACTCTCTGCAAAAAAGTGTAACAAATTAGTTAAGGTTACTAATAGTACGAATAAAAATAAAGTTTTTGTAACACATTTATTAGAGTAAGAAAGCATATTTAAAACTAATTTTATTCTAAAATTTTTTTAAGGCTGGATAAAAAAAAAGTTTTTTCTTTAGTTATTTTTAGGTGGTCCTGAAATATATTAACATATGTCTTTGTTATAAAGTTATATAAAATTTTTTGCGCCTAATTCGGCTGTCTTCGGCTTAAAAGTAACCTTTAGTTTCATACTAGTCTGCTCCCTACTGCTATTGCGTATTGGTATAGAGCTAAAATTACTCATGCATAAGTATATTTTAATCAGAAATAATTGTTTTTCCTTGCAAATATATTTAAAACCCCAATTCTCAAAACAAGTGCAAATAAAAAACAACCCAAAATAGCTGCTAGGAGTAAAATTAATTATAATTTATATAGAAAAGCAGTTCACACTTTTAGTTTATTTAATATTGAGGACAAGTAGTAAGAGGACAAAGTTTTGCTTTATTTTTGTTTAAAAGGAAACGGAAATAAATATAAAAGAATTAAAGTGACAAATATAAATTATTTTTTCTACTTATTTGTTTTGTGCGATAAAAGAATTACAACCGTTGAAGTTAGACAAAAAAAATATGATAAATAGTTTTAAGCAAACAACGCAAGGAAAAGTTGTATGAAACAAATAAACACAAATAAGTAAGAGCACTTTATTCGTCTGTGCCGAATCTTATGAAGCATTCACAACGTGTAGGGGTTGTTACACTTTTTTATTAAATTTTGCGTGGCAACATTGTATGGTTACAAAGATCATTATTAGGGCTTCCCTATACTTTTAGTAAAAATTTTGCAAAAAATGCAATCATAGCTATGATTAAAACTACCCTTAAATATTTGTGATGATCATTACTTTGATTAAGGTAAACATAATTAGGGTATTCACAAGGTAGTCATAAAGTCATATGTCTTAAAAAAATAAAACGAAAAAATACAACTGTTGTGAGCATCCGCTCATAATCAAGTGTGCTATTTTAAATTTGAATCAGCTGCTGGAGAAAACAGAAAAATAATTAATTTCAAAAATATTTTAAAATTAATGACCGCGACTTGTTAATTATATCAACGGCTTTACTAAAGAGTTTCGGCCATCCGGCTCAGGTTTCTACTGTTAATGACAAAACAATAAACACAGTTCAAAAAGTTTTATTATTATAGAACCTTTTTCTTTTAAGCAAAACAAACATTTTTTTAAACTATTGTAAAATATTAAAACTTTAAGACAATATGACTTGATAGCATACCGTTTGAATACCCCAATTATTGATTATAGGTTATCATACATAGGTTGCTCTAAGGTCTATGATAATCATATTCTAAAAGCATAATATGTTTGATAATCCATAATCAAGACCATGGTTACCTTAAATTAAAGTAATGATTACCACAAACATATAATAGTCAGTTTAATACTTAACTAAGATTGCGCTTTTCGCCAAAAACTTACATCAACTAAAATACGGTCGTGGCAGTCTTCATAACGATCTCCGTAACCATACAATGATGAAATTTTCCGTTATCATATACTCTTGAACATACTAAACCATATTGTTTCTCTGCGTGTAGTATCCAAGTATCCTTAACATTTTGTTATAAAGGACTTTCAAGCAGCACTTTCCTACAACTCAGACAAATTTTGGCAACATTTTTTATGATTGTTGGTTATTCGCAAAACACCACTAGAATCTTATTCCAAATGCGATTTAAGAAAGAATTTTGCCTGTATGTTGCCTTCAAATTCAATGGTCGCTCGACCACAAGTTAGTGTACACTTTTCAAAAGACGTGTATTACATACAAAATGACTGATTTAAGAAACAAACTCCTTCATCTCTTTTGCACACATTTCAATAAGGTAAAGATGAGCAGTGTAATGCATTCCACACTACAACGTTGCTACAGTAAGTCTAAACGGTTAGATAGTACGATGTTACCAAAGACTGCCTTCTTCCGGTTTTTTACGCGGTCAAGTAACTCCAAAATTTGCCTTTGGAGCACTAGGATATACATAGGTTTGTATTTGTTTTTCGATCGAATGTTGTTTAAAAAAATCAAGCCATCAAGGCATAATTCTTTAGACACATGAAAAAACGGATATCTGACTGGATATCTTACTGGATATTTCCCAACATTTATTCGATCTATTAAGACATACTGAAAGTTCTCAAATAACTTTTCAAATTTGACGTAAAAGGGAGTCTGCACTTGTATTCGCTCGCAGTGTGAAATTATTGAAGATAACTTAACCGTAGTTTGTCAATACTAACATTATGAGCTCGGTTATTGTCACCATATGTAATATATGTGTTTACAGACACATGCATACATATCAAAAACAAATAAAAAACTAACAGAACTAAATCAACCACCAAATGTTAATTGTGTTTATTACTGATCAACTACTTTTGCGAGAACGAATTTTTTTCGGCAGAACAAGAAATCTCAAATTAAAATCCTGTCAAAAAACAGCGAATGCACTGACGTGCATAACAAATGGAAAAAGCCAAGAAAACAAAACTTTATAACAACTTTCCGGAAAAAAAGGTTTATACGTATTCACATGATTCATGTGTGTGTGTGTGCAAGTGTAGGTGTAAAACAAAACTGTAGAAAAAGGAGTAAAAGCGCTATATTCAGCTGTGCTGAATCTAAGATACCCTTCGTATTGGCATTCGAAACCATCAACTTTTTTTTTAATTTTTATCCCTTTTTTTCATTTACGAAATATTTCGAGTTTTTAATATGAGTCGAAGTTATATCTTTACCCTTTCATTTTAGGGTGACAAAAGAAGTTGTAGTGGTTTTTACTAAAATTTTTATTAAATTTTGTACGGCAACCCCGTTAAGGGGTGGAGATAGGGGGTAAGTATATTCTAGAAAAATGTTTGCAATGAAAAATGATTTTGGGTCAGTCCTACATTTGACCTATCCACGGGCGCTCCCTGAAAACTGAAGAGGGGGATTTATTAGATAGGGTGTAAGTATATTCAGTCGTACACTTTATTTCTCTCAGGCAGTGATGCCAACTTAGCTATTTTAGAGCTAGATTTGGCTCTTTTTAACTGCTTCTAACTCAAAAATTTTCCCTTTAGCTCTTTTTTTTTAAAAAAAGAGCTAACACAGCTCTTTTCAACTGTGAAAACGGCACGTTTGGCACTTTTTGAATTTTATAGTAAGTTCTTCCGTTTTTATCCTATTGTTTTGCCTTCGTAGCAATTACGGAACATACACAGCTATTCACTGATTTATTTCATTTATTATAAACCCTGATAAATAAAATCATTACACCGACTGATGGCTTCGATTATATAGCTGGAGAATTTGAATCTAAAATAATTACTGTTATCTAGAATATAACTTTCAGAAGGCATGCGAAAATTTTATTCTATGTAACTGTATTAAATAAAAATATATTTAACGTAATTTAATACAGTTCATAAAACTCTCATTTATGAAGGGTTGTTAACCGTCCTCTTTTTTCCGGACACTGTCCTCTTTTTTGGGCATTCGTCCTCGAAAAAAATTGGCGTCCGGAAAAGTCATACATTTTTTAACAAACGCTAATTTAGCTATTTCGCAAAATGCAACGACGAAAAATAATGTTAATGGTATTGAAATATTTGGAAGCAATTATTTTTCTTTCCGAAAAGAACGTATATTTTATTGTTAAAAAAAAGATGTCAACCTCGTAAAATTGTGTTTTAACTTTTTATCATGTTTTTGTTTCTTAATTACTTGAAGTACCCTGTGTTCAGAATTCGTATCCTACATATTTACTTCAAGTACTTTGCTACTGAATTATGTACTTTAAAAGTATATTTTTGCCGTTAAAGCAAAGTTAAAAAAGTTTACTGTGACTTAAGCCTACAACGAACCCTATAAATAAATATAAAACTATTTGAAACAATTTTTTTTGTTGATGTCCGGAAAAGTTCGGGTTCTTTGCGCTGGCTGTCCTCTTTTTTTGAATTTGGAGATAACTGCCCTACATTTATGAAATTACTTCTCTAAATTATTTGCAACAAATTTTAAGATGTTGGAATAAATTTCGGCATTTAGCGTAACAAATGTTTTTTTTTCAGCATTTAGAAAATGCTTTATGTGTCATAAAAGAATTTGAAGATGATTTAAAAGAAATTGAAGAGCTGTAAAATTGCTTACAAAATTTAAAATTGTATCAGTGGAAAAATTTAGATAGAACCGACAAATTTGGATCGAAGTGCATCATTGTTTGTTTTAAAAATATTGTCGTATCCATACTCTAATACTAAATTTGAAAAAAACATACAGTGCTATGATTTTTTTAAGGAATGCAATAAGAAACCGCATGGCTTTGAATACGGTTAATAGTTTCATTTATATAAAAAATGGTTTACAAAGGTGTAGCACCTGCTGTTTAAACTACGAGTTACCAGCTGCTGTGAAATAATTTTATTTAATATTATTATTTTTTTTTTCTATTTTTCTTCTTTTAGTTTTATTTTGTAAAAAAAACTTGAAGTAAAAATTAACTAATAAATAAATTCAAAGATTTAAAAAGAAAAATTCTCAATTTTCTAATTTAGCTCCTTTTAGCTCTTTTTGACCACACGGTAGGCTCTTTTTGTCTCTAAAATGTTGGCATCACTGCTCTCAGGCCGACTCTAGGGAAGCTATTAGCGTTTTTACATCATTTTTGTAAATCTTGTATGGCAATCCCCTTAGGTGACGGAGACAGGAGGTAGGAAGTATGTTCTAGAAAAATGTTTATGAAGGAAAACTAATGGGGGTTTTATTACATTTTGTTCCTCTAGGGGCTATTTTTTCAAAATTTGTATGGCAACGGGAGATAGGAGGTAAGTATGTTCAACAAGAATGTTTGGGAGGAAAAATTAATTGGGATCGTTCTTACATTTCACCTTTATAGGAGCACTTTGAAACCTGCGGGAGGGATTTAAAAAAAAAAAGCTTAATAAAATTTCAATGGCAGCCCTGTTAGTGACGGAGATATGGTTAAACTATGTTCCACAAAACTGTTTGTGAAAAAAATAGTGGTAGTCGGTCTTATATTGCATCCGTGTAGGGGCAACTCCCGGGCAGTTGTAGAGGTTCTTATGTAAAAATTTTAGAGAAATAAACAGCGGTAGCCTTGGTTTTTGAATTATATTTCGTCAGTTATCAATAGCAATTTGCTCGCAGATATTTTTTGCAGGTCTATGCGAGATCGAAGGGCTTTAAAAGTTGATTTCAACCATAACATGACAGACGGACATTGCTAAATCGACTTCCCTATCCATGAGAACCAAGAAAATACATACTTTATAAGGTCACAGTTATTGTTGGCTTCTTACAACTTTTACTTTTATTTTCTTATGCTAAATAAAAACTACTTAAACTGACACATTTGCTTTCCTGTTTTTTTTTTTTTTGTTTGCTTTTATGCATGCACAGACACGCACACACAGTTTAACACATAATTGCACACACAAATCCATATATCTTAATAAAACAAGTCAAGTATGTGCATGATTACACTTAAAGTTAACCATGAGTCATCTTTGCAAACAGGTACAACATACAAGCTCTTGTACATTCATATACTTAGTTGCATGTGGGAGATGACAAAATCTACACAGTTTAGGTTTGGAAAAAATTTGTTCTAGCTTGTTTACATTGTATTTGCCATTACTTAACACCTTAATACATACCTGAAAACGTAGCATTACGAACATAACAAGGAAAACGAAACATAAACACAGTCCGATGATGGGAAAACTAACCAAATAACGAAACGCACGTCGTTTCCATGCTGGTGCTTGTTTAGGCTCTAAACGTCCAGTAACATTACTTTCGACAAGGGAGCCCTGTTATGTTCAAAGTTATAAATGAAAAAGGATATGATTAGGTTTATTCTAAGTTAAAAAGTTTAGTTAATTAATTCAAAAGGTTTCCCCCTTTAATATTATAAAAATTTTTTGCCTTACCTTGTATAAAGGTCTCGGTGGTTCTAGGAGTTCAGGCGGCGTTGATAAAGTACCCCAACGAAAAGCCAACTCTACAGAATAACGTTTCCAGGCCTCCAAATACAATGAGGCCCAAGCCACATTAAACAAAGAAAATAAAACATGGCCCATATCTTGGGCTGTTTGGCCTTTGCCCCAAAGAAAGGCATATAAAATTGTACCAAAGACAGCAGGAACTCCCAAGGCGCAGGTATAGTGGCCCAACCAAGCAAAATATAAAGCAACCTTAACACCAAAATATTCAGCAATGTCATCTTAAATTCAAAAAATAAAATATTTTAGTAAATTTTTTAATGAAAAATAAAACGTTTGTCTTTACCTAAAGGCTGTGGAGCAAAAATCTGCCGAACCCAACTATACTGCAGTTGAGTCAAGGTTTTGCTTTCATGCAAAGGAAATATTTGTGTAATAAGACCAGTCTCTTGCCAAGCGGCCACTATACTTTGACCCTCTGCTACTGCTGCTCGGCCCTGCAAAGCCTCTATGTCAGCTTGACCAGCCCTTAAGCCCTGCAGAACTTGCAATACTAACCACTGACGTTCCTGGGATGTAAACAGAGAGGTATTGCCGTCATCACTTTTGATTTGTTGAAAACAGTGACTTTCCCGAGTTGTAAAATCACGTAAGGCACCACCTAAATCAGGACGTAAACGTTTTGGCAAGCGAGCCTCTTCTGCGGCTCGAAATAAACTGTAACACAGAAAAAAATAAACAAAATATTTTTAAAGAGAAATTCAAACAATTAAAAGAAAAAATAAAAAATTTGGACTAAAATAGTTGTCATTAGTAAAAAGTAAACAAACATGTGAACAAAACACTCAAATATTTACATGTATATACACGTAATTTACATATAATTCTATCAGTTTACTTACATATTTGTCGGAGCACTTATATAAAATGCATTTCGCCTTGAACTTTCATGTGCCTTAACCTGCACCACAAGTCCCAGCCCTGCCGGTGGCTGTGAGCGTATGCGTGCCAGTAACCATCTTAATGCCTCATCTGGAGCATCTTCGGGAAACTCTATGACTACGTCGCATTGTGTTGGTATTTTGTTAAGCCACAGTCTCCTTGGGGTCATTAAATGGCCAGCATATGGTACTTTACGTCTTAGTTGTCTAGAAGCTAAAAATTAACAGAGAAGATGAAGGGAAAAACATTATTTATTTGTTAAAATAATAATTAAGAAGAATAAAAACTTAAACCATTTTGTAATTAAAACAGTATTGCACATTTTTTGGTACTTGATTTTTATATGAGACTGGGAATAAACAACTTAATTTCCCTTTCATAATAAATTTAAACAGTAACTTTTAATTATTACAACTAGAACTTTTGCGACAAAACTTAAAGGGTATTCATAAAACCAAGTTTTTGCATAATGTATTTTCAAATCAATCAGAATCAAAGAAAAGAGTATAGTGCTACCTAAGCCACTGCTTTATTTTTTAGTGTTTATTTTATTACTGACTTTTAGTTTAGATTTAGATAGTTCTAGTCGAATTCTATTTTTATTTAAAGTTGTTTATTATAAGTTAATTTGTTTAATATTCACTTTTACCTCTGTTCCCATTTAATATTATTTATTTTTATTCAATATTTGCTTAGCTTTATTTTAGTTTGATTTAAAAAAAATCCAAAAGTTAAATAAATTAATTTTTACTTCCGACCACACTTTGTTAATTAAAACTTTTCTTTGAAACATTCTTGTATCATCTAATCAAATTACACATGCGTTAACATTGTTGTTGATGCAATTTTTATTAAGTTTAAACTTAATTAAATATTTTTAAAACTATTTCTTTGTCATCAAGTGTATGGAATTTCAATAACTGAAAACTTTTTTTTGTGATGTTATGTAAGTAAGACGTAGGGTTAGTTGTATAAAAAAATATTTTATGTGAAAATAAATAGTAGAATGACAGAGAAAATATAGGTTTAATATTAGTAAATAAGCCCGCAGCTTTAATTAAAGTTGATCCTTCTTTTATAAATAGGAACACTGTACTCTCTTTGAAACCATGCCTATTCAAGCCCTACAAATACAATAAAATACTCACCCAGGAAAAAGTTCAACAGATATCAAGAAATTAAATATATACATATTAGACTGTTAACTAAAACTATTATACTTGAATGTATAAGAAATGTATTTATAGGTTTTTACAATTTAGACGGCTGGTAACAAAAATGTAAATTGTATTTACAATTTAAGTTGTTGGTACTAATTCAACAATAAAATAATTGTATTCACAATTTGTTAGTAGTAGTATAAGTAGAAGTAGTAGTAGTAGTAGTAGTAGTAGTAGTAGTAGAAGTAGTAGTAGTAGTAGTAGTAGTAGTAGTAGTAGTAGTGGTAGTAGAAGAAGTAGTAGTAGTAGTAGTAGTAGTAGGAGTAGTAGCAGTAGTAGTAGTAGTAGTAGTAGTAGTAGTAGTAGTAGTAGTAGTAGTAGTAGCAGTAGTAGTAGTAGAAGTAGTAGTAGTGGTAGAAGTAGTAGTAGTAGTAGCAGTAGTAGTAGTAGTAGTAGAAGTAGTAGTAGTGGTAGTAGTAGTAGTAGTAGTAGTAGTAGTAGTAGTAGTAGTAGTAGTAGTAGTAGTAGTAGTAGTAGTAGTAGTAGTAGAAGTAGTAGAAGTAGTAGTAGTAGTAGTAGTAGTAGTAGTAGTAGTAGTAGTAGTAATAGTAGTAGTAGTAGTAGTAGTAGTAGTAGTAGTAGTAGTAGTAGTAGTAGTAGTAGTAGTAGTAGTAGTAGTAGTAGTAGTAGTAGTAGTAGTAGTAGTAGTAGTAGTAGTAGTAGTAGTAGTAGTAGTAGTAGTAGTAGTAGTAGTAGTAATAGTAAATTAACCTATAAGAACCGCTACCCAAAATAGGTGTTTTGTACAGCCATTAGGCAGTCAAGGCTTTTAATGAAACTTAGTACCCTACGACGTAAAGCATTCCAAATGCCTTTAGGCGCAATAACTACACAACCAAGAAAATGTATTCCCTTTGGTGCAGAGTTCTGGGCATTTGTTGAGGACGTGGTCTGCGGTCTCGCCATCTATATGGCGAAACCTGCACGTTAATACATTTGACCTCTCAGTTTTACTTAAATGCCATCTGAGCTTACAATGATCTCAAGTACTTCCTGTCTAGGGATAGAACTTTCCTAGATTTGGTACTAAAGACACGAACCTCTTAGCTTGACGTTAAAACTAAGCCATTCGCTCAACCACAAAAAGGTTTCGGACCAATCATTCTACGTCAGGACGTCAAAACATTTCAGTGCCAATGCTAAGTTGACATCGTAAGCAATAAGGACTCTTAAAGCCGCTTGGCTATCCGAGAGGATAAAATGCGAATTCCCCCAACATTCCTTCGTAAAGATTCACAGGCACTGGTGCAAATGGCATATTCATATTTCGGCCTGAAATATTGACGGGTATTTGCCCATAAGCAGGGTCCTTTGATGTCCCAAACCGAAAATTCCATAACTTATATCGCCATTCAATTTCCTTCCCCAGGGTCCCATGACCCAGTCCGATTATGGATTTCGACACTAAAGTATCTGGTAAAAACATGAGTTCGTAAGTCCCGGTTATGGAGGTTCTAATCCAATACATGCAAGGGAAAGACTGCGCTTTAACACTTTCCTAACACCGACTTGCTCAATCTTTGGTCACATTGCTAGCGACGCATAGGTGATTTTGTGTTTTATAATGTTGTCAAAAGAACAGTAGACCATTTTTGCTTAAGGCCCCATGTCATCCTTAACAGTCTCTGGCAGGCATACAAAGCCCTATTCGGCGCATATTCCAAGTGAGTGTTGCAGACCAGGTTCTTGTCTATAAATATTCAAAAACTTTTAGAAAACCCAATGAGCACACCATCCAAATTCATTTCCTTTATTATACAATCTCTTCTCCTCATAAAGAGTAGCAGGTCAATTTTTGGCAGTTTTCATAGTCACCTCTCGCTCCTGACACCACGCAAGAGTAAAGTTCAGTTCTAACATACAAAAAATTTTTCGAAAAATCAATTAAAAAATTTTTTGATAAGAAATTCATTACTTTCTTGTATAACAAAAATAACATTGAATATCCTTAGCGTAACAACTATTTATATCCTTAATCTCATAAAAAAGTACATTTTAAAATTATCAGGCCATTATTCTTAAACATTAATAAACCTTAAGTAAAATTTAATTTTAAAAAATCTTCCTTGCAACTGTATTTACATGGCATTTTTCAAATGTCAAATTTATTTGAAAAACTAAAACGTATTGCTTTAATGAATCACAAATTGAAATTCAACTAATCAATCATATCGCAGATGCAAGAAACAGAACATTTCGCAAAAAAAAATGATAGCGAAAGTTAAAAAAACATCTAAAAATTCACATTTAAAACCAATTATGTTTAACCTATTAAAAAACTTAAGTATTAACAACAGGAAAATATAAAAAGTTCTTTCTCTGAAAAAAAAAACAAAAACGTTCTTAAGTCATTAATCTTAAAAGGCGTTTAAAATGCAACCAACGAAAGTTGCAAATGCAATACTGTGGAAACTAGAAGCTAAATTTAAAAAAAATGCTGCCATTTTAACATTAAACCACAAACATAAACAAGCAGACATACATACATCCATACAAACATATATACATACATATATACATAGATATGTAAATTAAGGTGGGCCAATTTTTTTATTAAAAATCTTAATCTACGTAAAGCTCTGCGCACAATTTTTAAGGAAACCATGGATCTGTGATCAAATATTATCTTGTGAAATTTGACTTAAAGATTTTATAGTTGTACTAAGAAAAGCAATACCACAGTGGAGATAATGACATGAAATTATTGGTTAAAAGAGCAAAAAATAATCACAAAAAATTAAAAAAAAAATTGAGAAGAAAATCCCACAATTCCTAAAAAATCGAACAAAAATCCCAGAATTGGCATTTTTTAGAATTTTTGCTCATGGTTTATTTCAGAATTTTTTAAAAAAATTTACCATATTTTAATATTTAATCTCGAAAAGGTTAATTCTGTAGAATCCGAAGCCAACTGTATTGATATATGAGCAATTCCATTGTGACGGGTGTGACAATTTCGCCTAAATTTTTGCAATTCAAAAGTTTTTTAAAAAAAAAGCCCTATAATGTCCCTGGATTGTATTTTTTTAAGTATTCTTGCGAAATAAATTAAACTAAAATATGAACTAATTTATTTATATTTTGATATTTTTAACAATTTTTCCTATTTTAGGCCGTTTTCCGTAGAACTGTCCATATACAAACATTTTTTGATCTTGGAAATTTTCCAACTAAAAATAAACATTTTTGGAAATCTGACTTAAACTTTTCCAGATATACGACAATAATCGTAAACTTTAGTAAAAATCCAACAGTTCCCAAAAACCCAAACGAAAATCCTAGAATTTACTTTTTTGGGGGTTTTTACCATAAAGCCCACAATTTATTTAGGGCTTAATAAATACTTTTCCGAATAAATAAATATTAATTGGAGCCCTCGAATCTGTGTTCTGATTTTAGGTCCCAGCGTTGGAATTTCAGAACAAATTCGCTCAATTCAAAGTTTTTTTCGAAAAAATATCAAATTTCGCAGGACCAAGTTAATATAATAATATTTTTATTTTAAAAAGAGTACATGTTCAAATACCTTTTAAAATAAATAGGAAATCACTACTCATTCCGAAAAAAAAGTTTTTTTGTACAGAAAAATTAATAAAGGCACCTTTTCGAGCAAAAATAGTCGAAAATTCAGCATTTTTGTAGCTGCCAGATTTGACATTGTGTATTTTAAATTAACGCTTACAAATTTTCTTGTTTAACTAACAGAAAAAAATTTCTGAGATGTCTGAGATGCCCCCTTTTGTGATTTTATAGCGCCGCCTCTGAGACTTTCTAAAACGTAAACTCGAATAAAAATGGATGGATAATTCTTCAAAAATTTCAGTTCGGTCCCACTATGCAATGTTTTTTTCGGCTGTCACATTAAAGCATTTGAAACTAGATAATTTTTCAACCGATTTTGTACTTTGAATTATGTTACTTCGTCTTTCCATATACTTTTTTTATTTTCTTATATATTTTTTTTTAATTTTAATTTGGCTTAAGTTCATATAATTTCTTGTTTTGATTAGAAGAAATTAATATTAATATTTGTTAATTCTTAAAATAGACAAGTTGTGTGAGTATTTGGAGATTTTTTTAGTACCCATTATTTTAAATTTTGTTTTTTCTTTAATTTATTAATATTCATTCAAATTTTATGTAAGCGTAGATGTAGATGTAGATGTAGATTTAGATGTAGATGTAGATGTAGATGTAGATGCAGATGTAGATGTAGATGTAGATGTAGATGTAGATGTAGATATAGATGTAGATGTAGATGTAGATGTAGATGTAGATGTAGATGTAGATGTAGATGTAGATGTAGATGTAGATGTAGATGTAGATGTAGATGTAGATGTAGATATAGATGTAGATGTAGATGTAGATGTAGATGTAGATGTAGATGTAGATGTAGATGTAGATGTAGATGTAGATGTAGATGTAGATGTAGATGTAGATGTAGATGTAGATGTAGATGCAGATGTAGATGTAGATGTAGATGTAGATGTAGATGTAGATATAGATGTAGATGTAATTGTAGATGTAGATGTAGATGTAGATGTAGATGTAGATGTAGATGTAGATGTAGATGTAGATGTAGATGTAGATGTAGATGTAGATGTAGATGTAGATGTAGATGGAGATGGAGATGTAGATGTAGATGTAGATGTAGATGTAGATGTAGATGTAGATGTAGATGTAGATGTAGATGTAGATGTAGACGTAGATGTAGATGTAGATGTAGATGTAGATGTAGATGTAGATGTTGATGTATATGTAGATGTAAGTAGATATTAGTTTTCTTATACGATTTATCTGTTTTTTTTTCGTCCATACAACTTGACCCACCCTAATGTATACTCGTATACAATCCTACATATTTATGTTTATGTTAAGAAAGTGTAAACAGTCGCTAATGCCATCAATTAAAAGCTCATGTGGGAGTTCAACTAACAAATGTTCTTTTCGATTTTTCTTTTTCATTTTCTATTTCTTTCTTTCTTGCATTATCTGAACAGCATTAAGCGTGATAATTTGCAAAAAGCAAAAACAAAAATTTTTGTCATTAACGTGCTACGACATGTTGCAGCAAATGAAAATATTAATTAAGAATAGAGTACTGCTATTAATCTATCAATACGTCTCATTTACTGCGAAATTGTGTAGCACTCACCGATAAAAACATTTTCTTTTTAATTTACCAGGAAATGTTGTGTAAATTAGAGGAAGGAAAAGCTACCACGACTTATATAAAACGAAGTGCAATATTTTGTTTCCCATCTGGAGCACACCGAGTTTTTAAGAAATTTGCTTGATACCATTTTACGTATGGCAATTAACTTTAGTTTGGTTGCCAGCTGCCAAAAAATTGTATTACAGATGGCAACTGGCAACAAATGGTTACCAATGTGGAAACTGAGTAGAGATTGCTGTTGGGAAACGCAACTGAAGCTGGGTTGCTGTACATAATTGACACATAAGATTGGTTAAGGAAATGTTTCATATAATCGGTTTCTTTAAAAAAAAAAATCCAACTTATGTTCTTGTTTATACAAAAGCATATTAACAACAAATAAACCAAAATTTACAAGGCATAGTGTGACACAACTTATGTGACTGGAGTGAAGTAAAAGTGTGTACTACTGAAGTTTGATATCACTGACATTTATTAGCAATATTTGTTTGAATTCTTAAATAATTTTTCAATACAATGCATTTTTCTCTTTAAATTGAGTTCACCTACAGCTTGTGTGATTCTAACCAAATTCATCTTAAACAAAATATAGAATTCAAAGAAACAGAAATTTCTAATTTGTATTTCACTAATTATTGACAACTGGCAACAGCAGCGGGTGGTATTTTTTAATAAACTACTGAATAGCAGCATGAATGGAAAGACGCAACTACTAAGTCTTCCATATAAAACACATAGACAAAATGACTTTAACGAAAATTCTGTTATGTCCTGATAAGAAATAAATCTATTCAGTTGTTACCACAAAAGACTTATATTAACACAAACGCATATTGCATATAAAAATGTTTGTATGAAAGCATGTTCGTACACTTGGGATATCAGAAAATGAAAATATACACAAATTCAAATATCAAATACCTACTAAATAGAAGTTCTTGTTTGCTGCACCGAAATATACACACCAATTAATGTTTCTCACGTTTGTTTTTATTTTCAATGAAGCCAACAGAATTTCTTTGGCTTAAATACCATTTCTTCAAAATAGTTCTTCAAAACACGAAATAGAAAATAATTAATTTTCCTTGTTAGTAAACAGCCAACAACATTTTTAGGGCAATAAAAAGACGACCACAAAAAATGGTTTCGAATTCCAATAAAATTCAAACAGCAAATAAATAATTTAAGATTTTTATACTTTTTTGAAAATTTTACTTTAAAATTTATATTTAAAATGTAATAAAGTCTAAATAGCTTAGATATAATATAAGCTCTGACAAAGGTTCTGTATACGGTTATAGTTATTCGTTATAGAATGAATGAAAACATTAGACAGAGAAGTTCTACAGAAAATATTAATAAGGTTTTTCAAAAATTTGGTTAAAGTATGCTGGCGATTTGGTGTAAAAACCAATAAAGAGCAAACTTAAACCCCCAACAAACCCTCTAAAAACAAAAAAAAAATATTTTGCGAAACAAAATTAAAATTCAAACTCAACCTACTTAAACGGTATCAGTAAACTCGCTTATTTAAATAATTAGTTTAGTTATCATTAAATCAATTAAGTCAATTTTTCAATAATAAAAAAAGAAATTTAAAAAATGAATTAGAAACAGAAAACATTTGTTGTCAACAAGCTGGTAATTAAATTTATAAAATTAATTCAGAAATTTTTGTTTAAAAATTGTATTTTTTTGTGCGCTTAAGGATTTGTGTCTTTTTCCATTTGTATGAATGCATGTGCAAATATATCGTTGCCCTAATATAAAAAGGTTTTAACTCATATTTATTAAGTACAGATTTTTTGACTTATTGATGCATTTGAACCATTAATTAAAATAAACAAAGTTCTGGGTTAAAAAAAACGAGTTAGGACCTTTCTTTATTAAGGTAACATTATGTATGTTTTCATTAGGGCGTATTTATGAACATATATGCTGAAAAGATTTTCGTTGTAGTCTTTTTTCTAAAACAAAAATGTTAAGTTTAACAAATATCTACTTAAGCAATAAAGACTGCTTTCAAACTACCGATTTTAATTTTATCTCTTTCTGCGTTTCTTTCCGATTAACATTTTAATTAAATTTATTTATTTCATCTTTAAGTACAAATATTTCTTGTCATTTTCCAAACTATGTGCAATAAAAACGCCGATGATTGTCATTATTTAAAATAGTTTTCTTTCATACTTTAACAGTTGATTTGCACTTTCTTAAGTTTTGTTTCTATTTAAGTTCATGTTAGGAATTCAGACAAAAGAATCGTTTTGCAAAGGCTAAAGTGTGTACATATTTTTAACTAAATAAAAAGTAAAGGATTTTTTTAGAGTCTTGAAGAAATTTAAAAAAATCTTAGGAATGTGAGAAGGAATATTTG
Organism: Melanophora roralis; assembly: GCA_963583895.1. Classification (NCBI taxonomy): domain Eukaryota; kingdom Metazoa; phylum Arthropoda; class Insecta; order Diptera; family Rhinophoridae; genus Melanophora; species Melanophora roralis. The sequence goes on from OY757188.1 coordinate 20,306,155, forward strand.
ATTATGATTTTAGCTATCTTCAAGTCGGATATTTTTTTGAATTCATTTTTATTTCTAACTAAAATAAAATCAAATAAAATAAAATAAAATAAAATAAAATAAAATAAAATAAAATAAAATAAAATAAAATAAAATCAAATAAAATAAAATAAAATAAAATAAAATAAAATAAAATAAAATAAAATAAAATAAAATAAAATAAAATAAAATAAAATAAAATAAAATAAAATAAAATAAAATAAAATAAAATAAAATAAAATAAAATAAAATAAAATAAAATAAAATAAAATAAAATAAAATAAAATAAAATAAAATAAAATAAAATAAAATAAAATAAAATAAAATAAAATAAAATAAAATAAAATAAAATAAAATAAAATAAAATAAAATAAAATAAAATAAAATAAAATAAAATAAAATAAAATAAAATAAAATAAAATAAAATAAAATAAAATAAAATAAAATAAAATAAAATAAAATAAAATAAAATAAAATAAAATAAAATAAAATAAAATAAAATAAAATAAAATAAAATAAAATAAAATAAAATAAAATAAAATAAAATAAAATAAAATAAAATAAAATAAAATAAAATAAAATAAAATAAAATAAAATAAAATAAAATAAAATAAAATAAAATAAAATAAAATAAAATAAAATAAAATAAAATAATATAAAATAAAATAAAATAAAATAAAATAAAATAAAATAAAATAAAATAAAATAAAATAAAATAAAATAAAATAAAATAAAATAAAATAAAATAAAATAAAATAAAATAAAATAAAATAAAATAAAATAAAATAAAATAAAATAAAATAAAATAAAATAAAATAAAATAAAATAAAATAAAACAAGGCAAAATAATAAAAAAAACTTTAAAAATAGAAAAAGTCTAGTTTTCGCATAAAAGCAATATCATAAACGGTTCTAGAAATCACGAAGAAATCAAAATACGAAATAAAAAACCAATGTTTAATTCCTTAAAAGTGCTGATCTTAACATAATAAATAGCTAACACTTTTCAATTGCATGCACAGTCCCTTGTTTTTTTACACTATTTTTCAAACACAAGCTGATTAAACCGCTTTTTTCTTACATATAAATTTTTTACGCAGGCAATGACCTTTACCGGTGATTGATATGGTTTTTAAATTATTAAGGGCCTAATTACGTAAAACGCAACGCTTAATAACGCCAACAAATGTATAGAAAAAATTAAAATTAAAAAACTTTTTCATACATTTTGTTTTTGTTTTAAGGCGTTGCGGTTTAGGAAATAAGGGGGTAAGTGTCTACGGTTTATATAACACTACGTGAATGGTATAAAGCCAAAATAAAACTTTTCATATTGAACATACGTTTATAAACATAATTGCTTGCATTATGACCGGTAATAAGTGGTTTGTCGAGAAAATTCAAAAAAAATATTGGTTAAGTTTAAACAAAACCCAACAATTTTTTTAACCAAAGCTTCGATAACGAAACTAGACTAGACTAGATTGCATTGGAATAATTAAAAAATTTTCAAATAATTGAGGCAAAATTTGTAAGAGCTTGGTATCGTTTAGTCTGTTCGAGGTAAAGGAAAACTATCAATGGCTTTAAAAAAGAATTTTAAAGTCGTAAATTACCTATTAGATACCCAAACTTTTTGCTTAAAAGATTTCAAGAAAGCAAATTAATATTTATCTGGCATAAGTATATCCTTAATTCTTTCAACTCCCGTAACTTGTCGTAAAAAAGACCGTGAAACCTGTTTCAGTTAAAACAAATTGAACATTTTCAAGATCTTTTATACATATTTATCATAAATAAAAAAAAATTGGTAAAAATTTAACCAACTGATACATATATGTACCTATACACACATAAAGAACAGAATAACGTATTTTATATTCCTGTTTTAGCCAACTATAACTTTTTTTAAATTCGTAAATTGCAATTTAATGATACAAGCATACATAAATTAGTCTCAAGGGTTTTGACTCAATTTATATTGTGTCATGGTAAAGGTTATTCTTGTTTATAGTATATTTTTGTTTTCTTCTAGGTGTAACCTTTATTGGGCCTTTTCAAATAAATAATAAAACTTTAATTTGTTGATTGATGAACAGCACTTTAGAACACCGTTTTTTTGGTTTTTTTCTTGAACTTAACAAAAAAAGTTTTTAATTTTTTTTTTAAACAGCTTATTAAATATTTAAAAATATTTTTTATTATTAAAAAAAGATTATAAAATTTGTTATGAACACTTTTTTGCTAATTAATTATATATACATTTAGTCTTTTATAAAAAAAACCTGCTTTTTTCAAATAAAAGTTTCATTCAGCATTAACAGAAAAATAATAATTTCTTCTAATAAAAAGAAATAATATAATAAACTAAAGCAAAAATAAAAAGTACAAATTTGTATTAAAACCAATTACTTCAACAATAAAAAAAAATAAGCATATAAACTCACACATGGCACGGTGCAAAATAATCTTTAATATCAGTTCATTGTCGTTGACAAAAAAAAAGGAATGAAAAGATTTACCCTCTATTGTATAACCATAGTTGCCAGATAATTTTGGTCCAATATCGTCAAATCTTTGATAAAAAATCGTCAAAACAAGTTTTGGAAATCGTCAACACAAAAATTTATGTTTTTGTTTACTTTTTTACTTAATAATAATAATCAGTGTGACCAGATTTTCAAGTAAAGTTCAAGCTAAATCAAGTTTAAAAAACAGCTAAAAAGTGCTAAAAACAAAAACTTAAAGCCAAAAAATAAAGCTAAATTTTTTTATTCATTTTTTAAAAAATTTCTTTGTTATTTAGACATTTCTCATAATAGAAACGAAACGTTTTTGTGCTAAAAATATTAAAAAAGAAAATTTGTTTTTAAAATTTTGGTTTTATTTACGAAAATTTGGTAGACCCATACCTTCAGTAAGAAGAAAAATAATATGTGTTCATATACATATGCATGTACAAGAGCTTTTTCAAAAAGTTTTTAGAAGCAGGTGTTAATTTGCTGCCTGTTTTGGTATTAAAAAAACAAAAAACGAAAATTTGTTTTAGATATAAATACTCAACACACTTTGTTCGTTCATTTTTTTTACAAAAAACACGTAAAATTAAGCAATTTATTTACAAACTTTTTCATAACTACAAACACATGAAAACAATAAAAAATCGAAACAATAAGATTACATTTACACGATGCAATTTTTTTAATATTCCTTCAATGAAATTTTTGTTTGTTGACACAGTTCGTTAAAAATCGAACATTTTCATTCAAGTTACATAAGTACATATATATATCATGTAAAATGCCTTTATTCATGTAAATTTTGTTCAAGAAAAGAAAAAAAGAAAGTCTTTAATGTAAAAAAGTTGCATTGTAAGAAAGCATTTTTAAAAATATTTTTATTTGTACATGTGTGTCTAAATATGTATTTAAAACCAATGACTGTAAAAATGAAAAAAATAAAAAATATTATTATTTTTTTAACCCTATCCATAAAAATAATAATTATCGTTATTAACCGTTTTTATTTAAATTAAAAAATGACCGTCCTGCTAAAAAAAAAACTAAATTTACAAAGAACATGATTTCCAACATATGTATATAGTTTAATACCATCAAAATGATGAGCTTTACTTGACCATACGATGTTTCATTGTGCCTGCTTTTTTCTTGAAAAATTATTTCGGTCCTGTTTGATTTGATTTTTTAAAAAAATAAACTTTAAAATTCTTATTAAATAAAAATATTAAAATAATAATTTGTTTCAACGAAAGACATAAGTGTTTTACATTTTTGAGCAATACATGAAATCATTTTTTAATTTAACCAAAAGACGGAACAAATGTTTGTGTCGCATTTGGATTTTTTCTTTAAAATTGCAGCATTTAAAAGTATTTGTTTTGGAAAACAAATTCTTACGTTTTTTTTTTTTTGTAATACCATACCTTCCTTATTTCTTTGTTTTATTGAAGTTTTGTGCTGTTTTACGTTTTTTAAATGTCGCTAGAAGTAAATTATTAAACAAAACAATGGTTCGGAAACTGTAATGTTGTAAATTCGAAGAAAATTTGGAGCTTGATACCTTTCAATATAATTGAGATATATACCAAAAAATATAATACGACAAATTTTTGACCTTTTATCTAGCTTCAAAAACTACTAAAAAAGCTAAATTCAATTTGGAAAAAAGCTAACAAAAAAGCTAAAGACTAAATGTAAATATTTCGGGCTAAATTAAGAAAAATAAAGCTAAATTTAGCTCCAAAAAAGCTAATATGGCCACACTGATAATAATAAACGGGGAAACAAAGTGCTTACAGATAGTTCCGTCAAAAGTAGTAACAAAAAAGGTACAATTTTATTCAACGCAAAACAAACTAAAAATGAAAAAGATTGACAAAAGTTCACGTCAAAAGTAGTAACAAAAAAGGTACAATTTTATTCAACGCAAAACAAACTAAAAATGAAAAAGATTGACAAAAATTCACAAAAATTTTCTCTGCAAACACTTATTAATGATATAATATGAAATTTTAAAGTCATATTTTTGTACATATAATGAAATTTTTTTGTTGTGGCTAAAGTCGAAAACCTTTATTAAAATCGTCAAATTTAAGGCAAAAATCGTCCAATCGTTAAAACCAATTTTTTGTGTTCAAAAATCGTCAAAATGACGATAAATCGTCAAATCTGGCATCTATGTGTATAATATACAATAATAAAAAAGCATTTCATTCCATCTGAGAGATGGATGATACTTGACCGTTAGTCAAGTGTTGCCGAAGAGACTTTTAATATAAAAAAGCATAGTGTATATGGAAAAGTAAACTTCGTCCTAACTTACAATACAAAAAAGAAGGATAATAGACATTCCGTTTTCCTTTTTCTGTTACTACCGCTCAAAGAGTACTGATAATAAAATTTCATAGCTGCTATCGAAAATGCATTCTACTCGGCTAGTATCGGTAGAAAAACCCTGCTTTTTTTTAAATTAAAGTTTCTTTCAACGTTAACGGAAAAATATAATTTTCTTTTAATAAAAATAAATTATATAAAAACTTAAGCCAAAATAAAAAGCAAAAACTTTTATTAATAATAATTATATTTACAAAATCGTTTACTGAAGAAAAATTAATAAAATGTTTAATTTAAACTACAAATTTTTTAATTGAAAATAATTTTTCTTTTTTTCTGTGTAAATATGCTTATCAAATTTTATTTTAAATATAAAATCGAATAAGCAGCCAATCGAAAACAAACGAGAGTGTTCTTTTTGTAAACATTTTTCATTGTTAAAAGATTTTCGTACGAAGTGTTGATTTTGAGTGCAAAAAAGGGATGCCACCATGCTAAGTTGGGTGGAAAAGTGGACACCACATTTTTAGTTATGAGTAATTAGCATTAATTTTTTCTTATGAATATGGTTAATGTGCGCATGTACAAAGTGCACTTAAAAAACTATTTTAGGAACAATTTTTTGACCAGTTAAGACAAATTGCAGCTAAGGTTAATGTTTTGTGTGTTAATGATTTCAGAACGTCAGAATGAATGTTCAGAATGTCATTGCAAAACGGGATAAAGAAGCACACCGTGACTGAGCTGGTGATTCCTTTAAAGTTTTCCACAAATAATAACGTTTGGCTAGATGTTAAAACACATACGTATTTGCTTTTTTTTTTAATTATTTATAAGAAGATTAAAATTTTAAATTTCTTAAAAAAAGTTGAATGCAAGTTGTCTTAAGGTAAATATATTTCTAAACACTTTATTATTATTTATTTATACCTTCTTACTTAAAACCTCTAGTTTGTAACTCAAAAGTTTCAAATTTAATCTTCTTTTCTAAAACACTTCAACTATTTTTAGGGCCCTCTAGATAAAACATATCCTCTTGTTCCCATAAAAAACCAATGGCAATCAATAACATTCTCTAAACAAGAGCTAATACTCAAACAAACATAAATTCTTGTAACATAAACCAAATATGCATTGGTATTTGTATTTGTAATTTTTTTTATTTGTATTAAAAATATTGAAATAAAAATATTTTCCTAAATCTTCTTGCGTTTCCTGTAATGCAAGACATTCAATTGCTTTATGTCATCTCATCTGGAGTGAAGTCTCCAAACAAGAACGGATGCTATTAATCAATTTGAAAAATAAGTTAAACAAAACTTTATACAAAAAATAATTTTTAGTCGTTATTTTAGTTTGCTTGTTAAGTTTGTATTTTATTTCAGCTATGAATGTACTATGTAAGTATGTGTTTTATAGTTAACTTTTTTTTGTTACAAGTTTTGTAATTTAAAAAAAAACTAACAGACACAAGCAGCTAAAATATTTATCATTAAACTCAAACCTTTAAATTTTAGTTTGTATTATGTTTATGCGAAAGAAAGTTCTTTTCAAATAAAGTGCTGGTTATTTATTACAGTAGTGCTAGTACTTAGTAGTAAGTGTTTTGATATAATTTGTGTGGGCAAATAAATATTTTAAGTTTTTATAAAAATAAAAAGGCAACCGGGAATTAAGCTGTCGTGTCAGGCAGACTTACAAGTGAGCTATGGCAAGGTGAACCACAAATCGCAAAATAATATGGGTCAATATCAATCAAAATGGGGGTTCCGTCCCAAACAACACAAAAAAAATATTTAAACATTTTTAAAACGAAGAAATAGTTAAAACATAGAATTTCTTTGAAATTCGAAAACATTGTATTCAAAATAAGCAGCAATTATTAATGGCAAACATTGCATTATTATTTAATGTGCCAGGGCAATACATCCTTAAAGTAGCGCTCAACACATTTACAAGAAGTTCGTTTAGTTGCAATTTATATATGTATGCATTTTACAACTTGGGATTTTTATACGAATTTGATCCTATAAAGCAAGAATTTTTAATTTCTATGGTTGTTTTATTAATGTGTTTGCTTTTCCTGTACTTTGCGTGACGTTCAAGACATTTTTATATGTAATTTGTATTAAAGTAAAAGAATACTTTTCATAATTATACTAATAATGATTTTGAACTCTGTTAATTTAATTATTTTAAAAGGTGGGCAAAACGAAATCACCCTATTGGAAGACGCTCTTATTTTTGTGAATGGCGACCAATGTCAGATCTGTTTTGATACTTGTGAACCAGACAGATGTAGAATATAAGTGAACAAGGAATAATCGAGTCTATTTTTTTGTGTGTAGCAATTTGTCTGTGGGGTTGGCACGGCGCAAACTCCGTCACCGATACCCCGGTCGTCCGGCACCAGCTGTGCAAACACTACGCCGTTTGGCCACTAACCTTAAAGAGTACGGGACCACACGAGACAAGAGGGGCTGGCCTCGGAGCGCTCGTTCTACCGAGAATATCGCCGCTGTTGGCGAGGATGTCAATCTGTCGCCAGAAACATCAAACAGACGCCGTGCCGCGCAATTAGCCATCAGTCGGCCGTCCCTAAGGCGAGTTTTGATCAAACACCTGCGCATGTTTTTACACAAAGTCCAGTCCGAGCATCATCTGCTGCCTGTCGACCGCCAAATGCATTTCAAATAACAGCGGACGACTTCTTTTGGCAGTCCTTAGAGAGAAACTGAGCGTCAAAGAATCCCACAAGCTTACTAATAATTACAATTTCTTTTAAACAAATATCCTAGGAGCCCAAAACCATTTTTCCTGTCCTCCTCTTTTCCAAATGTTACTTTATGACGAGTCTGCCAGGCTATGTGGCAGAATAAATTGTATATTCCTAGTAAGGACGGTAATTTTCCATTGTTGTTGGCCGTTAATGGCAAAAGAGCTTTTAGCCAGCAATTGTAAGTTATATGGTGCTTCGGATCATTAAGAGACTATAGAGTATATTTTCTAGGGTACAAGTCACCTCCTAAGCCCTTTATTCTCTGGGATAATGGTTTTGTCCTACTAGAGTATGTGTCTGACAATACGAGAATCAGTCATCAACCCGCCGGTACTTATGCCGGTACTGTTACTCCTCCGTCATGAGGTGGTTGTTGTTACCTGGATCCCCGTTTGGAGTCTGGCAGAAAAAAAACGTCCACCTGAGGCTTAGCCAAGCTACGTAATTTTGAATAGCTGGTCAAAAAATTTCTAGGTGATGTTGCAAAAATAACTGATGGCAGCTATGGTGGTGTGCTCTGAATTCCACTAATCAGCATAGAGTTTAGCACTCTTATCATAAACAAAGTTTAAAGTCCTGTCTTCAATGGCTGTCCTCAAATTCTGTCTGTGATTCAGTCATTTGGAAACTCATGATGGATCTTCTTTTACGTTCCTTCAAGTTGGTCAATATAGTTGAAGGGCAGTTTCATATTGAATTTTAAATCTATGGTCATGCGTTATGTGAGTGAGTGGGGACTTCAACTGGGAGTTGGGGTGTTGCAATGGATAAAACCGTGACAATGTTGTTAAGAGACAAGTTGTCACGGGAATGACCTCAGATATGCGATCAAGTAAAATGTCTGGAGAGAACGATTAATAAAAGTTCATCCTCCTTATGTGAGAGATAAGTTGATAATCGTTTGAAGTAAGATTAGACGCATCCATTAAAGTAACTGGAGCCTCAGCAGGACTCCTTTTTGTGTTGCACAATTTGTTGCCTGTGCAACGTATAAGATTTCTGGGTGGTATTAAAGAGTTTTGTCTATTAGCAGCAGAACCAAAACCCTAACGCGTCAGAGAGTTTCTATGCTGACATGTATGCCAGTATGCCGGGCAGTTTTAACTAACGCCCTTCATGCCTTGCTAGATAACGCTTACAGGGACTGGGATACGATAGATCGTGCTATTACTTTTAAGATCACGAAACGCCAACCAATTTCTTCTCATAATTTGAATTCTGCTTCTGATTCAATACGTTAAGCAAGTTAAGCTGCTTTCCACAGAGGAATTTAAGGCTAGTTGGAGGACACGCTGGACGAACAACGACAACAACAACGTATGGCTGTAAACTTATGTGAGGCGAGGTGCGAACGACAACGCACTTACTTTGGCTTTGTCCTGAGACTGGCCTTCTAACTTACGGGCCAAATCTGGCTAATGCATTCTTGCAGTAAAAGTTTCTGTCCGCGACTCCAGATAGCATATGTGGCGAGCAAGGACGTATATACATACTAGCGAAGGTTGACTAGGTCGGTGATAACTGCCCTGTACGCTGGCCATCTGTCCCCGTCTATCCCTAGTTTTTGGATATGCATATGGCAGTTGCAGCTTACTGATTCTGTCATAGCCACTTTCTGTCTATCGCTCCTTTCAACCATTTCTGCTGCCGCTGATGTTGTTTTCTTCCATTTATAACTACTCGTGAAGATGATAAGCTTCTGTTGTTATCGATGGGTTGCCATAGACTGACGGTGGGCTGCCCGTGATAGTACCTTTAGCTCACTAGTGCACGTATAAATAGTGCTCGTTATTTTCCTTGCCGGCGCGGAAGTAAGATGTAATTTTTTTACGGAGAATAACTTCAAAAAAACTAGGATGAACTATAAGTTTATCCCGATGAAACCCCACAATTCAATTCAGGAGGTATTTCCTATTTAAATACATAATTTATTTTTAATTTAATTTAATTTAATTTAATTTACGCTTTAAACATCTAAACAATTGTTTTACTTCCTCTCTAGCTTTTCTTTCTTTACGACAGATTTGAACATTATTTATTGCAGGATCTCTATGCCATCACTTACTAGAATATTGTTTTAATAAAATATTAAAATAAATTATAAAACATTATTCTGAGCAAAATGTTTACTTTTTGTCAGTAACTTATAATTACAACGAAAAGGACACAGAAACAAAAAACAACTGATGAGCTCCTGTGACAGAATATTTATTAACTTAATTAGGAAAATTGCTTTATGGACCATTTGAGACAATGCGGCTTGTGAATAATTTATTTTTTATAGCAAATTAGAAATGATTTCTTTTATCCTGACAATTTTATTTAGTTCATGTTCGTTATTGTGGGAAACATAATATGAACATTAATGTCCAAATGGCAGCCAAGTAAATTTCAACCACTTGACCAAAACTTTTTTGTTGTTTAAAACTTTTTTTTGATTTTTTTTGGAATTTTTTTCAAGAAACAAAATTTATATCGTCACCTAAAATGTAAAGGTCCTAATTACTACTTTTAAACATTTTTAAAACAGAGAGCTGAAAATTATCTTCAATAAAAATATGTTGAACCTTCTTTGTTTAGTGCAGCCCAATAGTGGGTAGGACTTTTTGGCTTGAAAAAACACCTTTTGAAATTTCTTACGTTTCTTACAACAAAAAGCTAAAAAATAGTTTTGACGTATATTCTAATGTGTTTTACAATTAACAATTAAAAGCTTGATTTATTTAATTTTTTTTTTACTGTTAAGCATTTTAGATGACGGTTATTTTTGGTGTTTATATAAATGAAACCCAATTGAACTTGAATATTGTAAAAACGGGTACAAACACTTCTATTGAAAAACAATATAGTTTGAACGAAACAAGCTTATGTGTTAAATTAAACTGCAAGTTTTTTAAGTAAAAATTTAAAAATATTATTGTGAATACACAGCCAAGACAGCTATTAAGAAATTTTTTGAAAGCGATTTCACGTAAAAAGAAAAAAATCAAAAACGTTTTTTAATTAAAAATCTAATCATTTGCTAATTGTCATAACTATTAACAACCAAATTGTAAATACAATTATTTCATTAATGAATTGACACTAAATTTAAATACAACAAATATTTTTGTTTCCAGCTGTCGTAAATAGATTTTTCAAAATTGTAAAAAGTTATGAACAATTATAAAAACACATTCAAGTAAAACTGGGGGCAAATTACGGCATTCGATTCGAATCGAAATTCTACTCGATCGATTCAGTTGTCAATGCTTTTAATACAGGAATTCTTAAAAGAATTTTTAAACTTCGATTTGAATAGAATGCCGTAGTTGGCTCCCTGGTTCAACAAAAAAAAAATGCAAATATTTTGAATTAACAATCAAATAATTTAATAACATTACTTGAAATCCATTGGCATTTTATTAATGGTTAAAACATATTTCCGCCCACAAGCAACATAGTATATTCAATCAATTAAATTTTTGAATACTTCTGCCTATAAATATGTCCGTATGACATAAATTAAACTTTAATATTGACTTTATTGACTTTAATCTTAACATAGACTAATAAAAATCAATTAAATATTTTTTAGAAAAAAAATCAGTCAATATGGCTTAATAGAGCTTGCCATTTACGGTTGCACTATTTTCTTGCTCATTTCGAAGGAAAACAGGACGATGATGCTGGCAGCGTGTAAACCAAGCCAAACACTGGGTTGTAATAAAAATAACAGTGATTCGTTAACGGCTTGGGGATTGACATCGCTTCAAAAATGCAAATTTCGCTAATTGACATGGTCACTTAACCAAAAACTAGGCTTCATTACTAAACAAAATTATTTTATAGAGCTCTAAGAACTTCTTTAAAAATTAAATTTGCGCAATATGAAAGCGTTATTTAGTTGTTATTATATTTATAATGACTCACTGAATCTTATTGAACAGAAATGTAACCTCAGCCTGATATTCTCAACTGTCAAATCAAAGTTCTCATAACACACAAACAATACACCAAGTACAGATTTTTTTAAACCAAGTACGACTTATTTAAAATCCAAAAAAGGATTAATTTAAGTTTAAACCCATACTTGATGTAAGATTAATTTATGCGTAAACGAAAATTAACCAAAAATTAACACTAATTTTTTTTTGACTAACGGAGCTTTAATAAAGAAGAAAAATTTTATATTTAATTGTTATCTTACGCATATTTATGTTTAAAATTAAAAAAAATAAAAACTTTTTTTCTGTACTTGCCTTAGCTAGGATTTAAACCTGGGACCCTTTGAAGTAATTCGAATACACTTGTTTTAAGAAAACCTAAGTACAATTTTGATAAGTTCATAATTAAAATTTTTATACCCTTCACATAGTGATAAGGCTATATACAGTTTTTCATTACGTTTGACATTTATTTATCCATTTCGACTAAGGATAGGGAAGTCGATTTAGCCATGTCCGTCTGTCACTTTGAGTTTTTGTTAAAATCAAGTTTTCGGAGCCAGGTATTGGTGTCAAACTATCAGAAATATTCCTGAGATGAACGCTATTTAAAATGAGCAAGATCGGTTCCCCACGGACGTAAATATAGGCAAAATACTGCAAATGCCAAAGTTCTCCCAGTTTTTTTAGAACAAAAAACGTAGCAAATGAAACTAACTGGCAACGCTGTTAAGCATACATATGGATGTTAATAGATCCTCATTAAGTTTCTGTATATATATTTGGGCGCAGGAATATATGACATGTGTGTTGATATATAAAACTCAAAAAAAAAATGAGAACTGTTTTAATGAAAGGAGTTTGACAGTTATAGCTTACTATAGCTGTTAACACTCTTGCAAAGACAATAGATGTAAATCATTTCATATGTAACGTACTTTGCAACATGTTTATGCAACCACGCAGGTTTCATTGTTGGTTGCATAGTTTGTAGTTATGTTTCTGGTTTATTTTTATGTTGCATTCGAGTTTTCAAAATTGTTTGATATTTAATGGTTTCATTGATTTTGATTGCATATTGTGAATCGTTGTTTATGGTTGGGATGAAACATTAATGTTTAATGTGCTGCATAAACACGTTGCAAAGTTTCTACCTATGCAGTCGTGTATACTGTTTTGCTTAATTTGTTTTCCATTTTTTAAGAGCCGTAGTGTGTGCGTGTGTGATTGGTGTTGTAACCTTAACATAGTGATACGGGTATATATCAGTTCGTCATTTCGTTTGTAATATTTTTTACTATCCATTTGCGATCCCGTGAAGTACAAATATATATCCTTAAAAATAGGAAAGTCGTTACACTTGTTCATATAGTGTGAGTTTTCTGTTTCGAAAACTATGATACCTGTGTCCTTAAGCCCACCACAAGCTATTACAGTACAGTAGTCGCTCGGTTATGTGAATATCCAGTTATGTGAACTTCCAGAATAGTGAACAACGAAATTTAAATACAGGAGGTTCTAAAGAGTGAACACAGCCTATCTCTGTTATGTGAACAGCTTTCGACCGTTTATTTCTTTTAAATGTTTGTCTTATTAAAAGTGTGTTTTTTTTTCCCCAAAATAAGTAAAAAACCTGCAACCGTTGATTTTTTAATGTTTTGAGTGTTGAGTTTCGATTGATTGTCTTTTGAGACTATGCTTGTAGCATAGTGCATCGAAGATGAAGTGCAAAGTGTTAACGGGTTCTGAAAGAAGTGACAATTTGGCAAGCTTGGACAAAGGCGCAAGCGTTTCTTCTCTTGCAAATATATATGAAGTGGTCAAGTTTTTGCTTGGAGTGAAAATAAAATATCTGATATTAATGATATTTTAACATTGCGAAAATGCAGGGATAAGGCACTACAGAAATCCATTGAAGAAAAAAAAGTACAAAAAAATATAACCGAATACTTTCATGTGCATTAATTATTAAAAAAACTTATTAAAAATTAAAACTTAATGTAATAAAAACCATTTTAATTACTTATTTTATATCTTCTCGATTGTGTGAACTTCTCCATTTAGTGAACAGGCTCTGTTTGAATTGGTTCATATAACCGAGCGACTGCTGTAATTACGGTTCGAAAAAAACTTGCCTAGATCAAGTGACTGGGTAAACAAAAAAATGTCAAAGGTGTATAAGATTCGGCACAGCCAAATATAGCGCTCTTACAAGTTTAACTTTAGAATATGTTTTTTTCTCTGTGTATAAACTACTCTTCCTGCCTTGTATGTTTGGATGAACGAGCCAAAAGCATCAATATTAATCAATCAAAAATCCCCTGAAACAATTAATTGAATCAAAAGATTTATTTGTGTTTTTTTTGGAATATTTTGCAAACTTTAACGCTTAATTTGAAATTCTTTAAAAAACTCAAAATTCTTTAAAGCTTACACTTTTTGGGGCACACCCATCATAGTCCCTTGGTCGACGTACTATACAAAAACCCAGCTCCTTTAGTATCAACAACTTTAATTACAAGTTGGAAATCTAAGCATTCCGGAAAATCGTAGCTTTTTTCTAAATTTAAGCTATAACCATTTTCTGTTTCTCAGTTCTTTTTTTGATGACCGTTCGTTCGCTTGAAGGGCTGGGTACCCATGATTAAGCGTAGCAACGATTTTATAATCCAAAAGCAACAAAAAGAATATTAATACAAAAATTACTTTAAGTATGAAACAAGGTTCGACGCGTCGGAAAGGGTTATATATATTTATTAAATTTAAAGATGTTAAAATAAAAGTTTTAAAATGAAAAAGGGGGAAAAACTTTTCAAAATAACAATAATTTTCTTTCTTGTTTTATTCTTGTGGGATAACTTTTACTCTATTTTACGGCGACATTTTTGTTGTTATAGCACAAGTTTTCAAAAACATGTTTTTTAACCTTTTATATACATATAAAAAAAATTAAAGGGGTTTGTATATTAATTTTAATAAATCTAAGCTTAATTATTATTTTTTTTTTTTTTTTTGTAAAAGTTAAATAAAAAACCAACTTTCTTTAAAAAAAAATTTCCTAGAAACCCATTTTTAATCTTAATTCATTACATCTGTATAAGAATTGTGTATTTATGAATAAATAAATGTATGAATTGTCTTCATTTCTCGTAAAAAATTCACTTTTAACTTTTCCACCACGTCATTCTCAACATATTTATCATTTAATGGTTATCAGTGTCATAAGCCATTTACCCACATTAGCAACAAAATAAGGAACAGCCAAAAAAAAACCATATTGATTTTATGTATAAAATGAAATATTATTGGATTTTAACAAAAATTATATTTTAATTTTATTCATACACATGTGCGTACATACGTATACTTATGCATTAGGGGTGCTTTTATTTTAAATATCAGATTTTGAAATACCACTGGCTGCAATTATATCTACAAATTTGGGAAAAAATTTAGAAACCAACCTAATTTTTTCAATTATTGTTGTCTTTTCTTTTTTTTTACAAATTAAAAATATAGAGTAAAAAATCAAAAATACAAAAATCCTTTCTGAGTCCTTCACAATTTACTGGACTGGTTCCAAACTTTACTTAGTTAACTTTTCGTTACAAAAAAAAAACAAAAATCTGTTTACGATGTTAAATTTGACTATACAAATAAAAACACCTCTAATATTATATAAAACAACTTTACAAACTTTGACAGGTTTATCGTTTAGCTATGAATCCTGATGGTGTGTGGTGAGTACGTTTAGTAAAAGTATGCTTCGTTCTCTAAATGTATGTATGTATTTGTCAGTGTAAAAAAAATATTTTTACAAATACCTACACAAAACCACCTTCAGTATACATGCCTAAATTAAAAAATATATTTTCATTATTTTTTTCATTTAAATATATTTTTGTTGTATTTTTCGGAGACGTATAAGGAAGGTACAAGTAGGAGTAACCGCACATGGCAATATTTATAATAGAGATTCTCAAAGGAAACTTCTTACCATTTTTTAAATTAATTTTAATAGTTTATTGTATTAAAAGGTAGCATAAAGTTTTATATTTTAAAAAATTAAAATTTTATATGCAACGTTACTCTACTAAAAATTTTTTAGTATTTTTTAGATATAAAATAGTTTATTTGATATTTACAAGCAAAAATGTGCGACAGAAAAGATTAAAAACATATTTGTTAGACAGAATGAAAATCATGTAATCTACAACACTTTACAAAGGGACTGAGGTCAAAAAATATGATAAAAAATTATATATGGGCAATTCAATTGTGACAGGTGTGACCGTTTTTTCCCATTTGTTTTCCTAACAGTTAAAAATTTTGGTTTGGAAAAAGACTATGATTTTCAACGATAGCATGGTTTTAAGCGATTAATGATCACTTAAAGACTGTGACAGGTGTGACCTTACAAATTCGAATTTTAGAGAATTTTGACTTCAAGAATAAACTGTTTAAAATATTTTGACAGCTGCCTTAATATTTTTTAATTTTTACTACAGTTCAAAGTGTTCCGATTGTATTTGATTTATTTTTTTTACAAAAAAACAATTTTTTTCTTAACATGTGACGGGTGTGAAATTTTCAGGAAAACTTGAAAAAAAAGATCCCATTATTAAGTATGTTGTCATTTTAAAGTCTGGCAAATGAAATAAAATAAAATATAAACTAATTTGTTTATAGATCGAACATCTTTTTCTTTTAGACGTTAATTTATCATTTTTTTAAATAAAGAAAAAATCAATTTTTTCCAACGTTTTTAAGGAACGTTTTAAATAAAAAGTAAACATTTTTTGGGTTGTATTTATTTAAAGATTAAGAATTATTGATTTGCAATATTCTTTGCAAATTTATGATACAATTTTTTTTTTATTTAATTTTAAAATCAAACTGCGTATGACATTCATATGCGTATAAGAGCGTATGTATAACGAGTATGCAAATGTTTTAGAACATAATTTTTTTTAAACAGTAAAAAACATTAACGGCTTAATTTTATTCGCTGTTATAAATATATTAAAAACTATTTATGCTTTACACACAAGAATTTGTGGGATATCTTGTGTAATAATAAGTTTTTCAAAATGAAGTTTTACATATAATATTTTAAAATTTTTATTCTAAAAAATTTAATAACCTTTGTGGAAGTTTTAAAAACATTAACTAAGTAAAATTTAAGAGGTTTAATAGTAACAATGATTTTAAAAAGTAAAAATATTTGCATCTGTTTTAAATAAACATGAATTAAAGCTGAGAAATTCCACTCAAAATGGAAAAATAATTTTCTTCGTTATATACAAACAAATCGATAAGTTTTCGTGCAAAAGAGAATGAAAACGTAATAAAAATAAACTGTTGCAAACTTTTTTTAAATTTCTCAACCATTTAAAATTTTCATATACTTCCCCTTAATATAAAAAAAACTTTATTTAAAAAAGTAAGTTTTTCTGCCGATACTAGCCGTGTAGAATACATTTTCGAAACCCGCCATGAAGTTTTATCATCAGTACTCTTTGAACGGTTGTAGTATTTTTAGCTATAAACATTACCTTACATGTAGGGGTTTTCGCCGGACTTCTTTGCTTCCCGGGAAACGGGAAATCAAAAATTAATTTCCCGGGAATCCCGCTCTTCAAATAAAGAAAAATTTACAGGATGAACTAATAAAAAACTGTTTTTATTTTTAAATAAAAAAATGTATAAAAGTTAATATAAAATTTAATGTATATAAGTTAATAAAAAAAATATAATATAAAATATAAATATAAGAAACTTTCGAATTTAAAAAAGAAAAATATAAAGTAAAACTTAACAATTCAGTCCAGGGTACACATAACCAGGTAATCAAGGCGAATTCATAAACTTTGCCTTCTGCATTTACTTTTTGTGTTTGAACGGTGGAATTTTAAAAATATTATTAATTTCATACAAAATTATATGTACATTTGAAAAGTACGAATGTCAAATTTATTATAGTCAGCTGAGCTCTTTATATTACCTGTTTGACTGTACCCTGATTGCAATTATGAATAAATTCCAACCACTGTAGAATGACACCAGCGGTAAAGTCTTCGTTAGACAAAAATCCGATTTTGTTTCATATTTACGCTCGTATTTATAATAATTATAGTAGGCTTATTAAAGGAATATTTGAAAATTCATACAGACATCTCTCAAATAAGCCCTTAATTACCATACTTTAGTTTTTTATGGCTATGGGGGCTAGTATTTAATGTTTTATTAACCAAAAATAAAAAAAAGTAAAAAAAAATGTGAATATGCTACGAAAATACTTGAAGTGCGAGGTTTTGTATGTCCCGGGATTCCAGCACAAAATTCCCGGAAAATCGGGAAATGAAAATTGACGAATTTCTCGAGAATTTTCGGGACGGGAACTCACGGGAAAAAGCCCTACTTACATGTTATTCAAAAAGGTAAACGGATTAATTTTTATTTTGTAAACTAAAGGCCTGAACCAAGTCCTAATTTAGGCTAATTCAAGACCCGGATGATTTTCTAATTCTTGTGCTGTTGTGTGATTAAACTGTTTGAGTGCTGTAATGTACAGTAGCTGACACGGTTTCTGCAATGTAGTGTAGTTCAGAATAAAGAGTGGTTTCATGCACTATTGTTGATGCAACTCATATACTGTCATAATGTGTGGTCGATAAAAAAAATGACTGTGATGATGTATGGTCAACAACAACAAACTGTGTGTTTTACACACAATATTGAATAGATACATAAACAAACATATAAACAAGCAGGCAAATCAATTACGTTACATACATACATTATAAATCAACCCCGTTTTTAAAACTAACACACAAGGAACATCCCGTCAACAGTAAAGTTTCAAGATGAATTGAAATTGAAATGTGTGATCATGATGAATTGATGTGCCGTGGTTGTTAACTTAAGTGTGCTAAAGTGTAAATATTTTTTTCATTTAAGTTAAGTTAAGTAAACAAAAGCGATGGCGAACAGTACAGCGCAGCACTTATTGTTGTGTATGCACACGTAAGGTACATGAAATGAATTGAAAATTCAAGATGATGCCTTTTTTAGTGACGTCTTGAGCTGGCCTCTATTGTAAATTGAACGAAGTTTAAGTTTTCCAAATGCACTACGAATTTGAATTATTTAAGTCATTTCGGCAAATATTTCCGTTTACCGGTTTGAGAAGTTTTTAAATTAAGAGTACTGATAATGCAGCTTCATAGCTGTAATGTTTCTTTCGACATTTTTGTAGAATTTCTTCAATATTAAAAGAATTTTATATATTAGCTAAAGCCAAAATAAAAACAGCAAAATTTGCATCACGAGCGTACACTTTTAAAAAAAGTTTAAAAGAAGATGAATAATGATATAGTTGTAGCCATTTTTAATTAAAAAAAAACATTTTTAAGCTAAATCAGTGCATTTAAATATGCTTTTTGGTACCCTGAAAGTCATGATGCAGCGCAGTAATGCATTTCCGAACAGGCCCTTAGTCCTCAAAATAATACGTTCAAAAAAAAAAATAACAAGCATAATCATCACATACTATATAAAGTGTTTTCCTTTTTTCTTTTTTGATCTAAACGGCACACCCGTCACATTTTCTTAAAGGATTTAAGAAAAATCTTTAAGAAAAAATTTAAAAAAAAATTTTATTTGTTATATTTTTTACTATATATTAAATGACTACCTTAACGAATAAATTTTTGAATTATTAAATTGTATACCAAAAGGTTAAGCATTAAACACGTGTTTAATTAAAAATCAAAATTAAAACTTATAAACTTGATTAAAGACGTTAATGTTATAATTTAATTAAGCATGAACATAACGCCTTCTTCTCATACTCTATCCCTGAGGCATTAGATTTATTTACTTACACGTTGTTACACTTGAAATCATTTTAATACGTTTGTGCTTAAGTAGCAGGTTTAAGTAGGGATGGGTTTAATATTTACAATAAAAAGGCTGGTGTGTATTTGTTATAATAAGGATTAAGTAAAGCAAACGGTATAAGTGATAAGGACTGGTAGAAACAAAGTAATTTTTAATTTAAATATATATTTTATAAATAAATAAAAATCTATCGATATTACGTTTTTCAAATTGTATACCTTTATGACTGACTGGCTGGCTGCTTAAAAACACTATTTTAAATTTCAGAATTGTTTGTGAATATGTCTTCTAATTATTTTTGGTATTTTTAAAATGTTGGCCCTAAAGGGTAGGAAAAAACGTATTAATATATTTTTGTCTGTTTAAGTCAATTTCATAACTTCTAAACTAAAGATAGAAACATACTAAATTCAAATTAATATCAAAAATAAAACCAATACATTTTATTATTCTCAAGGGGCAAAAACGGGGTACAAGTTATATTTTAGTACTTTTTGTAACTCCTTAACCAACAGGAAAAAGGGAATGGGGCATATTTATAAACAATTTTATATTTAAAATAGATTTTAATTATTTACTTTGTGTGAAAATTTCGTTTAAAAAACTATTGTATATTTAAAAAATTGTTATTAATTTTTTTTTTAATTTTGGCATTTCCTTTAAAGTTTTGATCATCAAGGTCTTAAAATTATAATTTTGTGTTTTTTGGTTAAATTTTGTAACTAATAGATATAAAACGTAGCTCAAGGTCTGGAAAAGAATTGCTAATGTTTTTGGATTTTTTTTTTAATTTTGATTTCTAAGGGGAAAAAATAACATTTCGTTAAATTTATAACCTTTAAGCCAAAAAGACAGCCAAACATAATTAAAATTTCGATATACAGCTCTCGAAGAAAAATTAATATATTTTTGGAATAAGAAATAATAATAATAATAAGAAATTTAATCCTAAGCCTAGGGCTAAGGCTTAAAAGTGAAGCAGGTCGGAAAAAAGTACCTTTTCCACAATTTTGGGTTTTTTGTATTTTGTAAGATTATGATACTTAAAATATAAAAACTATCGACTATTGATACAGATTGAGGTCAAACGTCAGCTAGGTGAACCAAAAGTCCTTTTTTCTTTCTTCATTTTGAGATATAAATTTAAAAACTATTGGTCAAGAGTGAAACTCAGTTAATTGCTCAAAAGTACTTTTTTACATTTTTGAAACATTTTTGCATTTTGTGAGATTATGAGTCCGATATATGACTATTAACACAGGTTAAGATGGAAAGTTAGCAAAGTGTAAAATAAGTCGATTTTTCAAAATTTTTTATTTTTACTTTTAAGAGTTTATGAATCTTGCTACCTGGAATTAAAGCTAATTAACCTAAACTAAGGTCGAAAGTCAATTAATTAAGTCTTCAAAATAAGTACTTTTTCCACATTTTAGGTACATTTTAGTAACGTCCCAAATTTTAACATTTGACTTAACGCAATTTTTAAACTTATTGTATTAAACTTTTTGCTATATTACAAGCCCTTAACACCAGAGAAAATAAATATGGTATTTTTGGTTGTTTTTTTTATGTTCGCGTTTTCTTATTTCTTTTTTATTTTGCATTTTCATAAAAAATTACCTGATAAATGGATATTTCTTAAGCTATTAATAATATATAAAATTTTTAGCGAAAAAAGAAGAAAAGTAAATAATTAAAATAATAGTTCTCATGCGATAAATTATTATAAAAAGTTTTTTCCTTTAAAAATTTAAAACAAATTTTACCTGTTTATATATCAAAAAACTAAAAACAAACAGTTGTAATAACCTTAAAAAAAAAGGGCTTTTGGGGCCTTATACCGTTCTAAGAATTAAATTTCATGAGTTTGTGTAGCAATTAGTCATTCTTAAAAGTTAGTTTCGATTTATTTTATTTATTTGCTTTGTGACTTTATTATTAATTTTTTTTTCTCACAAACCATTAAAAAGACTGTCTACAATTCACCTTTACTAAATATTTATGTAACTGAATACACGTACGGCGTATAAAATATGTGAATACATAATTACATGTTGGTTTTTACATATTTAACTTACAAATACCCATAGGTATGTGCTCGTGTAAATATACTTTAAATATTAAAAGCCATACGAGTGGAAAAGAAGTGGCTATAGAAACACTTGCTGATTGTTAAGAAATAAATTTTTCTAGTTGATAAGCTCATAGTGTTAAATATAATTAATTATTTTCTCAACGGGAAATATATGCAAAAATCATTTAAATAATAATCTAAAAAATCGTATGAGAATTAATCCTGTCGGATATTCGTAGTTTTTTTTTATAACTACCCTGCGGGAAATGGGTATCAATTGGTCGGCGTACCCGTCCTGTTACAGGTACAAAACATGAATTGGACAAAAGTTATTGGTCGTGATTGGTTAAAAAGGTACACATCAAGTAACTGTTTAAAAGGTGTTCAAAAAAAATAGAAATACTGGACCCAACACATAAACATACATCTGTTTATATATACACACAGACACGCGTAAATACAAACAAAGTAGATTAAACAGGCTCTTAAGCAATTAATGCAAAATTTGCTTATATAGGATTGGCCTGTATCACGCTCTGAGGTGTTAGTTTTGAACCAATTTCCCCCTTCAATGACAACGCAATGTAAAAGTGACAGGTTTTCTTCATATAAAGTGAAGGAACTAGAACCAGTCCCTACCCTAAGGAACCGTTCACATCAAAGGTCTTCAACCAGTCCACTTCCTCGTAGGGTAACTACATAATTGACTGAAAAGTAATTCAGGAAAACCCCAACGTTAAAGCTTACGCGCATATTCTGTTATGTAGTGTAATTTCTTTTGTGTTGAACTTTATGTAGGTTTATTTTAAATAAGTTTTATAAACATTGCTGTGGGCAAGTGGTAAGAGTGCAGGTCTGATAATTCTGCGAGCATGGGTTCGAGTCCCAGCAGCGACTCGGATGGTAAGGTAAGGAAAAAAAACATTTTGATAAGAGGTCTCATGTGAGCATAGATGCCAGATTTGACGGTTTATCATCATTTTGACGTTTTTTGGCCACAAAAAATGGCTTTTGACGATTGGACGATTTTTGCCCTAAATTTGACGATTTTTATAAAGGTGTTTAGCCAAAATCTAAAAATTTCGTTTGCATAACTATGACTTTAAAATATCATATAATCTCGAAACAGTGGTACCAAATGAAAGGTGTATAAAGGTCCTTCAGCCTTAATACTCTATGTCACAACACACCTAAAGTATACTATATGTATTTATGTACACTAAATATGTATATCTTATGTATTCGACTTAAAAGAACAAAAAGATAAAACAGGTGTCTTCCGCTTTGAAACCGCATTTTTGGCCATTCCATTTTAGCTATTATGTGTTTATTTAAAAACTATATATATATTTATATATATAGAATACTATATATAACAAGGATTAGAAATATGATCCTTGAAAAATGATTTCTGTAAAAAAATTCTTAAATATTTGCGTTTTTTTAAATTTTCAGTTTGTTTTGCTGTGAATGACGAAATTTTGGCTTTTTTTGTTACTACTACTTTGACGAAACTACCTATAAGCACTTTTTTTCCCCTTTTTTAATTATTATTAGCTAAAAAAAGTAATTAAAGTCATACATTTTAGTGCTGTCGATTCTCTGACGGTTTCCAAAACTTGTTTTGACGATTTTGACGATTTTGACGATTTTTTCTGGTAGCAGCTTTCATCATTTTCATCGTTTCCTTGCTTTGCAGACCAAAAAATGGCACAATTTTACTGGCGCAAGTGATCATCTGTGCCCTTTCTATTAAGTTTATGCCTTCGTTATCATGCTTATTAAAAAGGATTTTCAAAAAGCTTTTATCTATTATCTATTCCATTAATGTAATCAACGAAGTTGATCGAATAGTTGGAAAAATTAAATAAAAGACAATAATTAAAACTAAGACTTATTTTTTTTAAACTTGATGACCTAGAGCCGAAAAAACAAATAAATATAAATATAAAAATAAAAAATAATAAAAAAAATTATTTTGATAAAAAAAATTCAGTGTGTGATTCGAACCCAGGGCAAATAAAAATCGGGTGACTTTCAAAAGAGTACAATGTTACTAACTTACAATTATTTAAAAGTAGTAACTCAGACAACCGACTATCTTCTAGGACATCCCAATGTTAAAATAGGTATTTCCCAGCATTGAAAAGTAAGCCAAGTGTACACCACTACTTACGAAAAAGGTGACTTAAAGTTAATTTGAAGTTAACTTAAAGTCCGGCAGGGTAAGTATTGATTGCGTATAATAAGAAATAAAGAGAATGGATTGGAAAAATTTAAATCATTTCGTTTATCTGATTACAAAAATATGCTTTGCTCACAAGTTTTTTAAAAAATAAAAATCTCTTGTTTAGTTACTCATACGTTTAGCTGTTCCTATAAAAATAAATCAATATTAATCATACGCACCAACGAACAAGTGACAAGTTGATTAATTTAAATTGGTTTCCAAACAACATTAAAAAGTCTTCTGTCTAAACTAAATGTCTCTTTAGCAATGGCAGTAGTGGCTACGATGGACATGACTATAACGATGTCTAGAAAGCATTTATGATTTCAGGAGTTAAAATCAATGATTTTCAAGTGTATAAAGTGTATATTCATATAATACTTATAGTAGATTCTTTATTTAACTTTAAATAAATGAACCTTCCTTCTATAAGTTTTATAAATATGGGCAACAGTGCTTAAATTTTTTAGGAAATCTTCAAGTAATTTTATGTATTAAAAATTGAAAAAAATAAAACAGCACAAAAAGGATTTGAAATTTTTTTAGTCCTTTAATTTTACATTAATACAAAAAAAATTTTACAGTTTTTTCATTTATAATTTAGGAATTTATATCATAATATACCTAAAAAATGTGCCTTTTAATACATTAAATCTTAAAAAATTAAAGCACTAATTTTTTTCTTTATTTTTATCTCTAATAAATGCGCATTTCTTTTATCAAAGTGTTCTCGTTTTAATCCTGAATACTTAATCTCTTTATAGCCTCTATGCTTTTAAGTTTTCTTAACGTTTTTATCTTAAGTACTTAAAGAAGAAGAATAATATCTTTTGTTTTTAGACTTGACTTTGTGGGGTTGTAAAAGTATTAATTACATTTGTAATTCCTTTATAACTTTAAAAACAAAAAATAAAAAAAAGTCAAAGTGCTTAAGAAAAAAGTCACCATCAAAAGTCTTAACCTTAAAAACTTATTATTTGTGCTTTTACATTTTTTTGTTAAAATGCCGAAAAACAAACATAAATATTCCCATTTTTAAGTACAAAAACGTGTGTAATATTCATAAAAAGTGTTAAACTATTAACTTTTAAAATAAAAAAGGAAATTTTTAACATAAAACACAATCACGTTCCACAGCATATACTTGTGACCTCAAAATTTAAAATAGATTTAAGCCTTCTGTTATCCTATTACACACATACACACACACATTTCCTCTTTAATACCAAGATTCTCATACTAATGAAGCTTAAATGAACGGAGTAACAGTTCATTTAATATGCAGTATGCATGCGTGTCTGTATGTGTGTGGATGTGTGTAAGTTAGTAGTCTCTTTAAAACAAAAAGTCTCAAGGTATATTCACACTCTTACGTAAAAACGTTTACGCAACTTAAATTTTTTATTGAGTGCTTAAGTGATGAATATTCATTTAAAATTATTGACCGGCTCTATAAACATAAGGATTCTGTAAGACAAAAACAACCTTGATGGAAGAAAGGAATCAAAAAAAATTATTATTTGTAAATTGAAAAAATGTTTATACTTGGATTGCTTTATATTACAAAATATTTGACATTTTATTAAGGAAAAAATAATTTAACAGATCGTTTTTTATTAAAAAAAATAAAAAGAGTGAAAACTTGTTGGGCTAGAAAGCTTGCAAGGAGTAATGTAAGAAGGTAAACCCTCTCAGACATTAGCATTTTGTGACCCCCTGGGTCCATTGTGCATCTTTTTAAGGAAAGGGGAAGCAAAAGGAAAAAAATAAGATATCAAGTAAACAGGAAAAGAAATAGCAAGACCAACAAAAATGGAAAAGACTAAAAAAGAAGAAAGCAACTCAAATGACCACGCCTATCCTTAGCCAACTGATTCCCATGATAACATCCAGCTTACTGTGCGAAACATCGGCCAGTCTTCGAAGAATCTTTTACCCAACACTTGATCGTCGTGTCCTGCTTCTCTTTATCCGCACAATAATCTGGAGTTCCGCGATCTTATTTGCTCGTAATAGCCCAAGCCAGACAGCGCTCAATTATGACCCCAATTATGATCCTTAGACCCAGTACTGGCCAGCCTGCTGTCACTCCTGCTCTCCCACTCAAAATCCGTCAAGATATGCATCCATGTGCTAATTTCCTATAATAGAGTCCCACGGGTGGTCTTACAGCTCCTTTTTTATATGTCACATCCAGGGCCGAGCCAATACAAGCGAGCTCGTCGGCGTTGGCCCTCACCAGGCTAGACTTTCTTTGCGTTCAAGATTCTTAAGACCGCCTGACTGCCAACATATGTCAGAAAACGTCTCACAATAATTGTGTAAATCTAGTTTATCACCTTTCGTTGCAAGCCCCAGCTATTTTCTATGTAATTTTTTCATTAAGGTCCCTATGGTTCTCTTTGGTATTTTTCTGATTATTTCCAATCCATTCCAGCTTCCCCATCAAACTTTCTTAGTATTCCGTTGACCACTAAAAGCTACAATATGGGCAAAAAACTACAGCTTGTGGTATTTCGCTGGTGACTTCCTTCATACAATCCACCTCTCCTGGCCTAAACTTTATAACCCTACTCTTGAGCATCGAGTTTACTTATCAGACTAGCAATCTTTGGACTCCTAAGTCCCTAAAAGCCTCATCTATTGCTTCTATTTTTCTATTGTAAAAGATCTTTTCCATGTCCAGGAACGCCACTTGAGTATACTATGCAGATGCCACATCATTTGGTGCACTCTCAACCGATTTTCATGTTGAGATCCATTAAGGGCATGAGGTTCAATTTAATCCCTAAAAGAAAAGAATAGATTGATAAGTCCTAACCATTTCGGTTTCGAGTGGCCTTTTCTTGGGTATATAAATTACCCTGACCTCTCTCCACCTTTAAGGTATGTATCTTCGAAGAAGCCCCAAGGAACCCAAGCGACTTAAAGCTGAATTTTCCTTTTTGTAAAAGTGCATAACCAGCCCAAAGTTTTAAAAAAAGGGAAATCAGTTAAGTTGTCTATCACAACTGGCAGGATTGCCTCAAGCTAGTATTCTAGGACCAATTCTATGTTTACGTAACCCCCAAGACACACCAAGAAACAGTCAAACACACGTATATATTTGCTTGTCATACTGCCTTTCTCGGCACTCATGAAGATTCCAAAAGACGTCGAACCAACAGCAGCATCGCATTCTCCAACTAAAGGAATACGCAAATTTTTTAAGGATGTTTTAACGTTCCTTTCCTGATCAAATTTTTTACCAAACCTTAACTGAATTTGGTAAGTTTGGTGAAAAAAGTACTACAAATATATAAATATTAAAACATTGCTTGACCAATTCGCATCTATTTTAAATAAAAATTTGATTTCAGATTTTGATTCACAAGTCAATTGCGAACCTGTTTTAAATACTTGTATAAGAAAAGATTGCTATTAATATCAATTTTAAAGTATTCGCCCGCATGCTTAAAAAATACAAGTTTTTAAATGATTGTTATTTAAGCAAATATGAGTTGAATGTTCTTAGTATAACCACCATATAGTTGAATATGATATCCTTGGCTAATAAGTATGATAAAAACAGTTAATGAACTACGTTCTGTGTTTAAAAATTAACTAAACGTAAAAGTCAATATAAAGACCTTTCAAACATAATAATTATTTAATTTCATCTATTTTTAAGGCATAAAAATTTTATTCTTTTTAATTATTAACATAATTTTTTTTTGACCGTAAGTGGTTGTCCTCATTTCAAATGCCCCTCTATACGTATGAGTGTTATTTAAACACAATAAAATTCAATATTAAGTATACGTACATATACACGGCCCTTCAAAGGTTGTTTTATAGATAAGTATGAGGGTGTATGTAGGACAATCTCATAAACAAACAATTTCAACAAACATTTTAAAAATGAAAAAAAAAACACTTTTTTCTTCACACCTTATATTGATGATTTTCATTTTTTTATTACAGTATAAAAACTCTGATTATTATTTTAATAAAAAATTCTGTTTATATATTATGCGGTCAATCATTGCCTAAAAGAAGTTATTAACAGCAGCCCTTACATTTTTTTTAACACAAAATTATTTTTTCCTTGGAACAAATTTAATAGAATCATAAAAAAATCATTTTAAATGCATAATACCGTTAATTTTGTTAGCTGTTAAGCTGTGTTGTTGAGATTTTTTATTTTTTTTTTTTTAAATGTATAAGTTGTATATGGTTAAGCGTGATTTTGTTGTTTTTTTTACTCTACAAATATAAAAATATCTAACTTTTTGATTAGCTTTAACCAACCGAAAGTAACTTTGCAAAAAGTGTAACGTAGAGAATATAAATGTAATCCATCTTAAAAAAATTTATTCGCTTGGAAGATTTTTCGATAAAATTTTTTTTTGGCATAACATACATAATTGCACAACAAGGAAGATATATTTAAAATTTTAAATAGGCAAACATTATTATTTCCAAATTTATTTGCTTAAAATGTTTTCCCTAAGAGTGCGTAAACCTTGTGTTTGCCATTAAACGATATTGTTTGTTGAAAATTTAATCAACATTGTTTATATCCCATTTAATGCTGATAGTGATAAATATTTATGTTGTTGTTATCCTTAATCGAACCATGAAAATAACCTACTCTTTTTAAAAGACTTCTATGTGTTACTTTTTTTATTACAAAAAATTGTATTTAACCCTTAGATTCCCAAATGTGTTCCAGCTATCTTTCTCAAACTATAAACTTTTATGTTATTTCGAAATATAATACCTTTTTATTTTAGAATAAATTAACAATTTTTTGACAGCAAAGAGTTGTTCATTTCCTTGTTCAAACTCGCAATTAACTTTTAAACAAAAAAAATTTTTGTGCAGGAATTTTTATACAAAATCTGCATTTTAAACCTATTTTGCATTTAAAAGCTGTTTATAATAATATAGGAATACAATTTTAATGAATTGGTTTGTTTAAAAAATATGATTTGAAACAATTATTAATGGAAGGTCTTATATTTTACCCTTCTAGCAAACCTTTAGCGCAGCTACCCCCCTTGACCCATTTAAGACCACGATTAAGAACAATTTTGCCCAAATAAGTTAATTACGCTCTGTCACCCGTTACAAGTTTGTGTTTGAAATTTTTTTAGCTTTAAATGTAAGAGGAGTGTTGTTTTTGATATTTATTAAGAGATTTTATTAACAATCTTCTCATCTTGTACACCGAGAGCAATTTTGATGACCTGTCAATTGTAATTAATTTTAATTTGATTTAATTCATTTTCTCACTTATCTTCGGTCTTACTTTTTTCGGGCTCTCAGATTATTCTGCAATGCCCAATTTTTTTAAAACCTCTTTTCGAAGATGCATTTAGTTCCTTAGACATACTTTTGCGACAGGTGTGACTATTTTACTTCATTGTTTTATTTATTAGACAATGGGGTCAATGGCTTGGCGAAAATTGTTGAAAGTATTATTTAACTTGGAATAAAATCCTTTATTCATGTTAAAAATCTCAGCAGATCTGGAGAAAACTCATGATTTAATCAGGTTTTTAGAACTGCAGTCAGGTCTAGAAGGAAAGCATTTAGTCACAAAAGCAACCAACTCTTGCTTGAGCTTGGAAGAGTGTCTGGGATTATTCCTTGAATATCCTTTAACTCGTGCTGTTAAAAGGGTTTTAGTGAATGCCTACTTTGGAAAGTCTCTTAGGCCGGATGGTATATCAGCACACGTCGTAAAACGATGTTCTTCGATGCTGGCGCGTCCCTTAACTTACCTTTTTACCAACGTGTACTGTCCCGGGGTATTCGCCATATGCTGGAGGGTAGCTAATGTTACGCCGACCCTAAAAAGGGAAAGACGAAAACCCTCAAAAACTACCACCCGATAACACTCTCAGCACTCTATAAGCTTATAGAGAGTATAGTTAGCTGCCACCTCGTTAATTATCTAAAGTCTAATGGTTTATTAAGCGACTGCCAGTATGGCTTTCGAAAAGGAAGTTCTACGGGGGAACTACTGGCCTTTCTAGTAAAAAAAATGGTGTACCTCAATTCATAATCTTAGCGAAAGTAAAGTGGTGGCTCTAGATATTTCTAGGGCATTTGATAGAGTCTGGCATTGTATGCTTCTATCTTAACTTGCTACCTTTGGCGTCAACGATAAATTTTCCCAATTTATATCGAGTTTTTTTAGAGATCGCATTGTTCGTGTTGTAATAGATGATATCTCTTCTAATGAGTTTAAAACTAACTGAGAGGGACCCCAAGACTCTGTCCTCTCTTCTATTTTATTTCTTTTCTTATTTTTGCAGGCAACAGAAGCATATGCCAATCATACTCATTTGACTAAAAGCCTAGCTCTCTCGAAATTGGAGCTTTGAGAAATAGTGTAAATAACACACTTAATGGTGATCTAGTGCTAATCTCCGAATGAGGCCGAGCAAATAGGATCGATTTTAATACCCGCAAGATTCACTGTTGTCTTTTGACACATAAGCGCACAGTGGGCCACGCTACATCGTCGGCTTTTGTGGATGGTATAAATGTTGGGGGAGACAGAAACTCTGGATGTTCAGGGCATACAAATCCAATGCAATATCCGTTAGATATAACACGTTTTTCTTGTGTCAAAAGAAGCATCAAAGTGTCTTGATTGCTTAAAATGGTGTAGGAACTATTTTACGCCAATTTATCATCTCAACATTTATATCGCCTTTATACGACTGAATTTGGAATACAATTCCCAAGTATGGGCAGGTGCCCCAAAGTCTATTGTTTTAGAGCAACATGACCGCGTACAAAAACGTGCGAAGGTATTCATGGGTGCAGTTGACGTATATTACCTTACCGTCTTGACTCACTCAAGCACCGTCGTGATGTGGAATGTGTTTCGCTATTCTATAGATACTAAAATGGAATTTGCTCTTATGAAATCAGGGAGATTGTTCCTGAAACCTGGGGTTTTGTGGCAGATACGCGTCTATTTAGAAGAGCACAACCATTTGTGGTCGACTGGCCAGTAAATCTCACCACGCATTACAGGCTGAATTCGTTCTTTAGTTGCACAGTTCGTGTGTTGAATAAACTTCCTAAATATGTATTTCCTGCCACAGCTAATATTAGGAATTAAAAAAATGTCCATAAGAACTACTTTCTTTCTCCCCCTTGTCATTACCTTTTTTCCTGATAACAACACAATGCAATACAAGTTATAGGGGGCATCCTTAGTGCTGGCGATATTAAAAAAGCTTAGTGAAAGCTCAGTCTAAGCAATATAGAATATGAATATAATTTAAGTATACAAATTCTAGTTAAGGTTTGTTTAAATTAAATAAATAAACATTCAACTTACAGTAGCACCGAATAGAAAGTATGCTGACAAAAAATCGTTGCCGATTCCGAAAATGCATTATACGCAGCTTATATCGAAATTACTTTATTTCTTAAAAAAAATTTCTATTCTTAACTGTCACAATTTTAATAATAATCTTAAAGTCGAATAAATTTAAATTATTTTTTTTTTTCAATTATTTTTAAAAAAAATTTTAATTTTCAGAAAAATCTTCTGCCTTTCCAAAAAACCAACAAGTGCGTGAAAATAAAATGCTAATTTACACTCTTTTCCAGTTAAAAAAATTAAATTACGAACCAAATTGGGTGCCCCGGTGGATCAGTGGTAAGTGCGCGAGTCTACCTGTCTAAGGGTTGTAGGTTCATAACCACCATCCTGTTTTTTTTACTTGATTTTTATTTATTTCTTTTTTTTTGTCTCCACCATTTTATATACCTCTAAAGGAAACACAAAGGGGTTAAATTAAGCGGATGGACCCAAGTAAGCTGTATCCTTTCTTTTAACGGCTACCTGTTCTAACTAATCTAACTTTTGAACCAATTTATTTTTATTTCAATCATTTTCATTATCCTCAAAACGTGTTTTGGTTTTTGCGAAAAATCGCTTAATGAAAATTATAAAGTCAATACAAAGCACTTCACCCTCAATGTTTTTCATAGTTTGAATTCGGCTAAATACGGACAAAATATTAAAAGTTTGTTATAAAATAATTTTTTTTCCAAACACACAAAACACACTTTTTGTGTCGCTCTGTGTAATCTAGATAAATTTATATCATTCTATAAAAAAATATTTAAATCTGTTTACAACTCACATAAAAAATATATAAACGCATGATTCATTAGATGTTACTGTTGTACACATTATTGTTGATTTCTTGAGTCTCTATAAAAACCATTCAACCCCCTAAATTTACCTTGAGGTACGCACCAAAGCTTTAACTCTCACATAAAAGTTATAAATTTAAAACCTTTGCATACTTACTACGAGTAACCTAAACTGTCAAGTACTTTATTGATTTTTAAATCAATTTCTATGTCATACTTTATATTTTTCTATATGTTTATCAATGATGTACTTACAAAGACATACTTTTTTATACTTATTTGTAAATACTTTTTCACATTCTTTAAATATTCAATCAAATTTAAAAGAATTCTTAAGTACTCAAGGGAAAGTGCTCATTTACCTACATAAAAGATTATAGTCATTTGCTTACTCCCTTAGGGTTTTTGATACACACTGAGGGAAAAAACATGGTTGTGGTCACGAAAATATTATCACTAACAATTTCATCATTGCACGGTTCCACAGATTTTTGTGTTGACTGCCACAACTATAGCATAGTTTTACTAGGTTTTTGGCAAAAAATTCAATCATAGTTATGATAAAAATTATCATTATATGTTCGTGATAACCATTACCTTGTTTATAGGTAACTAAAATATTGATTATGGTAGTATGTTTTTCTCTGCGTGTATGCATGGGTAAAATGTGTAACGTGTGTAAGTGTGCTTGCCAACAAAAAATCTTTGGTCCCTAGACCATCTTTAAGTCCATTTATTTGTAAAATAGCAAATCCAAAAGCAACATTTACAAAGTAAACAATAATCTGACAAATGCTTGATTATCTTCTTTTTTTTCTTTTTTCTTGTTGCCCATACATACACACATACACAAAATTGTTAACCTGACCTTTGTCATGCTTGAGTATTCTTTTTGCTTTGATTCAATTACTTTTTTACCTTTTGCCGGTAATTTTGTTACCACTTAAGCATTTCTGTTTTTACAAAATTCTTGTCCTTATTTTCTGTCATAAAAAAGGATAAACAATTTTCAAAGTTTATTGACAAGCTCTAAAAGATTTTGTTGCCATAGTTGCTATTTATTATTTGATATTAAATACTTGTCAAATGTATTTTGTTTGTAAATATGTCAGCAATTAATTTTTGACATTGTCCTTGACATAATAACTTTTTTTGATCATAAAAGTTTTGTTTATTATGAAATATACATATTCTAAAGCTTTTTTTATTATATTTTATCAAACAAAAATATTTTCTAAGCAGTTTTTTGTAAAGTTACCGAATTATACCTAAAATTAATAAATTAATGTTTATTGTAGCAAATAAGAAAAATCATAATTTTTTAAAACGTATCTTCCTTTAAAACATTTCTTAATAATTTCGAAGGGTGATTAGGGAAAGTAGAGATTCTCATACTCATTAGTACTCGGAAATGATATATGTCCCTTTAAAAAAAAAAGACATCAAGTAAAGAAAAATTGGGGAAGTCTAAAACTAAAAAATAAATAGTAAATGAAGTACCCATACGAAAACTTTCTCATTTAATTTCCACAATAAACCTTATAATGTCTAAAAGTCAACATCTAGGAACATCGCTAAATTCTCGGTGGAACCTTTATCTCAAAACAATTTTTATTTTCTGTAACTCGAGTATACATCCTAAAAAATCCGAGGTGTCACGGTCCTTTTCGTTCGTCCTAGCCCTAACCGGACAGTTTTCAGTATTGCTCCCAATCTTAGTCCTTTGAACAATCTAGTGCCTCTTGTGCTTAGCCTCAGCCGTAAAGCCTTCGCTTTTGCAACTTTTGATGTCTCCCTCTCTTCCAATAAAAATTACCAATTATTGGTCTAACGGTTTGGAGCATTTTTCTGTCGGTAAATAGGTATCAGGGAGTCCCGCGAACTTCCTGATCACTGCAGTGTATTTCCGGAGGAGATTCTAGCAGCCAAACCGACCGCCGATTTTGCCTTGTGCTCTCAGACGGAGAATTCTCAAGTGAATATATGAACTGATAGTCATGCGGCGACTGGGGCCACCTCAGCGAACCTTTCTTGCTCCTCACTTAATCAGTCGTGTAAAAAATCAGTTTGTAAATTATATTCCGTGGGACTAGTGCACATCTACTGGGTTCGCGGACATAGGGGTATAAGGGGGATGGTATTGCAGACGAGCTGGAGAGGCGAAGCAAGGAATCCGTTTGCCTATGGAAAAAGCAATAGACATTCGTGCCAACTTCTGGTCTACAAAAGGGGCAAAGGCTCTGCGGTGAAGGTCAGAGCCACGAAGGTCTGGGTGAATACCACTTTGTATAGAGTCTCCAGGATTACGTGGAAAATTTAGGCCTGAGGGAGAAGAGATTTCTTTCATCTTTGCGAAAAAATGAGGAAAGACTCTTGGTGGGGAAGATAACAGGTCATTGTTGGATAGCGGTGCATGCCAAAAGAGTAGGACGACTGGCCAGCGATGATTGTGGTGAACCGAGAGATAAGGAGACTGTTGAGCATTAACTGTGTAGCTGTGCATCGTACACTCCAGAGCAAACAGTCTAGGGTGTCATGTGTTGCAAGACATGGTGGAAAATTCTTGGGTTGGTAAGACAAGGCTTCTGGCACTTGTCAAGAGAGTGTGGAGCACCTTGGATCTAATTGCATCGAGTTAGTGAAACTTGTTAACGTTTCTTCTTATATGGTAGCACCAAGGGGTCTAAAGACTAGCCAGCTTAGCTTAACCTAACCTAACCTAACCTAACCTAACCTAACCTAACCTAACCTAACCTAACCTAACCTAACCTAACCTAACCTAGCCTAACCTAACCTAACCTTACCTTACCTAATCTAACCTAACTTAACCTAAAATCGGTTCTACAACTTATTATTTTGTGAGTTCAGCATATCACTTTTGGTTTCTCATAGAATTTCTTAATGTATTTTAGGCATCAAGATCCTTCTATGTATGTATTTCTTTTTCATGAAAGCTAGCTTTAATAGACCACCCCAGAATACTAAGACTCAAATGCTTACTTTAACTCCAACCCATTGATTGTTGGGACGCGATCTTATACTTGCTGGTAAAGGGGACTTACGTTTCAGGATTCACGCTTAATCCGTTTACGATTTATGCAGTGAATCCATTTAAAGAGTGACCAAATATAGAAGGAGTGATCATAAAGAAATAAAACTTGGCGCACTTATTATTAGATCTAAATATTCACCACTTAAACTGCAAGGACTCGCATCCTTCCCATATATTCTTGAAAGGATAATTGCTATAATGCAGGGAAAAAATTTTGCACTATTGAAAATTTCCAGACATTAGGTGTAACATGCCTTAAGATCCATTCAAATTTTTTTTAATTTGGTAGATGTTTTGAAAAAAAGTAAAAAAGGAAAAATAAACAAAAACATTTTCTTTTTTAATTAACTACAAATACTTTAGTTGATAAAATAAAATAAAACCTTAAATTTTATCACTTAAACTCAAAGGATTAGTATTCTTGCCAAAACGCAGAGGAAAAATTCAAAAATTGTTGAAATTTTTTGCATGAATTATTTATAACACAACTGCCCCAAAAATGTTCTTTTCAAAAAAAAGGTAAAAAAGTTTAAAAAATTAAAAACTTCCTTTCTACTTTGTATGGTCGCTAAGAGCTTTACCTATCGCTATTGTTCTCAAATTGTTAAATACTTTTTCTATATCCAAGAACGCCGTCAGCGTGTATTTCCCAAAATGCAGTTTCCGTTTTATATAACCAACCACATTGTGAAGCGGATTTTTAACAGATTTACTCTGGAGCTTAGTACTTTGACTCAATAACGCTCCAAAAAAAAATCTGTCAGTCTATTTAATGTCTTTTGTTGAAAAGGCGATAGACTTAAAATTCTTAAAATCTTATGGTTTAAAGTGACCTTCCTTACCAAACTGAGAAGAAAAGATTCCACGATACCTTCTTAATAAGAGGTACTATACGTCCGGTTACCCAGGTAGACTTTTTGAAATATCTCTCACTGTATTTAAAATCCTTTTATTGCTTAGTTTTTTTCCATATGGACAGACGGACAAACATTGTTTAGTCTATTAAGGAGGTTATTTTGAATAAACATTACAATTAAAAGTTTATGTTGGAGAATAAATTTTCAGCGTTAAAAACATCAGCACAAACGCATTGCATTCATAAGTAAAAATCATTGTTATTAAAAAAAGAAAATTTCGGAAAACGGCCTTCATTTACCAAATCAGCATTACTTACTTACTGATTGATTTTTTTCATAGGTTTTCTGGTTTGAAGTTAATTAAAATAACGTCAAATTTTTTCTTACAAAATACATTTCTACCAGCAGGCGGTTTGTGTTTCATGGTGTTTTGTAAAGAATTTAAATATAATATTAAATGCTGCGTAACAACTTCTACATAAAACTACTTTTGCTTTTATTAATTTTTTTAAATTTGTTATGAGAAGATAATTAAATTCCCAACATGATACAAAATTTAATTTAATTGAATTGAAATTCTTAAAAGAAGCAGTACTAGTACTATTCATGCATAAACAGCTCAAGAAAATTGTATGAAAATTATAAAAAGCATTAAATCAATTACTTTAATTTTTATATAAAAAAATTTTTAAAATTTTTAAAAAATTTTAGGAGAAGAAACTACAGAATTTATTTTTTTGGTTTAATGGTAACCCACACATGTACACCACTTTGATTTTTTAATATTTTTTTGTCATGTTACCGCAAGTTTTTCATAATATTCTTTTAAACATTAAAAAAAAAACTTCATTCGTCTCTCACTATCACGGGTTTACGTAACTAACACTTTCAAGTCCTAAAAATTTCTATGAAGAGGGTCAATTGATATATTTTACACACTCTTAAACATTTTAAAGTAAACTGTCATTTCCTCAGCTTCATGATTGACGTAAAATTTTCGCCAGGATATTACTTAGCATTAAAATACAAAAAAAAATGTTTTTCTTGTTATTCGATTTATTTGACAACCATTTACTTTACAAAATGTATTGTTTAAAATACCCACGTGCTCAAATATTTAACGCAATACATATACCAACTGTTGACTTCCCTGGAGACAAAACAAAAATATTTTTAATTTTTTAAAAATCATCGATGATGACATCACACAAACTGCATGACATTTTTTGCCATGTTTATTTGTTCGCTTGTAAAAATTACAAATTGTGTTCAAACCATTGCATACTTTTAAGGGACGTCACACTATTATTGATACATTTAAACAAACTCTTAAAAAAAACTTTAATTTAATTGTGGCATCTATAACTACATAGAAAAAAATTAATTATAAATACAATTAATTTTGTTGCGTATTCAATTAAAATTTTAATTAAAAATAAGCTTACATTAATTTACGAAAAAAAAAATTCAATTAAATCTGTTGTATTTAGCAAATTAATTTTTTTAATGTACAAATTTCCATATACAACTTAATTTAGTGTACACTAACAAGCCTCAACAACGACTCAAACTGAGGACCATATGTTTGCAAGGCGTACGCTCTATTCACTTTAACTACCAGGGTATTCCATTTTACGAAGTGTTAAACTTACTTTTATTTACTTATCTCCACAATATAAAATTTACTTCAAGCCAAATGAATAATTCACCTCAACAAGCATATAAAATAACAATTTTATTAATTATATTTACTAAAAACCTGCTTGAATTTAAAATAAGTTTTAAATAAATAATTTGTTACTTCAGTCTGCAGTCTTTTACCTCTTTTTTTTGCCGATATGCATACATACATATATGCAGTTAAATTTTATAAATAATGTTTAAGCCCTTAAGACACCTGATTTTTCCCTATTTAATTGCTATTAAAAGAAAGAAATATCAAGCTTTAGAAAGAGTGAAATATATGTAATATGGTTGCGAAAACAAAAAGTAAGCAAGTCAGCTAATGTTCTCTACTGTATATATGATTGCAAAACGAAAAATCTCAAATAAAATGTAAGAAATCGAAAGAAAGAAATTTATTTGTAAACTTATAGAGTTGGCATAACTTAAGAGCTTTACTCTTTAAACGTCACTTTTAAGTTGAAGACTTAAATTTTTTAGACAGCTCCCGCGTTTTTTTCAATTGCATTTGTGTAACTTTTGATGTTTAAGAATTTTTCTTAAAATATCTGAGCTCTTCACACTTGATTAAATTTCCCTGTCAAAAAAAGTAAGTGTCATAAGGGCTTTAATCAGAGGTCCAAGCCGTTGGTAAATAGTCGGCGGCGGCGGCTGAGTGCGAAAATAATCGGCTGCGGCTTAAAAACAGCTAAAGGCAATAGTTATTCAAAAAACATTAAAATATTGTTTTTTGTTTTATTTGTAACAGGTAAATACTAG
This sequence comes from Melanophora roralis, assembly GCA_963583895.1. Lineage (NCBI taxonomy): Eukaryota > Metazoa > Arthropoda > Insecta > Diptera > Rhinophoridae > Melanophora > Melanophora roralis. Next base: position 20,344,460 of record OY757188.1, read on the forward strand.
ACATCTGCATGAATACATTCATTTAATTGCCTATACACAACAAAAGCAATATTCATTCAAACATTTTCATTCTATGGGAGATAAATAAAGTTAAACTAGTAACATCACAAGAAAGAATGTATTGTGTGTTGCACTCAATGATACAAGACCAAACATTCATTTTACAGTTTTCGTTTTGAATGTGTATAAAACTCACTTGAAAATACAAAAACATAGCAAAGTCTCATTACAGTTAGACTTTTTATAAAAACATTCAGGTGTTTTTTCGAGTTAATGAATGTTTTAACAACAACAATAACGACAAATTTGCAAACACAAATAAATGCGCTCAATAATAATTTTTTACACCAATCATACAACAATATTTACACATTCTTTTCAGTATTTATTTATATGAATGTATGAGTAATATTTTGTTTTCGGTTGGAGTTGTTTTTTATTTGCTTTCTCTTGTGGGTTCATTCATTTAGTTTGTTTAACATTGAATGAAAAACACTATGTTGTTGAAAAACAAACGAATGTATTTAAACGGCATTTGAGTGTAGTCACGCAGACGTCTAGTAAATACCAATTGATGTACAAAAATAATATTTAATAATATTACATCAAGTTTTAATTCAAATTAAAGGCTAGATGGATGTAGCAAAAATTAAATTAAAAATAAAGAATAAAATATGTAAGAATAGATAATATAAAAAAATTTTCAATACAAAGCTAACAAAGGTTTGACTATTTCCATGTTATCATGAAAAAAAAAGTTGTTTTCTTATAGTAGTAGGGTTAAGGCGGCTTTTTTTCTTATTGACACAAACTCCAGCTATTGAGAAAGCCTGTTCGGAGGAGGCAGGTGTATGTTTTATACTAGTATGTACACACGTATAGAAGCGCATTGAAAAAGTAACAAGAAATGTTTTGCAATTACCTGTGTTGGTTTTTTTAAATAATTGTGTTTGATTTTGGATATGCCAGGAAAGTTTTTTTGAACTCCGTCTTAAGATAAACGTTTAACGGCTGAAGGTTCAATTATATGTGACTTACCATAATGCCATAACCATAACCGTTGCCATAAAAACCAAAACTCAATTGTTTTTTAAGGTTATGGTTATGGCGTAATGGTAAGTCACCAATAATGAAATACAGTGTTGCCCATAAGTTTGGTTCGAGCAGCTGCTTACTGTGGTATGGCTAAGTCACGTATAAATGAACCTCAAGCCGTAAGCCGTTATCAGCCCAGAGAGTTCGGCGGCGGCTGCTGTTAAACAAAATCAATCGATGGCGACGGCAAGCCGGCTTGAAGCCGATCAACTTGTACCACTGGCTGAGCACTGGCCTCTTTCAAAAAAATAACTACATAAATCGAATAGTTTTAAAACACATGCTTTATCAGACCAATAAGAATGAAACGTAGGAGTCCACGATCAGAAAATATTTAGTCCCGTAATTAAAATTTTTTAACAACTGTTGGCATGTGCACAATGGAAAATTTTTACCATTTTTGGATCAAAAATCTGTAGCTTTTAAACGGACGAGTACAGTGGACGTCTAATATTACGAATTATATAATGCCAGGCCCTTTCTTAATACTGGAAAATTCGTACTATTGAACTACAGTTTTTCCCCCTTTTTATGTAATTACAGAGTCTTACATTTTAATTGCGTACCCCTAATGGAACATAAGAATTTCTTTTGCATAGAAACCATTTGTATAGCTTGTCTTTCATTTTTAAATACTCCAGGTAACATTCGGTAACGGGATTTAATTGAGCCTGCTTGAGATAAAAGCTTCGCCTTCTGCTTTTTTATAGTGCAAATGGTTGATTTATATAATCCATATTTGTAAGAGATTTCTTAGATTTTTTCACTCTTACAATCTTCTATAATTTTTATTTTATTTTGTAAAAAATTTGTTTCTTTTTAGCTTCTTTCATTTTAAACATTTTGTATGTCTCAAACGAAAAGCACGAGACAAGACACTTGTTATCTCTATAAAATTTCATACCAATTGACTACTATGCATTTGTTTGTAGACCGAAAAAAATTAAAGAAAACAAAAAACAAACTAAAAAAATGTTACAAAAATTCCATTCATATATAGAAAAACAAACATATTCGTATTATCGACTAGTAAAAATTTTTTTTATTCGTACTATAGAAACGCCAATGCAAAATATTTGCCTTTCGTACTATTGGACATTCGTAGCAGCGAGGGTACGTACTATTGGACGTCCACTGTATTTTTCTACGATATTTTTTTTATGGATAGGTGAGATCTTAAGCTTTAATTTTTATTTTAAACAATAAAACTTTACGCATAACAACAAAAGTTAGGAATGGTTAAAAATGCATTTTCGATGATGATGATGATGATAATGTTATTATTTGTTAATTTATATTCAATATAAAAAATAGAATTAAGTAATTATTATTAATATGCAATTATTATTTAATAAAATTTTCTGATTAATAAAAGAAATTCAAATAAATAATTTAATTTTTATAACTCAACAACATAAAATTTATTTTTAACGCTCCGACTTGTTTTGCTTATTTGTTAACTAAATTCTTATTAATTAAATAAACTTGCCTTCGTTATCAAGCTTCTTAAATTTATTGTTAAAAATGTATGCTTTTGTTTCTGTATTAGTTGAATGACTTTTACTTTTGACCTTTAAAAATTTTTGCTAAGCTTTGAATATCTTCTTTCTTATAAATTATGTATATAAAAACGCAGAAGTCGTAAGAAGCGACAACAATTTATAAATAAATAAATATCAAAGAAAATTATTAAAATTGCCGCCGCTTTTATAGAAAATACACAAAGTATAACAAAGTAAAAGACTTTTAAAACTCTTATTCATATCGTTTAACGAACTTAAGAACTTTGGCATCTTGTACGAAAGGCTCTTAAATAGTCAAATAATACTGGGGAGAAATTAAGAGACGGAGGCGTAAACTACTTGTATGTATATGCATATGTACGTGTTTTTCCCAGGGATGGAAAATTCATTACCTTAAAATTTTCTTTATATTTATATTGAACTTGAGAAGTTAGGTATTACTTACTAGCTGCATTTTATATCTTAAAGAATATCTTTGAAAGCCAGTTTTAAAATTGAAAAAATAATCAAAAAGCTTAAAATTTTAAAACACCCCATGTAAACAGAAATCAGAAATATTAATAAATGAAATTTTCCAACACTGATTTTTATTTTATAGTTGTAAGAAAAAATTGTGGGAGTATAAGTTGCAAATATTTACTTAAGTTTATGGCCCATTTCTTTAATAAGTAAAGACAAGACATTTTCCAAAGAATAAAAGAAAGAGAAAGCAGCTGGCTTAAATGTCAAAGTATAAGATAAAGAAGAAAAAAATTAATTTAGAATTTATTCAAGACACAACAATGTGCAAATAATATTATAGCGACTTCAGAAAATTTTCCATCAGACTAAACAGTAAAACCAAGGAATTTGTTCAATAAATTACTGTAATTACTGGTATAAGAAAAAACCAAAAGATTAAAAGAAAAATTTTATTTTTTGATGAAAAAATATTAAATTTTTTTTTTTAATTTATTCAAAATCATACATATATTTATTAATTTTGTTTTGTATATTGGAAAGATTTTTCGATTCCGACACTTTACTTAATGCCCATGTTAAATATCGTTGGCCGTCGGCTTCTATTTTCTCAGAAACCATTTGATGTAAGACTAAAAACTGCAGAATTTTTTAGTTTTTAGCTTTTTTTTTAAACATTTTTACAATATAAATTTGTTCAAAGTATTGGCCATTTTTACGAGGATCTGCTTTACATATATCTAATAGGAATCAGTCGCATATCCACTGGGGCTATCAAAAGCGGCATCTTCAGACACCTTCTTAATTTAGCTGAAAGTCATGGAATAATCTGTAGATGTGTAGGGTCTCTAGGGTGATGTGGCCCTCTTTTGTTTGCAGGCGTACGAATGGGTTGTTAAGCCATCATCGGAGGGATGTATCGAGGTCGATATTGGTCCGAACGTGTCTATGGATAAGCACGCAAGTACACTTGGACACCCTTATAACGACCATTAATTTAGTTTTGGGAATAGGAAGAGGAAGGAGACGGTTTTTTTTCCTCTATGCGAATGTCCTGCTCCCAAGAGGCCTAGATTTCTGGGCAGTTATATAAACGATTTCCTTAATGGGTAATCGAGGCGCATGTTGAATGATCTGCTAGGAACCCTTTCGCCCTTGGATTGGATCTAGTACTCAAGGTTTTGATACGGTTTCTAGAGGACGTTATATCCGACGAGTTGAATAATTATGTCCAAACAGGGTCATTTCAAGTCCTACTTGATAGATTGCGCGTAACGCAAGCTACTACTTCCGGCGTCAAGGCTGTAGTTTTTGGTTTTGGTCGCAGAGGCTGTTTCGAAGAAACCTACACTGGATTGATGTCCACGGGGCAATTTGTCTTACATGCCACATGTTCATGGCAAGTTTTTTGGGGGCGGAAAATGTAGCACCGACTACATGGTCCCGAAACTAAGCTTCATTTAGAATCCATACGTAACTATGGCTGGTCTTTACCCAGATCACAGGACCTACAAATTTTATATGTAGCCAGCCTACGATCAAGGCAATACCCGCAAACCTAACATGCGGTTGGTAAACTGTAAGGCGTGAACACAGATGAATATCTACTGGCTTCGTTGACATTAGTGTATTAGGGAAATAAAATGGTGAATAAATTGGCAAGTGATTCATGTACCTATGGAAAGACTAGTAAACGTTCACGCTAGTTCTGTGAATGGGGTTAAGATTAAGTCTAATTTACTATAAGGTAGTGGTGATTTTACAAGAACTAAATTGCGACGAAAAAAATTTTCGTTTTTATTGTGATTTTCGTTGGCCAATGCGTCAAAAAAGATATGTAAACATAAACAACTTTGACAGCCCAGCCTCGATTTGTGCAAGAGAAAAGAAATAAGAAATTAATAAATTTCCTCTTGAGGTTTAGAGCTAATACATGTACACAGAAAGAAAAAACATATTCTAAAATCACTAAATTAATTCTTGAATTTATCCAAATGGTACTTGGAATTTTCAAGTACGATCCGTATTAAGATCTCATGACCCGGGGCGACGAGGTTTTCAAACGTCATTGCAAAAGAGTTATTACAAACTCCTCGTGAGGATAATAGCAGGTCATTGTTGAACAACAGTTAGTGCCAAAAGCAGAGGACGACTGACTAGCGATGATTTTATGTTCTGTGTTGTACCAGAGGACATAAAGACTTTTGAGCAATTTTTGTGTACTGCACTTCAGAGTAAACTATTTAGGGTTCCAACTCTTTCAAAACGTAGGAAAAACTGATGCAAAGCAAGATCGAAAGCTGAGTTCCGTACATGGCCCTTAACATTTTTGGATGAGAAATATAATGATATGTTGGTGCTACGATACGTATGGTAAACTTAAAGTTTTATATGGAGTCACTTATGTTTTCAGTCTTATACATGAATCTGTGTTTTTTTAACGAATAAAAAATTATTATTGTTAATTATGCAAATATTTGTCCTCGAAAATTGGGAATTCTTTGATTTAATACAGGTAAACAATCTGTTTAACAAATCTTAAACAATCCATTCACACATAAATGTATGTATGTAGTTGTCTTTGCGTGATGAAGTTACAAATATTTTCACTTATTAGCATAAAAACATTTGCATTCATTACATAAGTAGGATTACAGCAATTCTTTGCAAATATTTTTTATAAGTCTTAAGTAATCATACATATCCAAATAAAACATAAATTATGAGACTTATACATACCCTGTCGGACATTCAGTTAACTTAAAATTAACTTGAAGCTAACTATTTCTCAAGTAGTGGTGGTTGACACTTGCATTACTTTTATATGGAATTAACTAACTATTTTAACATTGCGATGTCCTAGGAAGTTGTCAATTGTCCGATTCTGCATTACTTTTAATTAACTTGAAGTGAGTTACCTAGCTGTTAACTTAAAGTTAACTTTTTGTAGCTAGCTATAAACTTACTACTTTAAGTTAGCTTTAAGTTGGTTTATTTTAATTAACAATAAGTTACGAATTTCTTACTTTTAGCCACAATTAAGCCAAAAAAGGATTGATTTAAGTTCGGAACCGTACTTGATTTAAGCCAAAAAAGATTGATTTAAGCCGTAAACGGGATCATTTCTAAAACTAAATGTCATTTTTTTTGACATATGGGGAGCTTTATTAAAGAAGAAGAACTTTATATTTTATTAATAATTAATATTTACAATTTAAAAATTTCATTTTTTGTATTTACCGACGCTGAGATTCGAACCAGGGATTTCTGCACTGCAGCACAAGCGTGTTACCTCTAGGCCACCGAGACACTTTGTTTTTAAATGTAAAATAATATATTGAAAGAACAAGTTTTCTTCTGCTTGATTTGTTAAAGCAATCTTATTTTAAAAAAATACTGCGCAGTGTTTGTATACATTTTGGTTAATGCAAATTTTGCATTGCGTAGTAGTTGGCTTTAAGTAAGTGTATAGAAGCTAACTTAAAGCTAGTTTTTTTTGTAGTTAGCTACTCATTTGACGGCAGGGTAGATATGGTAAGGCAACCTACTTTACTACTACTTAGGAATCAACAAAACATAATTTGAGCATGCAAATTCCCCCTTATACGTATTCACTTATTTTTTACCCACCATATCTTAGTTCATACAATCTTAAAACATTACTCCTATGTCAGGAAATAAAAGCTTGGAAAGAATCATTAAACCTTTCTTTAAAAAACTTTCCAAAAATGTTTCCAAAAATGTTATTAGAAGACGATTAAAATGCACTGTTCTTTGGTCTTATCAGGGAGACTTTTCGTTATAGCTTTGGAAAATACTGTCGGATCTTGACATAAGCATGTTCTCAGCTAGAGGAACCCCAAAACTTGGTTTAAAGCCGTTGTATCTCAACGTAACACAAGGACTGAAAAATCAAAAAAAAAATCCCAAATTCAATTCGATATAAGAAATCAATCAAGTTCCGCTAAATTTTTTTCAAATTCGAAGGCCGCCAAAAGAAGATAATGATTATGTCTGCCACTACCATACTATAGCTGCACTAAGTTTTTGTCGAAAAATTTCATCATTGTTATAACTTAACTTACCATTATATGCTATTTACTATTATTTTTAGTTTTTGTTTTTGAACATTAATCGAATGACACTAAGTATATTTATTTAAATCGTAGTTAAATGAACTATGTGAGCGGGTTCATCGTTCATTTTCCTTTTTTTAAGTCTTTTCATTCATAGTTCTTTCAATTAATGTTTGTTTAAGTTTATTTTAAATTTGCTTATAATAATTCTCAATAAGTTTTATGATGTTATTATATAAGGGCAGAAGGTACTCCTAAGGTTTTTCAAGAATTTGTTTGAAGTCTACTGATAATTTGGTTTATAAACCAATAAAATGTATATAGGCAAACTTTACCTTTAACAAACCCTTAAAATTTAAATTAATACAAGAGAGTGGTGCTTAAATTTAATTAAATATTCAGCTAAATTTGAGTTGAATAGAAAATATTTACACAATTTTTAAATTATTTAGGATTTAATCCCAATTTTCCTGTTAATTTATAGGGTTTGTTGTTGGTTAAGTTTGTCTATATGCATTTCGTTGGTTCTTACACCAACTCATCAGTAGACTTCAACCCCAATTCTTAAAAAACTCATGAATATTTTCTGTCTTTATATAATAATCTCATCAAACAAAATGAGAATTACTATAAAAAAAAAAAAAAAAAAAAAAAAACCAAAACGTTCAAGTTTTTTTAAGAATCCAACAAACCATTATTCGCTATTCGCCTGTTTTGATTTTCTTTTTCCTAAAGAAAATCAAAACAGGCGAATAGCGAATAATGGTTTGTTGGATTCTTAAAAAAACTTGAACGTTTTGGTTTTTTTTTTTTTTTTTTTTTTTTATAGTAATTCTCATTTTGTTTGATGAGATTATTATATAAAGACAGAAAATATTCATGAGTTTTTTAAGAATTGGGGTTGAAGTCTACTGATGAGTTGGTGTAAGAACCAACGAAATGCATATAGACAAACTTAACCAACAACAAACCCTATAAATTAACAAGAAAATATTTACTACCAAACCTTTGGTACCAAACAAAGAATGCTGACGAGATTTCAAAAATGCATTTTAATCGGCTAATGTCGGAAAAATACCTTTTTCAGTACTATTTAATTATTATAATTAGAATTAACTAGAAATATCTGTTAAGAGACATTTTAAATATGATATGATAAATCATATATTGTCGTATGCACAACATTTCAGAAATTTTTTCAATTAAAAGCGCATACTAAAGTTATTAAAACCACCTTTATTGTTAAATCTTTTACGTAATTGAAAAGATTTTCGTTAATTCATATTTGACAGCTTGGAAAAATTTACATATATTTTAGTGCTTTCCCTACTGAGGTCGATGTAGCAATGCCCAGCTGTCCATCTCCTAAATCTACTCTTCAAAGCCCAATAGTCTTTTGAGAGCAATATGGAAACGAGTCCAAAATTAGTATTTCTTGTATTTTGTTTCTTTTATCCCTCTTCCATTAGAGCATAGGTAGAGTTTTCTATTAAAAAAATTTATTTTAAAGTTTTTTTTAAGAAGAAAAAAAATTATTCTAAATTGTATTTATTGTGTACCAAATTCATTCCGTTTTAGTTTTCAAGAAATTAAAAAAAACAAAATCGTTAACCACACAACTGAGTACAAATCCATATGTAAGTATGCATGTATATACCGTAAAATAATTTTCAATTCTCTAAAGTCAAAACCATTTCACATTCAAGTACTTTGATGGACATTTAGAGCAGACAATGTGGAAAGTAATAGAAAGTAGATAAAACTTAAATTAAAAATGTAAAAAAAACCTTAATAAATACAAAGTGCAGAAATTATTATATTTTCGCGTGTCTAAGAAAATAGGAAAAATTCAGTTACGAATTTAATAGAAGAAAATAAACTAATTTTGCTTTACTGTATAAATATTCATAAGAAAGAATTTGTTTGTATATTCCGCATATCAACAATCTAGCACATATCCTGCTAAAATTATTTTACAAAAAAACGTCGAAACTAAAAAAAGAAAATTAAAATCATTAAAAAAATTAAAAAGAACTTAAAGGCACTTACATACATTTAGAAAAATGCAAAATATTTAAAGCTTTTAAAGTGCAACGAAAGGTTAGACAGAGAAATTTAAAAATGGGGTCAAAAATATTTTTTTTTCTCCTTTAGCTAAAGACGAAAAATAAAAACTTTAAGGTTGACTAAAAAAAATATTCATCAAATAAAATTTTGTTCAGATTTTTTAAAATTTTAAAAATTAATCTTATAAAAAATTGTAATTGGAGAAAAAACATATCGATGGTTTAATAAAGAAAGGACGTAACTCGATTTTTTTCAAAATCGACTTTTTTGCTTGCTTGGCGAACAAATGTCAAGTTTATCATAAATTTTTTGTTTTTCTTATTTAATTTATTAATGAAATGATTTTGATAAATTTTAGATCATTTTATTTGCAACATACAAAGTTACCACAATTAGGATTAAAAGTTAAAAATTTTCTTCAGCTTAAAATTTTAGTAAGTCGTTTGAAAAAAAAAATTTTTCAAAAAATTAATTTAATTAATAAAAAAAACTGATAAAAGATATTTATATAGATACCCTTTACATTGAACTTTCAAAACCCCAAACCTTTTTTTAAATTTTTCCGTTTTTTAATGATGAAATATTTCTAATTTTTAAATATTGGTTGGTATCATATTTTAACTCTCTTAGGGTTATTAGGGCAGCTGCAGGGAGTTGTACCCTAATTTTCTTCAAATTTGTTATGAACTTTTATTCTAATTTTTTTAAATTTTGTATGGTAACCCCCTTAGGGCGAGGAGATAGGGGTTAAGTATATTCTAGGAATACGTTTGGGAGGAAAAACTAATGGGGGTCTGTGATACATTATATTCCTCTAGGGGCGACTCTGGAGAAGTTGTAGCGGTTTTAACCCTATTTTTTTCAAATTTTATATGGCAACCCTCTTAAGGCAAGTATACTCTAGGAAAACATTTGGAAGGAAAAACTAATGGGGGCTTGTGATATATTTTTTTCCTCTAGAGGCAACTCCGTAGAAGTTGTAACAGTTTTCACCCTATTTTTTCAAATTTTGTATGGCAACCCTTTTAAGGCGTGGAGATAGGGGGCAAGTATGTTCTAGGAATATGTTTGCAAATAGAAACTAATGGGGGTTGTTCGTATATTTTATTTCCCTAAGGCCGACTCTGTAAAAGTTATTGGCATTTTTACATCATTTTTGTAAATTTATTATGACAACCCCCTTAGGTGATGGTGATAGGGGGTAAGTATATTCCGAAAATACGTTTGGGAAGAAAAACTAATGGGGGTATGTGATACATTTAATTCCTCTAGGAGCGACTAGGGTGTAAGTATGTTTCACAAAAATGTTTGCAACGGAAAATTAATAAGAGTCGGTCTTACATTGCATTCGTATAGGGGCAACTCCGGGTTAGTCTTTTATTACATACATATGTATTTACTTCTTTTTTTTTAATAAAAAATAGGGGGTAGTCTTGGTTTTTAGCTTATATCTCAGTCAGTTATCGGGCGATTTTGCTAAATTTCCATACCAATTTTCTCGCAGATATTTCTGACAGTTTAATACCACTTACGGGTCTGTGCGACATCGGGGGGCTTCGAAAAGTTAATTTCAACCATAACACGGACAGACGGAGAGACGTACAGATGAAATTGGCTAAATCGGCTTCCCTGCATATAAGGATCCAGAATATTTACTTTATGGGGTCGCAAATGGATAATAAAGAATTACAAACGGAATGACAAACTTATATATACCCTTATCACTTATGTGAAGGGTATAAAAATACATTAGCTGTATTATATGCAACAAATAAAAAGTGAAAATGATTCTTAAGGTAAATATAAACAACAAAATAAAAATAATTAAAAGAAAAAAGGTCACTCTGCACCAAGTTATTGGTCATTCGTCGGCGTAGGAAATAGAAATAAAGCTATCGCAGAGTTCGTTACGCATGACGAATTTTATTCGACGTACTTTTTGTGTGTATTTTTATATTCACAAATTTGTTTTATTTTCTAGGACGAAAATTCGCAACGAAAAATTCGTCGTTCGTCCCAATTGTGTTTAAAGCACAATACCGGTAAAAAGTTTATGGGGATAAAATTTAAAGCCTATTTTATTTTCTATTCTTTTTTGTTTTCTTTAATTTATTCGGACAAACAGTTTTCAAGTAAATGACAATCCTATTCTTTCTTTATAACGAAAAATCTCGAGATACAGAGTCAATTGAAAAAGTGATTTATAGGCATTGATGCTCGGTACCACGTACATATATTCAAATTGACTACCTTCAACCTTACAAAAAAAGTTCATATTGTTGACCTGTTTTATCAATGTTCAGTCTGGTAAAACTAACTAAAAAATCTTTTTGGGGATTTTGGCCAAGTTCAAACTTGGGATTAATTTTTTGGATTTAAAAATTTTTATTAAATTTTACTTGGCAACACTGTACACAGTAAGTTAGGTAGATAGAACAGACAGACATTTAAGGGAAAGAGAAAGGTTCTAATAACAAAAAAAATATTGAAGGCTGCTAGGTGTTTACTTAATAAAACTTATGATTTTTGTATATAAAATTTAAGGACATGCGACAACTTTTTCCTCTTCTCAGCCGCCGCGTTTGTGTCAAGTATATCTAATTTTAATCGCAAAACTTTTTTTAATATTCTACTGGGAAGAATATGTTTGTTTTAACTAACCCACAAAGACAGACAAAATTTACTTAATCAATTCCAGTATCTATAAAGATGCATAATATATTTTAACTGCATTAATTAATGTTTGGGAAATTACAAACGTAATTAAAGACATGTAGCTCATGATAAGGGTATAAGAAAATTATATTTGACATAATGATTTTGCTGAGTTATGCGTACTTGCTTTTATGATGTTTTTATGTTTGCACCCATCGTACACGTTAACTTACACATATACACGTGAAACATACATGTGCACAAACAAACATATATTTTCTTATATATAACGGGTGTTTTTTTTACCTGAATGAGAGCTTAAAATAATAACACAAGATAGATATTTTGTTGATATAAGATTCTTTAATCTGGTAAACAATCTCATTGAAGTTAATTTTTTAAATATGATTACCGACCGACACGGCTAAAAGTTACAAAGTCTATTCGCTCAGTCCAATTTTTGACTACCTTTTGCAATAAAACTAACCATGGGTCAAATATTAGCTTCCAATGGAATGCTATGGTGGTTTGTGGGCGAAAACCAGTGACTTCACATGGCCCTGTTCAAATGAATCAGAAGGCGTTAAATCGTACGAATGAGTTGTTAGCGGTGATCAAAACCACTTCTGGAAACAAGGTTAACACCAAAATAATTTTGCAATAAATCAATTGTTAAGCGCGCTGTAAGGCAAAAGATGCTGCGTTGTTGAGCCCAAACATGCTGACTTTAAGCTGATTAATTTTTGGAGACAAAAATTCAGTCAGGAACGGCAAATCCTTGCTCATTTCGCAAAAATTAGAACCGATGATGTCTCTAGCATGTAAACTACACATAACATTGCCTCGTTAAATATTTTGAGTCGATGAGAGTAAAATTACAGGAAAGACGAACAATAACTACAAGAATAGCTTGCTCCCTATTATATTGACCTTAAATAACGTGCTCTATGAACTTTGCTAACGTATTTATTCTTTTTACAGTAAATTTCAAATAATGTGACAAAAAAACTTATATATAATAGTCCAGCCAAAACTTATCCTTGGTCCAACAAATTATTTGTTTTATTATTACGTTAGCTTTTAAATATATGTCAAATATTATCTTTGCGAAATCATTAAAAAAAAAAAAGCAAAATGTCCAAGGCTTATCAAAATTAAGACTTGTGCAAAGAGGAATACTTAGGAAAGGGCCAGAAGGGGCCTTAGTGCACACTATATATAAAGAAAATCCATAGCAAAGAGCTGGGGTTTGCAACCAAAAGTGGTAAATTGTATTTTCAAAATGGTTGTAAGACATATTATTACATATGGTGAAAAGCAGTAAAAAAGGGCTACTATAGAAAGATTCTTACGTAGGGCCAAGGTTGTGCTTTACTTGTGCAATGAGGAATACACTAGACTTCGTTCTTTACACTGTACCTATTAAGTACTGGGTGTCGGGAACCACAGCAAGAAATTAGGTCAGACTAGCCGGCTCATGATTGGAAAAACTTTCGGTGACCTAAAACGGATTATATGTTCACGGAAGTCACTTTTGAGAAAACACCACTGACAATAATCCCTAAAATGTATTGTTCGTTGGGGTCCAATAGTTTGTATAATTTTTACTGACGAATCTAGAATGGATATAGGCACCGGAGCCGAGGTCTATATCATTAAAGAAAGCATCAGTTTGGCCTACAACTATCTGATGAGTGTAGTGTGTTCCAGGCGGAGATACTGGCCATCTAAAGGGCAACGGATCTAATAGTGAAACATATTCGAAGGGAAAGTGAGGTCACTATTTATGTTGACAATCAGGCGGCCCTTATGGCCTTGAAGGCGCATTACGTCAGATCTAAGCTGGTAAGGGAAGCTACGGGATCACCAACCGGGCACTATTATTGACGGATGAGGATATTGGTGGTAAAGGACATTGGGGTAGATAGCCCGGTCTGGGGGCTATATATATTTTTGTTATGTAGTTAAAGAACACTTCCAAACAAAAATTTTGTTAAGTTTTTGGCATGTGGCTAAATGAAAACTTTTCAGTGTAATTAACAGCTGATTAAACAGATGATCGTAAGCAAAACGTGAAAACAAAAAGCAATGCTTGCGGCTATTAATCAAAATGAAAACATTTTTGTATAAATTTCAATAAAAATTTTATTAAAGTAATAATAACTCAGTATATAAAAAAACCCAGCATAAAAACCTGGATTTTTTTATTTGGATTTTGACATTTGTCTGGGCATGAATATGCCTCGCCAAGACGTACAATAATTGCAATAATTGATAAAAATTTACAAATTAATTTTGGTGTTTAAAACAGTTGAGAAAAAGAAGTACTGCTCCGCGCTTTTCATCGATGTCTCTCAAGCATTCGATAAAGTATGGCACGAAGGCCTGTTAATCAAACTAAATCTCTATCTACCAGCTAATATTTCAAGCCTGCTAGAAAAATACTTAACCGGCAGAAAATTTATGATCAAAGAGGGAAACCAAATAAGTTGTTCTCAACCAATTGGGGCTGGTGTACCTCAAGGGAGTATACTGGGTCCAATTCTGTACTTGCTTTACACAGCAGATATGCCACCCAACTGTTTTACGCATACGTCTACATTTGCTGATGAAGCCGCTTTTCTCAGTGTTCATAAAGATCCTAAAGAGGCTTCGTGCCAATTGCAACAACACGTAACCCAAGTTGAGAAATGGGCAAAATTATGGGGAATAAAAATTAATGAGCAAAAATGTACTCACATAACTTTTACTTTATGCAAAAAAACGTGTTCTCCAATTCTTATTAACAACCATATGGTGCCTCAACGAACCGAGACAAAATACCTTGGCATTCACCTGGACCGCCGCCTCACATGGGAGCCTCATATAGATGCGAAGTTGACGCAAATGAAACTTAAAGCTACACAAATCCATTGGCTAATCGGCAGAAACTCTGTGCTTCGTCTTAATTGTAAACTTCTACTCTACAAATCGATTTTGAAACCAATTTGGTGCTACGGTATACAATTATGGGGCACTGCTTCCGCATCCAACTTAGAAAAAATTCAACGCAGGCAAAATAAAATCCTAAGAATGATAACTGGCGCTCCTTGGTATATTAAAAACAGCAACATCCATAAGGATCTACAAGTTCCACTAGTTAAATGCGAAATCCTGAACTATGTGGACAAGTATTTAAACAAGCTGGAAACGCATACAAATCCGTTCACCCGAAACATCCTGCAACATAGTGGTCACACCCGCCTGAAAAGGAACGATACTGTTGCGCTTTTGTGAAACTTGATAATTAATATGAGAACTTAAATTTTAGTCTGGCACTGGCTGGACTAATATTAACTACTTAGTTTTAAGATTTGAACACTTATTGTTAGTTCGCCACAGGCGAAAATTCAATAATAAATATATGAAAAAAAATCACATTTTTGTTTTGTTTTTATGTTTATTAAAAAACAAATTTTATGTTTTATTAAACAATGTGGTTATAAAAAGTCTGAAATATCTTTTTTTAGTTTTATACGTAATTAAAATAATCTTGTTATTTTTTATGCTTTATTTAACAATATGTAAAATTAAATATAAAAATGTACAATAAAAATAAAAAAATCCTCACCAAGAAGGGCTATAGCCCCCCCCCAAGGAAAATGACCTAGCTACGCCGATGGTGAAGGAACAGAATTAAGCTTAGCAGTTTTCTCATGGACTTAAGGGGCAAACGCCTTAGAACCGTTATTGGGATTATAACTGGGCACTATCCGATTAGAGATATGACGAGCAAATGGGACTGCGGATTGAGGATGAAGAGTAGAAACGATATGGCAGAACCATAAGTGGATTACGTGGGTTAAGTGGATGGAGAAAACATTCTGAGAAGAACCAGGCGATGTTTGGCACTGTAAACTGAGTATCTGAAATCTTGTCTTTTTTTTAGTATTTTTCCCTTCTTGATGTCTTATTTTTTCTATGTTTTCTTCTTTTTTTTCTTAAGAGGTCAAACAATGGATCCAGGAGGTTTCCGAATATTGATATATTAGAGGACTTGCCTGTTTAAATTATCCCTCGCAACCTTAGTTAACCTAAGACTTAAGCGCGGAAATAAATCCTTGATCAGGGGCCAAATGACGGCGTTCGTTTCAAACCGAACTTGTACTCGATCGATCGAATTGTCAATGTTTTTAATATAGGAATTCTAATAGAATTTTGTAATTTCGATTTGAATCGAATGCCGTAATTTGCCTCCAGCCTTCTGTATAATGCATGACGAAACTTACATACTACCACACTTTTCAAAACTTTCAGGGTAAAATTTTTTTTTTTGGCTTATGGACAAGGTAAAGTTAAAAAACAATATCCGATTAAGACACAACAAAATTTCCCAAGAAGTTTCTTGTGTGCCAAGTCGTCTGCATTTGTAGCAAGAGAAGCCAATCGCTTGTTACATTAGGCACGATTAACAAAGAAATATCTATTACCGAAGTTCTTCAAAACGGCTTTAACCTTTCTTAAAGCAGCATAGAATCACTTATACATATATATTTGGCTCGATTTGGCATCATGCCACTATGGAAGAAAAGGCCCTTGATTGGTTTAATGGTTAAGCATCATCCATCTATGATATGGAATGAAATACTTTTTTATTATTGTATATTATGCAAAAGGAGGTAAATCTTTTTATTTCTTTAGTTATTTTATCAACGACAAATGAACTTAAATGATGGATGACGCTTAACCGTTAGTCAAGTGCTGCCAAAGAGACTTTAATACAAAAAAGCTCGTGTATTTGAAAAATTTAAAAACTTCGTAACATGTAAGTTCAGTGGGCGATGTTCACAGCCAAAAACATTACTACGGTTCAAAGAGTACAGATAATGAAATTGCGTAGCTTGTTTCAAAAATGCAAAAAATCCAGGCGGGTACCTAATTTAAAAACTTTGTTCGCAGTTTGTAATGTTAAAAAAAAGAATAAAAACAACGCATAAAAAATTATTATTTCATGCTCATTACTATTTTAAACAAAACAAAGTTAATATGAATTAATTAAAAATACTGTAATGACATTTACATTGTTTCAATACCACTAATAATAGATTTTTATTGCTAAGATGAATATGAACGACGCAAAAGGAGAAACAACAATATTGACATTAAAAATTGATTGTTTTGTTTTTTGCAAATAAAAACAAACAATTGTGTCATCCCAATAACCATTAGCAGTGTTGCCATTTCGATGATTTTGAACTGCATATTAAAAGAATCCTAAACCAGGACCGTTTTAATTATTCCAAAAAAAAACTTTTTGTTTTTTTATAATAATTTTTTTTTTTTGCAAAATATAATTTTTTTTTTTTTATTTTTTTTCTTGCAGAAATAATTTTTATTTAAATTAAAATTTAAAATTAATAATAATTACTTTTGCAAAAGAAATGTAAAAATAAAAGATTTAAGAAAATCTTGGTTTTAAAAAAATCTGTTTTATTGCAATCAAGATGGCCTGTACTTTTCTTAGTAAATTCGCAAATTATTATTAGTTTTATTATTTTTTTAAGAAAAAATATTTTAAATCAAGCTATATGTTTGTGATAAATAGAAATAATTTTTTTCAAATTTTTTCATAACAAGGCGTTAACATTTAATCATTGCATTTTACATAAATTTATAGTTCTTTAACTCTTAAGTAGCAGACTTTTATACTCTTAGGTATTTCTAATAATGGTTGTTTGGTTTTTATTATAATAAAATTGTTAACATTTTTATTCGCTTTACCAAGCACCCTCCTTCTTTTAAAGAGCTGGCACCACTGGTTATAAGAATATATTAAAAAAAACGGACATTTTGAACTTCAATTGTTACTGGCATAAAAAATGTTCTCCGCCTGGGGCATATTATATTTGTAAACGATGCCTGTGCGCTTCTACTTTGTGTACCCAGGTAAGCAATCACAGCCTAAATAACACAAGCGTAAGAGCAAGGCATATCCATACAAGGTGGTCGCAGTAAAAAAATTAAGAGAGTCGTTCTCTTACTCTTCATTTTTTTTACATGGAGTTTGACACTAAACTTGAAAATTTTTTCAATTTTGGTGTCAAATTTCATATAAAAAAAATTAAGAGTAAGAGAACGACTCTCTTAGTTTTTTTATTGCGACCACCTTGTATGGATATGCCTTGCGTAAGAGGCTAGTTTACATTTTTTCTTGTTCTTTTTTCAAAACTTCTTGCACAATTTCTAATAAAATTTTTTTAGTGTTATGTGCTACTTAATATTTAAGCAATTTTTTGCCATTAAATTGTTATCATCCAAAATTAACTCACATGTACATTTTGAATGTGTCTTCTTATATAATTTCGATCAAACAAATTTACATGTAAAATATTTGCATTTCTATTCTCTTATCTTTGTTTATCTAAACTAAACGACCTACTACTACATAAAGTGAATTTTATATACCTCCAAAATACAACACAAATATTCATGTTACACACCTCCCTTCTCTTCTTACAAAAACTAACAATATTAAAGTAAAAAAATAGTGGAAAAGTAAAACAAAATAAAAACAAACTTTAAGTTTGAAACAAATAAGAAAAATTTAACGATAGTAGAGGGGTCTGAAAGTAAAGAAGGTATAGAGCATGTTGTAGAATATGAACTAAAAAAACTAGGTTGCCTTATATTTTATTTATTTAAAATGTCTTCTTTTGATGTCCTTTACAATACAAAACAAGTAAGAATATAGCGCGGCTCTGCCGAATCTTATATACCCTTCACATTGATCTTTAAAGTACCCAGCCATATGATTCGAAAGTGGCCTTAGTAAAGATGATTTCAAAGCCTTGCAAAGATCCTTCGAAGGTAGATTCTTGTAGGCCTATTATTTTGTTACCCACAATGTCAAAATTGTTCGAAAAATTGCTTAAAAATAAGCTGAATCCGATCTTGAATGAAAACAACTGCATTCCAAATCACCAATTTGGCTTTAGAAGTCAACATAGTACCATCGAACAAACTCACAGGTTAGTACAGGTTATAAGAAAAGCCTTTGAGGAAAAGAAGTACTGCTCCGCACTTTTTATCGATGTCTCGCAAGCTTTCGACAAAATATGGCATGAAGGCCTGTTAAACAAACTTAAGTTCTACCTTCCAGCTTATATTTTTAACCTATAAGAAAAAAAACATAACCGGTCGACAATTTATGATCAAAGATGGAAACCAAATAAGTTCTTCTCAATCAATAGGGGCTGGTGTACCTCAAGGGAGTATACTAGGTTCAATTCTGTACTTGCTTTACACAGCAGATATGCCAACCAATAGTTTTACTCACACGTCGACATTTTCTGATGATACTGCTTTCCTTAGCATTCATAAAGACCCCAAAGAGGCTTCGAACCAACTGCAGCAACACGTAACCCAAGTTGAGAAATGGGCAAAGTTATGGGGAATAAAAATAAATGAACAAAAATGTACCCACGTAACTTTTACTTTACGCAAAGAAACGTGCCCCCAATCACTATTAACAACCATATAGTGCCTCAACGAACCAAGATAAAATATCTTGGTATTCACCTAGACCGCCGCCTCACATGGAAGCCTCATATAGATGCGAAGCTGACTTAAATAAAACTTAAAACTCCAATCCACTGGCTAATTGGTAGAAACTCTCTACTACGTCTGGATTGTAAACTTCTACTCTACAACTCTATTTTAAAACCAATTTGGTGCTACGGTATACAATTATGGGGCACTGCTTCCGCCTCTAACATCGAAAAAATCCAACGCCGTCAAAACAAAATTCTAAGAATGATAACTGGTGCTGCTTGGTATATTAAAAACAGCAACATCCACAAGGATCTAGAAGTTCCATTGTAAAATGCGAAATCCTAAGCTATGTGGACAAATACTTAAATAAGTTGGAAACACATCCAAATCCGCTCACTCGAACCATCCTGCAACATAATGGGCACACCCGCCTAAAAAGAGGGATATTATTGCTCTTAGATGAAACTTTTGCAAAATGTGCAAAAATGTTTCAAAGAAGAGTTATATTCAAGCCATTTATATTTCAAAATGCTAATTCCGGGAGGACATTTGTATGAGGGCTATGCCAAAAAAATTGGCCGATCATTACCAAAAACCATAGATTTCGTGTCAGTGCAAAAAACTTATCTGTGTCAAATTTAATCAAAATATCTCCCAAATTGCGACCTGTATCGTGTTCACAAGAATACATGGGCATACAAAGCTTATTTTTTTTTTTAATTTATTTTAAATCGCTCACACAGTTTCCAAGGTGCTCCTACAAAGGTCAGTTTTAAGACCGACCCCAAATAATTTTTCCTCTTTAACATTTTTGTAGGACATACTTACCTCCTATATCCAGCCCCTAACAGGTTTCCCATACAAAATTTAAAAAATTAGGGTAAAAGCCCCTACAACTTCCCTGGAGTCGCCCTTAGGGGAATAAAATGTATCACAGACCCCCATTGTTTTTCCTCCTAAAACATATTCCTAGAACATATTTACCCCCTATCTCTATCACCCAAGGGGGTCGGCGTAGAAAATTTAAAAAATAATCTAAAAAGGCCCATAACTTTCCTAGAGTCGGCCTTAGAGAAATAAAGTGCAGGAGCGACCGCCATTAGTTTCGCCTCCCAAACATATTCCTAGAACATACTTCCTATTTCCACAGCTCAAGGGGGCTCCCATACAAAGTTTGGGAAATTGTAATAAATAACCCCCCCCCCCCGTGGATAGATCAAAGGCTGAACTGACCCCAACTTATTTTTTTCTTGCAAACATTTTCCTAGAACATTCTCACCACCCATCTCCAAGAAAATTCGGGGTTTCGAAAGGCCCATGTGAAGGGTATAAAAGATTCGGCACAGCCGAATAGGGTGTTCTTATTTGTTTTTATTTTCCACTGTTGACATTATACAATATAATGTTGTCGTCTGCCACTATTTTTCCTTTTGCGCAAACAAAATATTATTTTTATATAATAAATGTATGAATTAAATTGAATTCAATGTAAACATTTCAAATCACGGCAGTTTAATAAGTGTGTTTTTGTCATTAATGAAATTTTATACGCAAGATGTTTTGAGACTTTGTCAACTTTGTTTTCACCGTTATTTTAAACAATATTGAAAAAATAAAGTCCAAGCAGGCCTTGAGAAATTAAGAAAATTCATAATTCTAGCTATGTATCATTTTTGATACATACTGCATTTTAACTTATTTTGTTCTGGTTTTCATATCAGTAGCAAGGTCGTTTTTAGATTTTTTTCTTTTTGTTTTATAGTAAAAAATATACATTTATCTACAAGAACTACCATCAGTAGTGCGTATCGAAAATAATGCCTTATCCGCTTTTTTTGACCTTGGAAGAACTTGTGAATGAAGTAATAAATGAAAGTTAAAAGTATGAATATATTTCTGATCTTTATGTCTCTGCTTCGGATGTTTCTGGTTCTGATTCTTTTAACCCCAAGGTAGAAGAGGATAACAGCTCAGATTCAGATGACAGTATAGACATAACCCACATCGTAACCCGTCGTTTACTGCGAAAGATGGAGCAAAGAACCTTACTCGGTTGGTAGGTTCGGAAGTGCAAATATTTTAAATTTGCACCCATAATGGTAGTGACTATGTGCTTATACATCTTGAAATTAAGATTTTGGTCATGTAGGCGTAACAAAATTTGCATCCAGCAGCGTACATAGCATTCGTGACTCATTTCTGCTACTTTTCCCACCGCAAGAAGTCAAAATTGTATCGATAACTCCAACAAATATGGAAAGCACCTATTTATTTCCAATCACATTGCAATTGACAAAGATATAATTTTTTGCTTATTTGACTGTGTTTTTATGCATACAAGTAAGTAACACGATAGTTACATATGCGAAAAAATTTAAATTTTACCAGTTCCAAAAACGAGACGTTGGATGATTTATCATTAGCAACCCCCTATATGGAAAACCGAAAAAAAAACCCACTAATGAACTATAAATGGCATTTATTTTTCTAAGTTTTCAAAACAGAATACTAGAGGTTCAACAAATAATGAAGCTGGCCCATCTAGAAAACAGAAACTCGAAAAACCTTCCAAGAAAAAACGTACTAGATGCCAAAAAAGTGCTACTATTTAGGATAACACAAAAATATGTGAACATATTCATTCTGTTTCTTCTGTCAAAAACCATGCTGCAATGAAAAGCATGTTAAAAATATTTGCGTAAATTGCATAAACACGACATAAAATTGAATCAGTAATAATAAATGTATATAAACTTTTGAAAAAAATGGCTTTTACTGAAGTATGTATCAAAAACGATACATAGCTAGAATTATGTACTATTTTTAAAGCTCAATCTACGGTTAAATGAAGTTATGTCGAAGAAAAAAACGAAATGTATCATTTTTGATACAAAGCTCGATTAACGGTTAAAGAAAAAAAAAATATTTGTTTTTTAAAGAATTTATTTATAGAAGTAGATAGAAATAAATCCTAACGATACGCATGATAAAACAAATTATAAGTTTAAATAATTTTAAGCTACGACAAATAAATTTATTCAGTACAAAATCTTTATATATGTATAATGGAACAACGTGGGTGACTGACTGACCCACCCATTATCGTAAAGCTCAAACGCGTAGAGCCAGAGACTTTAAATTTGGACTGTGGGTTTAATTTACGATCACTTAAGCGGAATTTTGGTAAATTCAGACCCGAAAGCGGTAAAATGTGTCAAATTTAGGAAAAACTGAATATTATTATCTCCTTAACTATACACGATAGAAACAAAACTTAAAAAGCATCGCATTTGGCTTGAAAAAAAAACGGACCTGTGTCTAGCGCTTTTTTGAGATTTTGGACTCTAAAGGGTAAAACGGGGAAAAAACTAAATTTGATTGAGCCTTGGTCCCCTTTGTTACTTCTAAATGACAGGTCTCAAAAAAATTTTAATATGTTGCCATTTTTTTTGAAATTTTGACCCTAAGCGAAAAAAAAAATTCTTAAAAAAGGGTAAAGATTATGTATTGGTACTTTGATGTACTTTCTAAACCAATAAAGGTAGAAACATAATTTAAATTGCTTTTAACAGGTCTCGAGAAAATATGAATTCATTTTTAATACTTCTTAAAAATTTTGAAACAAAGAGACAAAAAGGTACTTATTGCAAACTGGTACTTTTTGGGTACTTTTTGTAACTTCTAAACCAATAAAGATAAACACCTAATTCAAATTCTGTTCGGAAGGTGCATATATACAAAATATTAACATTTTAAATCCTTTTGGAAAAAAATTGCAATTATAAGGAACAGAAAAGGGTACTAATTACACATTGGTACTTTTAAGGTACTTTTTGTAAAGTCCAGGCCAATTAAGGTAGAAACATAATTTAAATTGTGTTCGAAAAATCTAGGGTCGTATCAAAAAAAAAATTAAGCTTTAGGTACATACTGGTACTTTTAAGCTCCTTTTTGTTACTTTTTGCTTAAATATTTGTTTGTCCTTTTTTTTAATATTTGTACCTTTAAGGGTAGAAAAAAATGTAAAAATTATATATTGGTGCTTTTAAGTTACTTTTCGTAAGATCTGAACATTTTCTATAAATTTCTATAAAGTTACAGTTTGCGACAAGTTATTAATTTAAACAAAAATCTACATTATTATTTATTTATTAAATACGTTAGAAAACAACTGTAAATTATTACCTAAAGTACAATATAAAGGGCCCTAGGGGTAAGGCTCAAAAACATTTGGGACAATTTTTTTTGTGGCAATTTTTGAATAAAAACTTGTAGATCAAATCACAAGTTTGTAAAAACGTGTTTCTTAATTTTACGTTTCAAGTCTTTTTTATTTCATATATAAAAACCGTGAGTAACAAAAAACTTCAATTATAAAATTTTTGAGGACATACGAGTATGAGAAAAAGTTTTCAGCAATTGAAAAAAATTTCCTCGCCCTTACTTTTTGAAGAACCTAAAAAAAATTTATATAAAAATTAAATATAATCATTTAACTTACCATTTTCAATTGTTTCCTTAGCACATGATATTATTTTTCCCTTTCGCCTCCTTAAATTTGACTCAAAATTATTGTCATCGGTAAAATCACCATCGCCTTCATTGGCAGCATCATCAGCTGTAGCGGTGGATTCTTGTACATCTTCAGATGACTGACGTTCTGAAGACATGTTGCCGCTATCGTGTTGTATTAAACTCTCAATACTTTTATTCATAATAATCGTAAGCACTTGTCAAAAATTATTGTATTTAATTTTTTTTTTATTTATATTGAATCATTCTTTTTATTTTGAAACATTTAAACTTATTTTTTTTTTAATTTTTCTTCTTTATATATTATTTATAAGTGTAATTGATACATTAATTTTTCAGAACACTTTAATGTGCCGGTAGTTTAACGGGAATTTCAATATAAATTTTTAATATTATTTTAGGTTAGTTCTGTGGAAATAAAAAACGATTTTTTTATTGTAGAAATTATATACATACATACGTCTGTGTGTGTTTTTTATTTTAACCCTTTTTATTGCTGACCAAAAGCCATCAATCATTCATGGACAAATGTTAAATTGGAAAAACTTTGTACTCTGAACTGCTGCTAGTAGAATTTAATTGAGACAAATAAATATATTTTCTAAAGCAATGAATTATAAAATTTATTTTTTAAAAAGAAAAGTTTTAACGATGATAATTTTTAAATAAAGTTGTAATAGTTGCTGATGCAGAAAAAAGATTGAAGTATTGACAAAATTTTCGTTTATTATGACAAAAGTTTAGAAAATAATTATTTTAAACAAAATTTAGAAAATATTTAAAAAAATAGTTTTTAAACAAAGTTTTGTATAAAAAAATATAAAAGAAAAATTAATAAAAAAGAATTTTGGGACACAAACTAAAATCAGAAAAAAAGCATTTTAGTTTTCGAGAAAATCTTTTTTAAAGTGGTTTTGGGACAATATATCTATTGTATTATATTTATTTGGGATAACAATTATATTATAATACCAAACTTGAACTAAAAAATTTAGTTTGCGACCATTCTTTTCCCCTAATTTCTTTTCACTAAATTTGCATTTGGGACAAAAAAAAACTAACTAAAAATTTTTGGGACAAAATCTTTTTTCAAAGTTCTTGTTCAAACATTACTAAATTAAAATTATTTACTGAATAAAAATTCTAGCTATTTTGGGACAAAAAATCTAGTTTGGGACAAAATATCTTTTGTGAAAAATTAATTTCAAAGCAAAATTTTGTTAACAAAAAACTGCTTTAGAACAAAATACCTCGTAAATGTATTAAAAACAAATTAAAAACAAAACGATGAAAATTACACAGTTTTCACTTGCAGGCTTATTACAGATGAAGTCGTGAGTACTACTTCACTTACGAGCAATAAAATAAGTAATTTTCATTTGACCGTCCCAAAACAAGCACGACCTCTCAAACCTTCGACAACGAAGTAGCAGAGAATTATAAAAATTAATTTTTTTGCCTTCTATAGGAATCTGCATTTAATTTTTCTTTATATCTTTCGCATTTACAGCCGGATTTTTTTTGGAAAAAGTGGGGCCTTGTATAAACTCAGAGAAAATGCACGAATTTTATTTGAGAAAGAAGGCTAAGATTGCTCAATGGACCACACCGAGATTGAATAACACCAATTTAATACTAAAGGGGCACACAAATTACCTAGGAGTAATACTAGACACCAAGCTATCGTGTAGGCTTACTGTGGAGAAAAGGGCGAAGGAGACGACAAATGTGTCCTATTCATGCAGGAAAATGCTAGGCAGGACATGGGCTCTTACCCCAAGTCTTACGCATTGGATCTACACTGCGGTGGCTAAACTATTTTACTTTAAAGCATAATCGTGTGCCTGACCGCACTGGAGAAGCAAGTTTACCGCAGGCGCCTTTAGAGAGCGCATAGGCTTGCAAGACTGCGTTAAACTGGCGCTAAACACAATACTTCTATGGCTTCGCTGGATGTAATCTTGTATTTCAAACCAATTTATCTGGTCACGGAGTGTGTTCCAAAGAGGTATGCCACTCTATTGGAGTCAACGGAATAATTCACTCAAGTGCCATATGTTCATGGCAAAATTTTTAAGGGCGCAAAATGTAAAAAATTGGTCTTGAGTCTGAGATTCATTGTGAAGCCAAATGTGACTTTGGAGGAAAACGGCTGATTGGTGGCTTTTCCTTAGAGCACAGGACTAACAACTATTTTATTGATGGAGTGCGGCCTCCTGCTTAAGTTTGAGTAACAAAGGAGTCCTACCCACACCCTCATGAATTCCAGATTATAAATAGAGAAAAAATATATTAAAGAAAGAGTAAGATCTGGCCCATTTTTAAGAAATTTTACTTTAATATGCTTTTGTTTAAAATTTAAATAGAAATTATATAGTTGTATATATTTTAATTAAAGTTAAACCCCATAACTAATTTTAGGTTTTCTTTATTTAATATGTATTTTGCAGATAGTAGTTTGATAGTAAAATTCAATTTAGAATTATTTTAACACATTCGTAATATATACGAACATACTTACATATGTATAAATGAGTTTTAATATACAAAGAAATATTCTTTGTTCGATTCATAAATAAACAAATACAAACAAAGAAGAAAAGAAATTTCAATTAACGCTATGCCACTTGAAAGCTTGTTATAAGCATTTCAACAACAATGTGTACATAAGAGTTTCTATATTTGTTTGTATGAAAATATGGGAAAAGTAGTTTAACAAAGGTATTGCATTTGCACTATTTAATTTACTCTCTTGCATGTACCCCAGTTGACCGAATTGCCGAAAAAATTGCTTCTTAAACACAAGGTACATTAAACATGGTATAAGCAACTGATCAGCTGACTTTTATTTCTGTCATATGTTTTCTAGCTTAGCTTGGCAAATTTTTTATTATGGTTGTGTATGTATTTGTGATAGCAACATTTTTGACAAGATTTTAGCAAAAACAAAATGCATGCTAACTTTTACAGGAAGTTGTTGTTGTAAGGACGAGTTCACCTTATTATTACACCATGCTTAAACCATTTCATTTAGATATTTCTAAGCTCATCAGTAAAGACATTTTGTCATGTGATTGCTGGTTTGTCGTACGACACAACAAAGTATTTTCGAGAAAAACGACCAAAAATGTTTGAGTTAATTTTTTTACTAATACGCACGCTTGATTTCTTTTTGAATTAAAAACATAGATATAGGCATAGGTTTTGTATAAGACTTTAAGGTTTATATTCATTATTCAGGTTTATTAAGGGTTTTCCTAACAATTATTCCCTAAAAATTTGTCAAATTAGCCCGTAATAAGCTCTTAATAATTGTTATGAATTAGTCTTTATAAATTTATTAATTTAATATTTTAAATCACTAAGAATCACCCAAAGAAAAGCAAAAAGTTTTTGTGCCGCATTTTTTCATATGCTTTTGATAATGCCCTTTACGACAACATTATTTTCAGTGTAGTGTTTTATATTAATTTAATTTAATAATAAAATATGATTGACACTATCTTTCTTTTGATCTTGTTGATTTTTTCCATTATTTATTTAGAAATAAACACTTTCAATTTTTGAACATTTAATTTGTACCCATCGTTGAAGACGTCTTGACGTAGTCAGTTGGGACATTATTATGGTGCAGGCGCACCTTAGTATTTTCAAACAAACCTTACGTCTTATATCCATTTGATTGTATTATTGTAGTTTAACAATAACTGGTTATACATAGCTAAATTTAAACAAAAGCCTAAGTAAGGTTGGTCATGGTGTCAAACGGTCCCCTGTGCTACACAGTTTTAAATAAATATTATCTTTTAATAACAGTAATGCGCAGTGTTGCCAGAAATTCTAAATAAAATCGTTATATCATTCTTCTTAGGAAACTAAAAAAAATTAAATTTGGTTATAAACAATTGCGTAAACAACAGTATTTTGGCCTTTTGGGTACGAAAGACCTGACTAGAAATGCCGAAGATACCAATACGAGTAATATACTCGAACACGTAACAATACACGTGTTCTGAACGAATTATCGAAACACTTCTTTAGAAAAAGTTAACGGTTATTTTAAGAGCTTAAACGAGTAGAAATAAATTGGAATGGGATGCTTGCGGGTAATGGCCCTAAAGACAAGACAAACACAATATTCGTAAGCACTTTCATAAATCCTGGAGCAACCTTCTGACTGTGCTGCATCCAATACCGACTTTAATAGGCCGTTCAAAGTTATTATCACCACCAAGAAAAAAGAGTGAAATCGCGTGAAAAACTATGATGCCAAGATTCATTTATTTATTTCCTGCATATATTCTGAGCATCTTAAGATACGCATTTCAAATCGTCTGTCTAATAATACTTTTATGCTATACAGGAGGCACGTGGGCTTATATATGTATAACAGAAATATTCAGGGGTTGTGAGAATTATTGTGGAATTCTTACACTACTTCGTTTCTTCTGGTCGGCCACTGTAGGAGAGACTTGGTCGGATATATCTATAGTACGGGTCCCTTCGCAAAGGTAGATGAGTTCACTAAATTGGGATCTGCTTTACATACCTCTAATGCGGAATCAGTCGCAATTTTGCTGGGAGCTATTAAAAGAGTGAACGTCAGACATTCTCTTAAAGTGACTGAGAATAAATTAATAATCTGAAGACATGCAGAGTTTCAAGGTTGATGTAGTTCTTATTTGACGGCAATCAGAAGACACATCTGATAAATCGTTATCCTAGAGATAGTTTAGGTTGCAAATAGACTCCATTTCGATGGCTGTTGCAGTTATGGAAATAAAGGAAACTAAGGAGGCAGTTTTTTACCTTCTTTGCGAATGTCTTGCCCTTGCTGCCAGTAGACAAAGATTTCTGGAATTTATATACTAGATGGCCTTAGTCGGGTGGTCGAAGACGGACGCGCGGATGATCTGGCGATTAGGGCCAGGGGACAGTGAGAGGTTGAACTCAAAGAAGACCTTTGCTGCGGCTGAGTTAAAGGAGTAGGCGAAAAATTCCCACAGTTTGCAATGAAGCAACAAGACAGTTTTGAGATTGATGAGCATCCTCTGGGGCTACCCAAATGAGCTTAGAACTAAGGGCATTCTGAAACTTGGCAAGCCTAAATTAAGCAAGATAATGAGTGTGCTGACGGGTCACTCAAACTTACAAGTACACCTCTATCGGTTAGGAGTTGCAGAGAACAGCGCGTGCAGGGCATGCGGGAAAGACATCAAAACAATGGAGCATTTTCTGTCTCACTGCCCGGATTTTTCACAGGCCAGAGCCCGATGTTTTATGTCAGATGTTTTGCTACATGTGGCTTTCTAAGGAGGTGGAGAATGGGACGTGTTGTCGGAATTCGTCCACATCACCGAATTTTTGTGAACTTCTCCCCCGAGATTTTTTTCCTTTCTGGGAGCACACAAGTCGATCACTGGCTTAGGTGTATGTCCTACTCCTTTAAACTAACCTAACCTAACCTAACCTAACCTAACCTAACCTAACCTAACCTAACCTAACCTAACCTAACCTAACCTAACCTAACCTAACCTAACCTAACCTAACCCAACCCATCCTAACCTAACCTAACCTAACCTAACCTAACCTAACCTAACCTAACCTAACCTAACCTAACCTAACCTAACCTAACCTAACCTAACTTAACCTAACTTAACCTAACCTAGCCTAACCTAACCTAACCTAACCTAACCTAACCTAACCTTACCTAGCCTAACCTAACCTAACCTAACCTAACCTAACCTAACCTAACTTAACCTAACCTAACCTAACCTAACCTAACCTAACCTAACCTATCCTAACCTAACCTAACCTAAACCTAACCTAACCTAACCTAACCTAACCTAACCTAACCTAACCTAACCTAACCTAACCTAACCTAACCTAACCTAACCTAGCCTAACCTAACCTAACCTAACCTAACCTAACCAACCCCTAACCTTACCTTATCTTTCTTTACCTAACTTAACCTATTGGCCACAGGTGAGATCTAGGGTGTTAATTCAAGTATGGTTTCTTAAAGACAATCGCCCTTATTCTAAATTTTAATTTTGAGTCCGCATGCAAATACGCATAAATCAAAATAGAGATAAAAATATATTATTACAATTTTAATTTTAAGAAGCACAAAATTTAAATAGAAAAAGACAAATAATCCAAAATATACTAATCAAAAGTTATTTGTGGCCGAACATATCAAATCGATTCGAAATGCAAAATAGGCGTGCATGCAGTTGTCGAGTGGTGTGGCCGTATAAAAACTAAGTAATTGAAGACCCTACTAGACAGCTTGCGAGTAAAAACAAACTATCAGGGCAAGCTAACCAATAAACCAAGGAAGCTTTAGAAAACTATCGGCAAATCTCTGTAAAATTCGAATCGTTTGATTGCATAATGCTATTAAGTAGGAAAATTATAGCCCTCAGGTTAGGTTAGGTAGAACAGGCAGACGTTAAAAAAGAGAATACAGATCACTTGGGTCCCACCAATTTGGTCTCTTTGCGTTAACTTTGTAGTAATAAGGAGAGAAAATAGCAGTAAATCTGAAGTCTAGAGAAAGATTTAAAAGAAAAATGGATCAATCTGACTATATAATGCCTCTGGCAGGAATGAAACCGATGACCCCCATACTAGAAGACTTGTACATTACTTACTAGTTTACCAGGGCCGTCAAATAATAATACTAAAGTCATTGGTATTTATTAAAGCATTACACCAATAGGTGGTGCACAATAACAAGCTAAAGTTACGATTACCCGTAACAGTATCAACTCTTGGAAGAAGACAAGAAGATATAAAATATTGTTACAAAAACTTCTTTAAGCTTCGTATATCACCTCAGCCAGCCCCTTCGTTACAGTAAATTGGGGTTGCACACGATATATATTTTAAAAAAGTTAAAAAGATTACAAAATAACAAACTGATGAGGGTGGTGACCAACAAACACCAAAGAGGCAATAGAAATGTGTTAGAAAATTTAATTTACTTTAGACTTTCAATACGTTATACGTTTTAAAACACGTTTCAAACATTAAAAAAAGATTTAAGAATATAAGCAAAACAATGTGCTGAAGTAATTTGTGACGCTTGAATTTTTTCCTAATAGACACACAACAAACAAACTCATAATCCCTGAATTACGTATAAAGAAATATTATTGAAATGTTTACAAAAGTATGTACATATGTATATGATTGTATAAATATAGAGACATACTAAAAGTATTTTGCCAAAAAGGATATTATTTCGTAACACTTTTCTTCAAACAATTGCAGACATTTCTTATATTTTTCACTTAACCCACATCTTTCACTCTTTTAAAGAATTTTTTTAATAAAATTTAATTTTTCAATACTTTTTAACTTTATTTTTTTAATCAATTTGTTTTTCATTAAAGATTTTATATAATTTCACTCTACCGCACCAAACAATATATAGACAATTATTAACGCGCAGACCGATTGTTAATTTTTTTGTCAACCGTTAGGTTAAAGTTACCGTTAAAGACTAAAGCAAAAATTGTTTAACTTTCAACGGTGGTGAATTTCGAATATCGATTAGTTTTTTATGGTGTTTTGTTTTCTACGTTTGTTTTGTTGCTTTCCTTTTTCCTCTTTTGTTATCGGGCTTTTGTTTTGTTATATATTCTTGTAGTATTTACCGGCTTTAAGCAGTTTGTTTTGCTTTTAGTTGTAAAGTGTGTAAAGCAAGTGTTAAAACTTTCTCACATGTTCATAAGGGTGGCTTTTATTAATAGGTATGTTCAATAATCTAACGGTATAGCCAGGAAACCGGAAATTTTGTTTAAAGAGTGTTAAGTGCGTATTAACCATTTTGCCACCTTAAAAGCCAGCTCTAAAAAAACAAAAATATAACTGCAGGGTGTCTGGTGGCAAATTTATATTCTTAAATACGATTATTTTAAAAAGTAATAAACTTTACGGAGGGAGGGTAGGGCCGTTAGAATTAGCGATTGTCACGATGTTGCAGTGGTCAAGTGAGCATTGTAAAGACATTGCTTAAGGGTAATGACGTAATTCATCGTCGCCAATTTTGTTTAAGGTTCGGTATTCAACGAATACGTAGTGGACCGAGTGTAAATTTAATTCGTTCGTGGGTGCAGAGATTCTGCGCAACTTCTTCGGCTATGAATGTCCCACGGTCAGGGCGCAGTCAATCTTTAAGGACTCCCGAAAACATTAAACTGGTTAAAAGCAGTTTACGTGAAAATCCGGGACTTTAAATAAGGAAAACAGCAGCGTCACTGGGACTTCCAAAGCGATTATTCATGAAATTTTAAAAAAGAATCTGAAGCGCCATCCTTTCAAATCCTTCCGGAACTAAAAGAAAGTGACTTTTATTTACGCAAAAATTTTTGTGAAACGATGTCGGAATGTTTTCGCACTGTAAATCCCATTTTTTGGAGCGACGAGACCCACTTTCACTTAAACGGTCACAAGCAAAACTGCCGTTACTGGTCTCCAAGAACCCGCGATCCCCGATTGAATCATCAAAAACCATTGCATTGTCCCAGGGTAACTATTTGGTATGCTTTATCCACGCATGAGATTATAGGACCATTTTTTTCGAAATTGTCGAGGCCAGGCGACGAATGTCAAAGGTGAAAATTTTTGACGCATGATTACGGAATTCTTTTTTGCAAAACCTGCGAGCTCAACCACCGTACTCTTCACACATGTGGTTTCAACAGGATGG
The DNA here is from genome assembly GCA_963583895.1 of Melanophora roralis. Taxonomy (NCBI): domain Eukaryota; kingdom Metazoa; phylum Arthropoda; class Insecta; order Diptera; family Rhinophoridae; genus Melanophora; species Melanophora roralis. The sequence goes on from OY757188.1 coordinate 20,377,117, forward strand.
GACGACTTCACTCACAGCCAGAGCTTCGATGAATTTGCTTAGAGAAAATTTCCCCCCAAAACTAGTCAGTCGCTTTGGGGACACCCAATGGCCGCCGAGGTTACCCGATCTAACCCCCAATAGATTTTTCTTAGAGCTACATTTTAAAGCGGGGTTTTCATTACAATCCTCAATCTCTTTTGGCTTTAAAGAAAAATATTCATCGAGAAATCAGCTTAATTGAAGCAAGTTTACTGCAGCGTGTGGCGCATAACACAAGGCCCCTTTTTGAACAGTATGTTCAACTCGACGGAAGACACCTAAATAAGATACTCTTAAAAAATTAAGTCATCTTTTAAATTCTAACGTTTAGCGCTCCTAATAAAACTTTGTGTCAATTATTATGTTGTTTATTTAAGTTTGAAAATATAAATCTGCTACCAGACACCCTGTTCTTTTTTAAAGTAAGGAACTTGTTTATAATAAAACAAGTATGAAAGCTTTGTATATTCGGACATGCCCGACCAACGGAGGCTTAATGAAAGATATACCGGTAACATTTGTATTCAGTTGGCAGCGTAAAGTTTAACATTTGTGTACCAACATTTTGAGAAGATAAAGTAATATTTAAACCATTTATGGCCGAAAATGCTTGTTTCGGGAGGAAATTTTTATAGGGGCTATATCAAAAAATTGGCAGCTCATATTTTTATCCAGTACACTGGTAGATAGCTTAAAGTAAGTTCAAAATTTTGTAAAAATAGAGGGATATTTGAGTCAAAAGTGCTTATTCAGGGCCAACATTTGTATGGGGGCTATGTCAAAAAATGGACCGATAATCGACACAAACAAAAGGCTTCGTACTAAAGCCAGAAAACTAATCGGTGCCAAATTTCATTAAAATATTTTCAAAACTGCGATCCGTACTTGGATAACAAAAATGCGTGGACACCACCCAGCCGGATGTTCGGATGGACATGCTTAAACTGACTATGGAAGCGACTCTGTGTCGATCAGTATACATGAAGGTGGGTCTCAGGCCATTGTTTTTGGGCGTTACAAACATCTGCACAAACGGATAATACCCCTACCACACATGTGGTGTGAGTATAAATAAAAATTAAAAAGAAATTAAGAAATTATCGTTGAATTTTTTTGTTTTTACTGTGCAAACAGTTTTACCACGCAGCCTGAAATTCGAAAATATTCATATTCTATAATACGCATACAAGAACCTTTATAGTGCGTTTCCATCTACGTTATTTGCGCCAAATCATTTAATTTTCTCAAATGAATTAATTTTCTACATGATTTCCCATATATTTTTCATATGAGCAAATCATCTCAAATGACTTATTTTGCTCAAGACTATGTCGAAATTTGTCTGTGCGCGGAGGCTATTACTACAAATTCAACTTTGTGACATCCATTATTGGTGACTAACAAATCCGAAAAAATGACAGTAGGTTGCAAGGCGCATGCATCAGGGGGAAGCAGTTCTACAAAAAACAACTAAATCGTCATGAAAATGTAAAGACAGATAACAAAAACTCACAAATTCTTTTTTCCTCCTTTTGAGCTTTTCTTAGAAAACTACAGTGGTTGTTTGTAAAAAAAAAATTAAATACATAAACATAATCAAAATTTGAAATTATATAACGAAATACTGGTTTCAGCTGATTAACAAAGGCCACCTGATATACGTGTAGGCTTGCCAGATCCAATTTGCCAAAAAGCTTGACATTGACCAAAAAAAAAAAACTTGATTTTGAAAAAAATAACTTGACAAATATTGTTTTTTTATTTAATTGTTTATTTTTGTCATAAAAATAACAGAAACAAGTTAACAAACAAAAATATAAACTCAAATTTTATTTTCAAAAGCTTCAATGTACGTATTGGAAATCAGCTGTTCAATGATATCAATTTACTAGTGTTGAGCAATGGGGTAAATATCAGTGTTGGCACCTTTTTTATAATTGTACTGAAAGAGAACTATATTTCTAAACTTTAATTGCACAGAAAAAAATTTATGATATTAGTCCTTAGTTGTGTTGATAATAAAAATATGGGTTTAGATTTGTTTTTTAGATACATATATAAACATACTTTTTTAAGAATTATTACATAGCTAGAATAAACTTGAGAAACAAAATTAACTTACAAAAACCTTGACAAATTATTTTTTCACTTTACACTTGACGCGTATTAAAAAACTTGAAAATCAGGCCCGTCTGGCAACCCTTTATACGTGTCAAATTAAAATCGAACATAAAATTACTTACAACGTAATGGAAACACTTCGACATGATTTTTTCAAAATTACTTAATTTGCTTATAATGGAAACGTACTATTACTTGTTGTATTAACTAACAGTATTGCCATCCTTGAGTTTTTTTCCCCCACAACCTGCCCAATTAAAGTAGGTCTACCACAATTTAAGCATATCTTTTCACAAGAATTTTGGCAGTTAAGCTATCAATTAGTTTTAACTAAAAAGCAGGGCAACCAAAAATATGCAATATCATATTTTTTCTTTACATCGCATTAACCTGTAATTTCGTCATGCATCCGTTTCAGAACTTTTGCAAAATTTTGGCATTGGATTGTTAGGGCATATTTTTTCATATTATTCATATAACAGCCTATTTTGGCATATTTTTCCTTTAAGAGCATATTTTATCGTTAAACCCGTTTTCAAAATTTTTTTATTTTTAATTTGAAAAAACCTTACCTAAAGATTTTTCATCTTTCAAATGTTGATTGTATCCTTTTGTAAGTTTTTGTTTTTCATTTAATTATTTATTTTGAAGCGAAGCCCATTCTGATTATTGTCATCAATTAATTATTAATATCAAAATATAATACCTAATTATGTTTTGGCAAAAAAAAAAACATTATATAAGTATAATTCATGTAAAAACCATACCACTCTTGGAAATCACAGCCTTTTTTTCAATCAAAATTTTGAATTGTTTAGGTTATAAGCAAAAATAAGAATCACACCCGTCGCAATATGATTGCCGCTCTGCTTGATGAGCTTTAAAAAAAGTCCTCAAAACATTAGGCCGTTTATATGAGAACTTTTAGATATAAATACGTCACTTTAAATTAATAACAATTATTTTATGTCTATTTCACTCTGTATAACATAAGAAGTCGATTAAAAGTATTTTTAGTTTTTACGTATTTAAAAAGTTATTCGTCTTTTTTTTTAATTTTTTTCGTTAATATTAACTGCTTACAAAGCAAGTAAACGACCTAATAAAAATAAATGCTTAAAGTTGCCGAGTTCCAAAGTTAACAATAAAATTCACCACTATCCTTAAGCTAGAAGTAAAGACAAGAACCTCAGTTGTAGTATAGACTAAAAACGTTGCCAGCTTCGCCTTTTTACACTCACCATTCTGTATAAAAATAGGGTGCTTACGATAATTTTATTTTAATTTTAGGTTTGGCCCTTCCTTTCAGTTTGTTTTAAACAGGATAATTAAAGTTAAAACAAAGCAGCAAACAATTGATCTAAATACATTTGTTCAACAACTTTGCTATTAAAAAGAACTAATATGCTTGGTAATGTAAAAATGGATCCTTTGGTATCGAACAAAATTTGATAGTTGATTAATGCACACGTTCATTTTAACGCCACCCTGTAGTAAGGCAAATTCCCTGTATTTTCAAATGTCCCGCGTACATTAACGTTTCACCTTCAAATCTCTAGCAAACCCTGACTCTTTTTAGACTTTTTCGTTTTACTCCCAATAAAGCTGTAATCATCTTTAAATCAATTGATTTAAAATTCTACAACATACAAAATCTCAAAAAACAACAAACATATGTTTTAGATTTAAAATTTAACGAAACAATTATTTATTTGTCTCAACACAAAATAAACTTTTTTTTTCAGTTAATGCAACTTCATTTACATTACATTTAAAATAAAAAATATGTATATAGTTATTTGTTCTCTGCTACACAAAAAGTACAATCGGATTATGTAAATAAGAGTTTAGATAATCAATCTTATAACAAGTATCTTTGCTGCTTAAGGCAAAAAGTTTTGCATTATTGTTTTAGCCAAAGCTTAGTTTTAAATTATTAACGACTTCGAAAACAGTTCAACCTTTGCAGCATCTACACTAATTAAAAGGCTCCTTCTGATCGTAAATATATGAAATCTTTTTGAAATTTTTATTCTTTCAATAATTTTAAAACTAAAAATGGAAATCATGTAAGAAACACATTAAAAAAAGAGAAATTATTTTCTATAAGGTAACGATAATGGTAAAAAAAAAGCATTACATGAATGGGGTATATTTTTTGTTCATTTTTAAATAAAGACAATTCATATGATTTTTGGAGTTGGGTTAAAATTATTAAGGTTAAGAATATAAACTTTGTATGTATGTACATATGTAATATACATTAGAATGACATTATCAAGTTAAGGAATTGAAAAGAAAAGTCAATGAAAACCCGTTCATTAACAAAACGCACTTAGAAACTAGATTTTAAAAGGAAATTAATTTGACGATAAAGTAACGTATTGGAATAGAATTTAATTCCATTCTTCTTCTTCCTCTAAAGCACTGGGTCCAGAAGAGGTAACATAGTTATCATCATTCTACAATAAGAAAAGGGAAGTAAGAAATTTATAACAAAATAAATCAAATGTAAGCATTTAGCAACTACCTGGGAAACTCCTTTTCGCACATCGCGACCACCAAATCTACTGCCATAACCATCACCGCCGCCTCCACCACCACCACTAAAGTTCTTAAGAAAATCGGGCACTTCTTGGCCGGCGCCTTCCAATATATTTACCAAATCTGCGGCAATGGCTGAATCACTATCTGGGTCAAAGAAGCTGGTGGCACGACCATTGTTGCCCACACGACCTGTACGGCCAATACGATGCACATATTCATCAATCGAGGAGGGCATATCATAATTGACTACATGATTAACATTTTTTATGTCCAGGCCTCGAGCTGCTACTGAGGTGGCTATTAACACCTTCATTTTGCCGCTTTTAAAATCGGCCAAAGCCATTTCTCGCTGACTCTGTAAGCGATCGCCATGTATAGAAGTCGTAGGAAATTCTGTTTCCGAGAGAAGGGAAGCCAAAAAATCTGCACCACGTTTAGTTTCCACAAAAACAATAGTGCCATCGGGATTTTCTTTTAAAATTTCCTTAAAACATTAAAAAAAATTATATTAAATGCTTGAAAAGAGATTAAAAGCGTTTTTACTTACCATCAACTTGGTGCGCTTTTGGAATTTCTTCACCTCATAGATGTTTTGCGTTACATCCGAGCATGCTCCACCTACCACACCAACCGCAATGAATATATATTCATTCAAATACTCGCCAGCCATACGTTGAATTTCCGCCGGAAAGGTGGCTGAAAACATAAGGTTTTGGCGTTCTTCCATGGGACGCATGGTAGGATGATTCATAATAGTGCCAATACTGGCTTTAAAGCCCATATCCAACATACGATCGGCCTCATCCAAGACTATAAAACGTGTGTCTTCAAATGAAATGAAACCCTTTTCGACGAAATCCAACAAACGTCCGGGGGTACAAATTAATATGTGACTACCGCCGCGATTAATATTTTCTCCCTGATGTTTGGACGATGTGCCGCCATAGACAATACGTATATTCAAGTATGAATCCATGGCAAATTTGCGAGCTTCATTGAAAATTTGTATGGCCAACTCACGTGTGGGCGATACAATAAGGGCTTGTGGCTTGCCAATCGATGTCTCGGCTCCTTCACTCAACAAACTGTTGATGATGGGCAAAAGAAAAGCTGCCGTTTTTCCGGAGCCAGTTTGGGCACATGCCATTAAATCTCGACCGTTCGATATAACTGGAATGGCTGTCTTTTGTATGGGCGTAGGTATCTTATATCCCGAACGCTTGATATTATTTAAAACAATATCCCGCAAATTGGCCTCTTCAAAAGTTTGTATTGGAGCGGGGGCATTTTCACCAGTGACCTAAAATTTTTTTATTGTACTTTATTTAATTTATTGCTTAAGTTTACAAATTACCTTCACTGGTATGTTATCATATTTGGCAAAGTTAATGCCACTTGTTATACCACTCCCAAAGATTTCATCTTCATTTTCTGTTGGTTCAGGTGGTATATAAAATTCACGTGGCTTTTTCGGCTCTTCTCCATCAGCACCATCACCGCCACCACTATTGTTATAATCATCCCTATCTTCTTTGTTGTATTCTCTGCGGCCACCATCTCTACCGCCGCCGCCACCACGTCCACGGCCACCACCGCCACGACCACGTCCACCACCACCAAAACCGCCATTACGACGTTCCCCACCATAGCCTATTGACAAAGGGAAAGGGGGAAAAGTACGAATTGTGGAAAAACATAGAAACGTAAGTTTTCAAGCGTGTTAAAAGCTCAACAACATCACTTATTATGGTTTGCAAATGGTCAAACACAATATTAGTAAATTGGTTAAAATTGTTTTTCAATTTAAGGTTAATTTTATTAGTCGCTTCTAGGGTTCTTTCAAGCCAAAATTCGCACAAGACCATTTTGGAAAGATTAACAAGATTTTCGATTAAAGGGCTACTGTGAAAGACATTCATACACCTTGATAGGACTATCGGTTTCTGCTTAAATTATGTATACAATGCCAGTCAGTATAATAGCACCAGTTGCAATATTCTGATTCGAAAGATGTAAAAATTCCACCCATTTATTATATTTTTTTTTTTTAATGTTAAAAAAACATTTTTATGCTATCTCAGAGTGTGTGCTTTTGTTGTCAAACTTCGAACCTGTTAATCAGTTATAAAATATCTTTTGTTAACACTTATCATTTCGTGCAGTCAAAAAAATAGCACCAGTAGGCTTTTTTCAATTTTTTTGCAAAATTTTGTGAAAACGAAAGTTAATTAATTTTTTTAATATACTTTCCATAAAATCGTGTAATAACTTTATAATAATTGTAGTTATGGGTCGCGGAAAGCATTGTTCGCCGAAGAAACGTGAACTAATAACAAAATTTGCCTCCGAGGGTGAGTCGTATTCCAAAATAAGGAAGTTGCTGGGTTGTTTCAATAAAATGATAATAAATGCCCTAAGGTATAAGGAAAAAAGTTGACTCCCTTGGTAAAAATCGAGTTTTGTAACCCTTAATAGTAAAACGGTTATTACGGACGACTAAGAGCCATCCCTAAATAAGAGCGGAAAGCGGAACGTTTTTTTCCGCTGAGCTTTACCGCTGAAATGCCATACCTAAACAAGAGCGGCAACGTTATGTCAAAACGATAAAAACATCTTTGTACTTGCCATCCCTTTTGCCGTCCAAGCATGGATTCTGATGAACAAGCTCTATAATTTGTTCGTTTATATTCTAAAATAAAAAGGAAAAATAAAACAAAAAATATATTATCCATATTTTGTTGAAAATATTTAATTACCTCCATTTTCTAATTTCAAATATATTTTTTTCTTGTTTTTTTATTTTTTATTTTGTTTACAATTGTTTTCTTCGACTAACTTCACTACAAAACGCTCTGTCAAAATCGGATTTTCCAATTGCAAAGCGTTACCGTTGCGTTGCCGCCGCGTTATTTCGGTATGCTCCATACAAAATGTATGGGCATGACAACTTTTGACAGCTAAAAAACGCTTTCCGCTTTTGTTTAGGGATGGCTGTAAAGCAAATCCCTTTATGACAGCTACGGAGCTCAAAAAAAAGATTGGATGTGCCGGCAAGCGTGGAAACTATTCGCCGCAGACTTCGAGACAACAGCCTCAATGCCTGTAGTCCTCAAAAATTGCCGCTCCTTTCCTTCAAGCATGTTGCTAAACTGATATCTTTTACTAAAGCACACCTAAATTGCCCAAAGGAAAATTAGCGAAATTTGCTATGGACTGACGAATCCAAAACTGTTCTTTTTGATGGAAAGGGTTCCAGATGTTTTGTCCGTAGGCCACCTAACACCACACTTCACATCAAAAACAGTCAAGCATGGAGGTCATAGTATTATGGTATGGGGTTGCTTCTCGTATCAAGGTATGGGTCCTATATATTGGATCAAAACGCTTATAGATTCATCGGTTTATGTAAAAATCCTTGATAAAATTATGCTGCCGTATGCTTCCTACGAAATGGTATTAACTTTTCAAACTCTTTTGTGCAACACTCAAACAGGTGTTAAATACATATTTAAAGTGGTAGGACATTTCGATTTTCGATTTCAAAACAAACGGTAAAGAATATTTGGTTTAAATTTAGGAATATAAACACAAAATTTCTTTTAAAATAAAAGCATCAACACATTTGTTATTTTCGAGCAAAATAATTAGATCCTAAAAGTTTTTTATTAAGATTTTTAATCGAAGAGAAACAAAAAAGTGTTGATGCCGCATTTGATACATTTGTAAATTGGATTTGAAATCCGTATATTTATCCCGATTCGGTTAACAGAACAGGGCTGTTTGTGACCATCTTTGAAGGTATTTGATTATTTAGTTTATACAATTACGTGCAGATAAATTGAGAGTCAAATTGCAGTTAAATTTAAAATAGTTTACGAAGAGATTAAACTCAAAAAATATTTTTTTGCTTAAAACCATTTTATTTTTTTCCATTGGGGGCAACAACTTTTCAAATTTTCTTTAAATAATACGAAAAAAATTTTAAAATATTTTTACAAAAGATTTATTTAAAAATCCTGTATGAGGGAAAATTGCAAAATCTAAAGCAATCAAAATTTTACTTGATTTATTTTTTTTTTTATAAAAACGAAACTACATAATACGAATCTTTCAAATCCGATTGCTGTCGAATGCCGTAGTTTGCCTTTTGGTTTTCATGGCCAAAAAGTTTATTACAAATTAACATAAAACATTTTTTAATTAAAACAGAAACATAAATAAAATTAAAACATTTTTAGAAGTTAGAAAATTCAAAAACAAAGACAATACAAACACAAAGTTATTTATTTAAAATTAACAACAAATAATTAAAAATATATGTACATATATATTTTAAAAGAAAAAATTTTAGTAAAAACATTTAAATAAAAAGTAGTTTATTAGTAAAAATTTAACATTTTTATATTTTTTTAAAGAACAATTCATTTTGTATTAAAGTTTATTTCATTTTTAACAAGTAAACTACTTAAACTAATACTTTACAAACGCAGTAACTTATTAACACCGAATTATCGTTAGCAATTTTGTTTTTAAAAAATTTAGACTGGTAACGATTCATCCAAAGACGTAACTCTACCCGAAAGACAACAACTTCAATATTTCCATGTTAAAACTTTACAAATGCAAACCAAACTTTTTTTTATCGAGTTACGCGGTAACCCCCAACGACTATTGGGTATCATTCGAATTGAAACCCAAAGACTTTTAAAGACGATTCTACGGCCACTATAATGGTTTACAACTTAAAACTCTATTTCAGTTTTAATGCAAAATTTGGTATTATGATTACAACCATGATACAAATAAAGATTAGTTGTATTATGATTACAACTTAAACAAACAACTGCTACTGACAAGTTGTAACTTTTGATATTTTTGTTAACCAAACTAACACGAAGTTGTAAAGCATAACAATTTTTTTCGCAGGTTAAGTCTTAATCATAATACAAAATTGCACAATACAACTTAACTGAGTTAAGTTGTAAGCCATAATAGGGGGATAGGTACATGTTTGAAATGCTGCTTGAGAGAAAAAACTAAAATCAAGCTTAAACCTAATCATTACTTTGTAATGTGGCTGAAAAAAAAATTGATCCAACCTGCCTAATGTGGCGCTAAGGTACTGCTTTGTGGTCAGTAGGACCAAAATGATCCTTTCTGTTATACTGGTCAACCCATTACAAAAAATGTTTAAAGTGAGGATTGGCTAAAAAAATTCCAAATGTTGCAGGACTTAAACCTTAATATTACATCGCAAGAAGGCTCGGTCATATGTTGTCATACCTGTTAAAAACTATTTAGAAAGAAGACGTTAATAAGATTTGCCTTGCCCACCTACAATTCCAGACCTTGCCCCAATCGGCAACTTTTTCTTTCCATCGATGCGGTGTACCCTAAATTAGCTTGATTCGTTTTTGGCTGCAAAAGGTAAAAAGATCTTCTGCCGCGGATACCTTATGTTGCGGGATAGATAAAAAATTCCATTGCTAATAATAGGCCCCAGACTTTGAAAAAAATTTATTGTGCACAGAAAACTCAATAAAGAAGAGAAGGTTGGGTCTAAGGACCACAGTTAGGGTCATTGATGGACACTGTCCAGTTAAGGCTAGAACGATCAAATAAGATTCGAAGGGTGAGGTGGAAATAGAAAGATGGAGCAGCCCCAGAGGCAAGTGGTTGGGTAAAATATTCACCCTTATTATGGTTGGCGTTGGCGTAGTCATTTTTAAGTTTTTTGGCACCGTCTTACAAATAACTACGCCAATGTTAAATGAATAGCACCCATGTCGTCGAATTCGACAACATTCGACACGACAACGCCAAACGCGATAAGGCTGATAGTAGGATGTGAAGGGTGAGAGAAGATGGAGCGGCCAAGAGGCAAGTGGTTGGTTAAAGTATTCACCCTTATTATGGTTGGCCTAGTCATTTTTAGTTTTTTGGTACCGTCTAGCAAATATGCCAATCTTAAATTAATAGCACCCATTTCGTCTAATTCGACAACATTCGACACGACAACGCCAAACGCAATAAGGCTGATGGCAGGATGTGAAGGGTGAGAGAAGATGGAGCGGCCAAGAAGCACGTGGTTGCTTAATGTATTCACCCTTATTATGGTTGGCCTCGTCGTTTTTAGTTTTTTGGTACCGTCTAGCAAATACGCCAATCTTAAACGAATAGCGCCCATGTCGTCTAATTCGACAACATTCGACATGACAACGCCAAACGCGATAAGGCTGATAGTAGGATGTGAAGGGTAAGAGAAGATGGAGCGTCCAAGAGGCAAGTGGTTGCTTAATATATTCACCCTTATTATGGTTGGCCTAGTCGTTTTGAAGTTTTTTGGCACCGTCAAGCAATACGCCAATCTTAAATTAATAGCACCCATTTCGTCTAATTCGACAACATTCGACACGACAACGCCAAACGCGATAAGGCTGATAGTAGGATGTGAAGGGTGAGAGAAGATGGAGCGGCCAAGAAGCACGTGGTTGCTTAATATATTCACCCTTATTATGGTTGGCGTAGTCGTTTTTAGTTTTTTGGTACCGTCTAGCAAATACGCCAATGTTAAATAGCACTCATGTCGTCTTATTCGACAACATTCGACACAACAACGCCAAACATGATAGACTGATTGTAGGTTGCGAAGGGTAAGGAGGATATAGAGAAGATGGAGCAGCCACAGAGGCAAGTGGTTGGTTAAAATATTCACCCTTTTATGGTTGGCGTAGTCGTTTTTAGTTTTTTGGTACCGTTAAGCAAATACGCCAATGTTAAATATAACTCATTCGACACGACAACGCCAAACACAATAAGGCTAATTATACGAAACAATGTTTTTGGGTTTAAAATAAAAAAACCTCGTTGGGGTCTTCGTGGGAACCAGGGGGCTAGAAAATGGGAAATGGAGATAACATGTTCAATTTGGTGTTTAAGCTGTTTCCTACGGGTTTGTCTTGGCAATTCTTTCTTTTTTACTTAATGTCTCGCTTTTTGAAGGGATTCACAATAAACCAAGGGGGTTTTTCGCGTGCAGATATATTAAAAGCACTACTTATTTCTATAACCCTGGATGGTATATACAGGGCAGTACATCTTTATACCCTTTGTAACCTAAAATTAAAAAAAAACCCCCCGCATTTTTAGGTTATACTCTCGAAAACATTTACAACCAATCAAGCGTACACTGAAAATAATCCATGCAACAATATATGAAAAAAATCTCTTCGAGTTTTTCGTCGAATATACACAATTTTCATACATATTACAAAAAAAAGGTAGACTATAACAATTTCCAAATATTATTTAGGATTTGATCCCAATTTTCATTTGATTTGTTCTTACACTAAATCATCAGTAGACTTCAATCACATTCTTGAAAGAACTTATCAATATTGTCTGCCTTTATATAATAACTTCAATAAACTAATTGAGAATTACTATGAACAAACCAAAACATTCAAGTTTTTTTCAAAAACCCCAGCAAATCATTTTTCGTTATTAGCTCTTTTGTTTTTTTTATTGTTATCCAAATGCATATTAGAAAAAATGTTTGTTTGGTTGTTGAATGTTTTGGGTTGTTCAGAGTAATTCTCAATAAGTTTACTAAAGTTTCTATATAAAGTCAAGAAATATTCTGGAGGTTTTTCAAGAATTTGGTTGAAGTCTACTAATGATTTGATGTAAGAACTAATTAAATGCATATGTATAGCAAACTTAACCAAAAACAAAACCTATTTTTGGACCATAATTTTAAATTAGGTTTAAAGTGAATTACGAAGCGAATTGAGACCGAAAATTCGTTATTTCTTAAGAATAACATTTATCTTTTGTAATACATACATTTTTCGTTATATTAACGAAACTTTTATTTAATAACAAATGAATAGTTTAATAGTTTTACAAAAAAAAAAAATCATAAAATATATAAAAGAGTTTCGTACATTATACGAAAGAATTTTGTGATGTGAAATAACGTTAAATTTCGTACAATGTACGAACGATTTCGTTTATATGTTGCATGGATTTTTTAAAGTGAAAAAGCTACCAGTACTTTGCCTTAAATTCCTTATTTTTTTGCTATATTTCTAAAAGAACATAAAAAGTTTATTTCGAAAAAGTTTTTGGGCCTCCCCGTCACGATTAATTCAACGCAATGCTTTGCTAAATTTCGTTAAAAAATAATTAAAAACGTATCATTTTATAAGAAAAAATCAAGTTCAAAAAAAAAAAAAAACTGAAAATTAAAAACTGAATTAAAACAAAAATTATTGCAACGATACAGTACGACCATCACTACTTAAATATATAATACCAGCCGACTTTAATTCCAAGAGAAAAGCAAACGCTATTGCGGCAGACATACGATCTTTAATAAAATCACATTTGGTAAAATCAAATGAAACCTGACGTATGATATTCTGCAGCAAACCCAACTTTACAGACAAGCGGGTTTTGGGAGCATTTAACAAAACATTCGGATCAAAATGTTGGCATGGCTGCTGTTGCAAGTTACCAGAATTTAGTTTTGCTTGCAAGCCGCGGCGATGATTCTCCAACATATTACGGCAACTTTCTAGATTGTTCATTATTAAAGTAATATTTTCAGCGTTTTCAAGTACAAATTGATCGTATTGTTGCTGCTGAGGGGAAATGTTTGGAGCCACATCTGCAGCGCCATTGTTAAAGCTGTGCGTAGAACTAGTAGTAGTATTAAAATTTTGTTTGGGTGGTGACTCAGCCGGTAAAGGTGGTAAAATTCCAGCCAAAGTTTGTTGCAGTAAATGACTACAAGATGAAACATTGGCTGCTTGTTGCTTTTGTTGTTGTTCCTCCTGTTCTATTTGTTGTACTAAAGGTATTCGTTTTTTACGTGGACGCCGATGTTTAGGTTTGCGTTGAGGAGTTGTTGCATTTTCATAATTATAATTTTGCAAGCGGGCCCTAAGAATCTCATACCAATCTTTGCGGTAATCGTCTTCGTTTGCATTTTCATTAGTGGCCATTTTATGTTCAATTGCAGATGCCTTTTTATTTTCTTTTAGATTTTCTGTTGCGCTTACGACAACACCTTGGTCACTTAAAATCTTTAACTCTAGTGTAGAAGGTCGTACATTACTTTCTCTAATCTCTTCAATGGGTTGCAACACTTGTTGTTGGCGTGTTGACGTTGTTACAGTTTCTTCTATTTGTAATTCCATTGAGTTGACAGAAGATTCTGCCTCAATTTGTGTTAACAAAGTTTTACGCGATTGTAATCCTTCTAATACCTTTAAGGGTGTTGAAACATCTGATGTACGATTTACCAGTTGACTTTTAAAAAGTCGTTCATCGGTCTCACTCGAAGGTGCTGTAGTTGTTGGTTGCAGTAGCTTATGAGCCGGTATCATGGGTGTTTTAAATATGCCAGTATCGCCACCAGATATCGGTTCGGGTTGGTTGTTTTCACCTCTGGCAGCCGTACCAGGTTCTGAATTTGATGGTAATACAAGAGCACTTTCAGTTATTAAAAAACTGGGCGTGGGAAATTGAATACCACTATCTGTGGTAATTGGTGGAGGTTCCATATCAGGCATATTGGAGGATTCTTGTAGTTGTGGTTGCAAAAGTGGTTCGCTGTTTTAAAATATTTTCTTAGAAATTGTTCAAGCAAAAGATTTTGGTTTACAAAATGGATAAAAACGAGTTTTATTTAAAAGAATAAGATAAAACGTAAATTTTATAACAGCTTAGGAGTAGGGTTTAAGTTCCAAGCTAGGAGACGTTATTTATGGGGGAGTATTGATCAGGGAGTTTTTGCACCTTTTGATCATCTTATCTTAAAAGCATTATTGGCACGATGCACCGCAGTCACTTAAATTGCCTTCAAGCATAGGCTCTGCATAAAGCCTAACAGCATGTGCGGCCATAAATTGTAAATGTCGGCTGGTGTAGCAAAACTGCCACCCAGGAAGTGCAGTCTCTGCCGCAGCGTGCCGTGCACTCGCAAAGCACATGCTACAAGGTCTCATCCTCAATACAGCAAACACGACAGGTCGATGTGTCGGTCCTGCCGATGTTGTGCAGATGGTATCTGAGATTGCAGTAGCCGATTGTAAAATTAGTGAGAGTCCTTAGACAGAATTCCTCTAGGTTTGGCTCTAGATAGAGACAAAAAACTCTTGGCCTGGCGTTACCCCGGTTCTTAGCTCCAGTGGGCAAAAAATTCAGCGTCCCTTAGAGCAGCCAAATTTCCTCGAGAAACAGCCACCTATACCGTGGCTTCGAATTGTTAACAGTATGTTAAGAAAGTTTTATACGAAAGGAAAATTATTGCAGCAGACGTTGTGATCATTCTGCTTAGGGGAAAGCTTCTGGAACAGCGGTCTTTTGCCGAGAACTAGGTGAATGACTAAATTGTTTTACAGGCAGAAATTCTTAAAGCTAAATTGATCGCCAATCTTGTCTTTCCTCTCAAAATGCGAACTTTTAGCTGCTCAATTTCTCAGGCATGCAAGGAATCCATTGGTAGACTGTGTGACGGTGACAGACATTTGCCTTTGCGGTAAGGGTTAGAGTCACGGATGTCTGGGTAAGTAGTTATTAATTATCTCTATGAGAGGTTTTTATTTAGGATATGGTAATCTGTTGGAGTACGCAGTTTTCACTGAGCGATATAAGTTGGAAGAAGGGATTGGAGCTGATACAGAGAGTGCATTAGAAGGTCCTACAGACTATCTGATGACTCTGGGTCAGTGGGTTCTGATATAGAGTCGCGAACCTTGACTTTGGGATCAAACCCCGGGTAGTGTTCCTAGAGAGGAAAGAATAAAAAGGATCCGAAGAACTGTTTCGAGGAGTGTGCAGTTTTCACTGTTGGACCGAGAGGCACTGCGGCCGGTGTTTATATACTGGATTCGGGGGTTAAGCTGTCATACAGTTTTTCGGACGAATGTAATGTTTTTCAGGCAATGTAGAGGGCCGCAGAGTATACGAGAATGCGAGAGGGGAAGAGGACGTGACAATCTACGTCGACAGTCAGGGCGCTCTCGAAGCCCTTGAGGGTGATCATGGTCAGTGTTACATTGTCGGTTATAAAATCGCCGTTAAGCTCGCGAGGAAGAGTTCGGACCAGGAAAGAAGGTTTCTATTATGGCTTAAGAGACAAGGGTTTAAGACTTCAAAACTTTGAGACTTCTGTTTTTTCGGGCTAGAGAGGGAGGATATTGGGTGGATCTGAGGTATATTACTGGGACTCCCACAGGGCACTGCGATGTGAATTATAAATAAAACCAGGAAATGGGAAAGAAATTCTTTAGGCTTCTGCGGGTTGTGCGGGGGTAAGAAGGAAATAAAGACTGTGGAACACTTTGTCTGCCACTGCACACAGCTGCAGATCCACAGACAGAGGTGGCCTT
The DNA here is from genome assembly GCA_963583895.1 of Melanophora roralis. NCBI lineage: Eukaryota > Metazoa > Arthropoda > Insecta > Diptera > Rhinophoridae > Melanophora > Melanophora roralis. The sequence goes on from OY757188.1 coordinate 20,393,205, forward strand.
CATACTCTAACCCAACCTAGGGTTTTGCAGGCAAACTGCGTCCGGTCTAAGTGAAAAAGTGATTGAAAGAGGGCTCTTAGTGGGATTATGTACCTCTTGAAACCCAAAATATGTTGCGTTACAGGGCAATGCGACATTATAGGCAATGAAATTTTCGACAAGCTCGCTCCTAATGATTCGGCCGTTAGACCTCTTATAGGTCACCATTTGAGGAAGATTTGAACATGAATGCCTTACTTGGGGAATCCTGCGTGAAGGAACAGGGGTGTGGCTGTAGGGTAACCAGGACTTAATATCCAGATGTAACTTCAGCCGGCACTCAGAAACTATCGAAAGACCTGCCTTCCCTTTTTCTTCTTTATTAAAAAACTAATTTTTATCCAAATTTAAAGAAAATTAAAACAATACCCTGCCATTGCAACGGCTCCTGTTGATGCAACTGAATCCAAGCTAACATTAACATCTTGATATTGCAAGTCAACAGCTTGAACATGGGTCGACATATTATTATTCTGAAATATTACAACTGAACTATTTCGTTCTTCTTCTATACGCGATATATCCGCTATTGTAGGTTGAACAATATTAGGTCTTGCAAAGGAAGACAACTCCATAAGAGAAGAGGGAGCTTGACGTACAACATTTAAGCTAGAAAGATTATAACCGCTAGAAGTAGTTGCCAAGGCAGATAGGGTTAATGTTTGAGGCGGTAAGAATATGCTGGTTTCAGGCAATTGAACTGCTTCCATAGTATTTTCATTAAAATTACTGCAATTTAAATATTCCTCTTCGATTAGGGTCATATCCATGGCAAAATAAGAAAATGATGATGTTTCTATGTTTACTTTTACATGAGGCAGTTGGCCAATTTCTACAAATTTTCTTCGCGGCAAACGAAAACGTAAGCTATATTCTTCTTCCGTTATAAATGTTCGACGTTTTGGGCGTTTAGAAGTGGCACATGATATGGGAGTTAATAAAGAACGTTGTAATTGGGCTGCAGCCGATGGCCTTAATCTTTGTGCAGAAATACGAGTTTCAATTGGTTTTTCCGCATAAGCAACAGAGTTACGAAAATTTTGCAGTCTAGTACTTCGCCGCAAACGTACTTCTACTTGTTTCTTTTCTTTTAAAGAGAAGGGAGAATGTTGTTGTTGCCGCTGCTGCTCAGTTGTAGGTTGGTGTAGTTTTAAAGCAGGCATTTGTAAATCATCAGTTGAACAACTGAAATCACCGTTGTTAAATAAATCAGAAATATTCATGGACAACAACTGTGGCGGTTGTAAAATTATTGAATTCTTTTGAAATTCCGGTAAAATTTCCGATATTTCAAATAAAGTTTGTTCGTTTTTGTCTTTATAGAAATCTTTTTGGAATATTTGTAACAAATCTACAGCATCGCTGTTTGGAGAAGATGGTACTGAAGGTAATCCAGATAGAATTTCTGGGTCTTTTTCCAATACATCACCATTGCGTAAATTAGATACTGAAACGGTTTCTTCAACAACGTTTTGTAATTGTTTTGTATTATTTTCTTTAACTCCAGCATTTGGTTTTTTCTTTCGACTATTAGTTTCATTGAATTTTTTCAGCAATCTTTCATAAGCCTCCATTAAATATCGTAATAATGTGTACTTTTGTACCAGACTTGCCTTGCGAAATAGTTCAGGCATTTTAAGCATAAAATTTTGTAGAGTTTGTTTTAAGAAATCTCCAGGTGTTAAAGCGAATATAGAAATATCTTTGTACTCATGGTCTGTAGTGTTGACAAAATCTTTTTAAAATTTGTTTGCATATATTACACACATTTACAAACACACAAACACCATATAAAACATATAGAAAATAGACAAAAAAAAAATGCCAAAAAGAAATCACTAAAAAGCCAGTTAATTTAAGTTAATTATTAAGAATAAAGGCGGCATGCAATTAGTAATTATTTATTAAGAAACAAAAAATTAGATTTAAACTTACCATTAGATTCACCGTTTTCTTCATTGTCATCATTATGGCGGTTAAATCCATTCCCACTGCGACCTAAAGTAAAAATTTCATAAAAGATTAAGTTAAACTTAAAAAAAATAATTTTTTATTAAAGAACTTAAAAAAAACAAGAAATTGTTAAACAAAAACTTTTACAACCTTTTATTATAACAAAATAAAAAAATTTATGGTTATTTATTTGAACTTTTTCTATATATCTTATAATTATTTCTATTTATTCGGCTTAAGTTCATTATTAAAAATGTGATAGCTAAGAATGGAAATTTTTATTAAAAATTAAGTAATTCCGATACTAGCCGAGTGTAATGCATTTTCGAAATCAGCTACGATTTCTCGTCAGCACTCTTTCTATTCGGTACTACTGTAAGTTGAATGTTGATTTGTTCTATTTAAACAAACTTTGATTAGAATTTGAATACTGGAATTCTATTCATATTCCTTATTGTTTAGACCGAACTAAATCACATACAACTCTATGTTCTCTTATTCTCATTCTATTTGCATTTATCACTAGTTACTTCTTTTTATTTATTTTTATTTTCATTTTGCTTTTGGCCATCCATTGGATGACACTAAATTTATTTAATTTTTAAATATTTTTATTTATCATTCTGTTATTCGATTGCTTTCGATCATTTTTCTATTCATAATTTTACATTGAGCCATGTGTTTGTAATACATTTATGGTTATTTATTTGAACTTTTTCTATATATCTTATAATTATTTCTATTTATTCGGCTTAAGTTCATTATTAAAAATGTGATAGCTAAGAATGGAAATTTTTATTAAAAATTAAGTAATTCCGATACTAGCCGAGTGTAATGCATTTTCGAAATCAGCTACGATTTCTCGTCAGCACTCTTTCTATTCGGTACTACTGTAAGTTGAATGTTGATTTGTTCTATTTAAACAAACTTTAATTAGAATTTGAATGCTGGAATTCTATTCATATTCCTTATTGTTTAGACCGAACTAAATCACATACAACTCTATGTTCTCTTATTCTCATTCTATTTGCATTTATCACTAGTTACTTCTTTTTATTTATTTTTATTTTCATTTTGCTGACGAGAAATCGTAGCTGATTTCGAAAATGCATTACACTCGGCTAGTATCGGAATTACTTAATTTTTAATAAAAATTTCCATTCTTAGCTATCACATTTTTAATAATGAACTTAAGCCGAATAAATAGAAATAATTATAAGATATATAGAAAAAGTTCAAATAAATAACCATAAATGTATTACAAACACATGGCTCAATGTAAAATTATGAATAGAAAAATGATCGAAAGCAATCGAATAACAGAATGATAAATAAAAATATTTAAAAATTAAATAAATGTAGTGTCATCCAATGGATGGCCAAAAGCAAAATGAAAATAAAAATAAATAAAAAGAAGTAACTAGTGATAAATGCAAATAGAATGAGAATAAGAGAACATAGAGTTGTATGTGATTTAGTTCGGTCTAAACAATAAGGAATATGAATAGAATTCCAGTATTCAAATTCTAATTAAAGTTTGTTTAAATAGAACAAATCAACATTCAACTTACAGTAGTACCGAATAGAAAGAGTGCTGACGAGAAATCGTAGCTGATTTCGAAAATGCATTACACTCGGCTAGTATCGGAATTACTTAATTTTTAATAAAAATTTCCATTCTTAGCTATCACATTTTTAATAATGAACTTAAGCCGAATAAATAGAAATAATTATAAGATATATAGAAAAAGTTCAAATAAATAACCATAAATGTATTACAAACACATGGCTCAATGTAAAATTATGAATAGAAAAATGATCGAAAGCAATCGAATAACAGAATTATAAATAAAAATATTTAAAAATTAAATAAATTTAGTGTCATCCAATGGATGGCCAAAAGCAAAATGAAAATAAAAATAAATAAAAAGAAGTAACTAGTGATAAATGCAAATAGAATGAGAATAAGAGAACATAGAGTTGTATGTGATTTAGTTCGGTCTAAACAATAAGGAATATGAATAGAATTCCAGTATTCAAATTCTAATTAAAGTTTGTTTAAATAGAACAAATCAACATTCAACTTACAGTAGTACCGAATAGAAAGAGTGCTGACGAGAAATCGTAGCTGATTTCGAAAATGCATTACACTCGGCTAGTATCGGAATTACTTAATTTTTAATAAAAATTTCCATTCTTAGCTATCACATTTTTAATAATGAACTTAAGCCGAATAAATAGAAATAATTACAAAATAAAATTAAAATCGAATTTATCTCCCTCTAATTTGTCCCCTAAATATGAACATCATACTAGCATTACTTTGTAGCAAGTTCAAAAGCGAGAGCTGGAATACCTTACGAGATTAGTGTAAGGTTACAAAGGGTAGTGACAAATGCGGTTCGACACCCTGACCCAGAGGCCTGTAGGCCCATTGTGAATCTCTTCAGAAGAGTTGAAAAAAAAATAAGAAAGACAAAGAAAATTGCAGATAGACAGAAAAAAAAGCAAGAACGCCGTCAGCTAAAAGTCGAAAGAAGTGTTCGTCAACCACGTGAAGGCGCGGAAACCACCTATTAACCCAGCAACATAACCCCTTTGATGAGTACTATGATGTCCCCAGCCGACAGACAAAAGCCTCCCCAAGTTTATCTAAGAAGAGCACTCACCTCTATCGGTACATTTTCAGCCTAGGGCAGAGGCAGAAAAGGTGATTCACAGTCTCTCTATCTATTCCCCATCCCCGCATAACCTTCAGAAGTCCGAAGAGCTCCGCCAAGTCCCCTTTTCCCCTGCGTCCTCCCCCATGAGTTTGGCGAACCTCGTCACCGTCAAAAGCTCAGCCTGCAAACGCTGCAATCGTTCGTGAGGGGAGTCTGTATGACATCCCTTCTTCCGTATCCATTATATAAACGCCAGCCCCCCGGTGCCCACCTCCATCTTCGAACCTCCAGTGAAGATTGTATAATCCTCAAACAGCCTCTAGGATCCCTTCCATGCCACCCTATCTGAAAACAATACCTGGAATAAAATTCCAAAGTCAAGTTTCGCGATCATATAGTCAGTCAAGACCGACTGACGTAGGGGTCGACCATCATCGATCCTTCCCAAATTACCGGCATATCCAACTGATCCTGCCCTAAGAATGCCTGACTTACTGAGCCTAAACAAGCTCCTTACCGACATTTCAGCCACCAAATCTTTAATGGGAAGAAGATGCAGATTGATATCTAGCGTTGCCTGTGTGTACTACTTTTGGTCCCTGTAATGCCTAGTACAACACATCTCTGGAACTTTGACCAAAGCTTCCTTAAGTCGTAACTCTCCAAGGTCCTCCACCATAACTAATTGCAGCCCCCAGTTCTTAACTATGAAGTTTCTACCGGCATAAAAGGCATTGAGAGCCTTCCTAGCCCTCTCCTCAACCCTCCCCACCGCCATCGCCCACCCAAGATAACTTGCCATCTATCCGAACAAAGTCTGCCAACTTATACTTTCTAGTGAAGAGAACTAGCTCCGTCTTCTCTGGGTTAACTCCCAGTCCATTGTCCTTGGCCTAAGCAGACAGATCGGACAATGCAATCAGAATCACCTCGCTGGTGGTGGACAAAAATTTCCCCGTCCGCAAAACCACGATGCCGTCGGCATAATCAACTACCTTTATCACCTTCGAGTCAAACCGGCTCAGTATTTCGTTGACCACTTCTGCTTCACTTCTTTTTTTCACTCTTTCTATCTTCCTTAATGGGTATCACAAAGGGGCCGAATTTGCAGACGCAAGTGAGCTGTATTCTTTCCTGGTAACAGCTGTCTGTTCTACTTAAGCTAAGCGAGCCTTACATATCGCACACTAAATCAAAAATAGTCACAACTTAAAATTCATTAGAATCATTTATTTTATCTTAAGCCAGTTTCCATATCAAGCCCTTGACAATCACAAAAATGTGGTTTGCATTTTAGAAACCTTAATTTTAAGATGATAATTTTACTGTTAAACTTAATGTTCTTGCTGCTAATAAGGGCCATTAATATCGCTCTTCTTATGTTTTGAGTTTAAATTTTTGTGTCTGGGAAGCGAAAATGTATTTTTTTACTACAATATTTGGCATTTTGTTATTCAGGTAATTTAATATGTATTTAAGTAATATAAGTTATTTAGCCTAGAAGGCTTGCATATATTATCTACAATTAAATTGATAAAAAAAATAAATTATAAATAAATAATAAATTAATGAATTAAAACAAAATTAAAAATAAAAAAAAAATTATAAATGAAGAAACGATTATTTTGAGTTGTGGCTGTTTTTGAATTAAAGTAAAATATGTTAAGTAAATCTTTAAGCATTTTTATGCAGTTTTTTAGGCAAAAACCTAATCTAATTTGTACATTTGTACAGCTAGATTAAAATTTTAAAGAAAACAAAACTTTTACAGACCTCCTCTCCCACGACCGCGAAAATTACGTCCTCCCCGTCCACCATCTTGGCCATTAAAACGTTTTTTAGAATAGTCATTATTGTTGTCATCCTCGTTTTGATAGTCATCACCGTCATCATCATTGGAAGGTCTGTAGGCATCATTATTGTTACCAAACCCCTTACCAACAACCTAAAAAACATAAAATAAATAAAATTTTACAAACTTAAGTCAACATTTGAACTATTTTAAAAGTGTCTTACTTCAGTTGGTTCTTCATCACCCCAATCAGACATCTTGTTGGAATTTTGTCTTCTACTATAAGATTTAGATTCAACTTTAGACTTAAATGCTTGCGATGAGGGCTGCTGATTGTATGGCTTAGATCCTGATGCTGAAAGTTTTGCAGCTCTTATTGTCGCTGGTAATTTTTTTGCTTTGGAGTTTTGGATTTTATGTTCTGTTCTATCCTGTTGCTGCTGATAATCCTCTTTCAAAGAATTCCTGGAATCAGGTGCAGACATTTGTGATTTTTTATTAAAACTTTGATTATTTTGAGAAAAAATTTTATTAATTTGTTGAACACAATCCATTTTTCTTTTAATAAAATATATTTAAAGTTAATGAACTAAAAAAAATTCAAAATTAATACAGATTTTTAAAACTCAATGAACCAAAATGTGTGTTCGAAGGCTGATTTATAAGGTGGGAACTAATTGTTGCATCAAAGAATACAACACTGTGCTTAAACAACTACTTTTTTTCAATGTAAGTTGGCATTTATGCGATTGATCACAATTTTATTTGTTCTTTACCCACATGCCAAACTCTACATGTATGTACATACATTAAAAAATCCTGTAAAAATAATTTTTTTAAAGAAAATTTTGCATTTAGTGGTCAAACAGATCGCAACGTGTATTAACGCAATTGCAATAAGCATTTTTTCCATATTGTGCTTTTGAACTTGCTTTATTATTGCAGTTATTAAAAAAGGTATGAAGATTTAAATAAAGAGTAAAATGGTTGGTGGTGGTCTCGGGTTCGATTCCTACCAGATTGCACAGCTCCTGCCGGTATGTCAAAATAAAAATGCCAAACAAATTTCTAATTTTTCCGCTATTTTTTTTAAACCAAATTTTTACTTTAAATAACAAAATTATAAATAAGTAAAAAAAAACAAAAAGTTCTTAGCTTAAACAATTCATAATTTAGCTTTAAAAGTTATTTTTCTGAATAATTATAATTCAGGTTAACCTAACGTAGCTCAACTTAACGCATCTCAACTAATAAAACTACTTCGACACACCTAAAAACAAATCCCGGTCACCAGTTATGGTCACCTTATAATACCGCCATTTGGATTTTGTTTTGTTAACTTGATTCGCCGCAATCAACATTTACGCAGAAAAATGATTGAACAAGAAAGAAGTAAACACATTAATAGAGATTTGACGTTTTGTACACTGTAAGAAATGCTTAGAAACATTTTTATTTTAATTTCTTTGATATTTATATTTAAACGCGAATTAAAACAATAAATTTAAAATATATGGCACACAATAATAAAAAAAAACAAAACAATTTGTTTACACAAAACAAATACACTTCATTGCCGAATTTTAAAAAAAATATATAATTGTTAGAAATGCGACACAAACACTTTGTCTTTTTCTCGTTAAAAAAATAATTTTCAATATTTTGCTCAGAAATTTATAAAAATTAAGTTTTTTTTTTGAAAAAAAAACAATTTTTTATCGACGTTTCTATAAAAAAAAAACGTTTGTTTTTTAAGTTAACCAAGCATTCTTAATCGTTTTTCTCGCAAACACTATAATGTCGTGCCATTTGGCTCAGTTCACAAGAGTTTTTATTTTCATTCAAAATTACCTCTAACATTTTTAGTTATTAAATTACTCTCAACGAAAAGAAAACGCACGCTTAAACCTTATTTTAATTTCTTTAAAGGCAAAAAATTACTGCATTATATTGAACCGAAATTTTACTCGATCAATCGATTTGTTACTGCTTTTATACAGATACAGGAGTTATAAGAATTTTTCAATTTTGATTCGAATAGAATCCGGCTAATTTGTCCCTGATCTTTATTTTATTTTCTTTAACAAAAATATTTATTCTCTACTTCTTTAAATTGAAAAGTGATTTTTCAAATTTTTTTAAACCTTGTCAATATTTTAATTTTTTTCTTAAATAAATTTGATTAAAAATGTTAAACATTTTTACGCCAAAAAATATACAGAGAAAATTACATTACATTTAAAAAAAAAACATTTAAAATAACAAAAAATTATTTATATATTTGCAAAAGAAAAAGTAACAATTTTACTAAATAAGTCTATTTTTTAGGTTTTAAGTCTATTTTTATATTTATTTTTTTGTATAATTTTTTAAATATTTCGCCACTCCGTTGTGTGGCATCATATTAAAAAGGTCAAAAAACTAGAAAAAAATGATAATGTAACAATTTTACTCTTTAAATAGAAAAAGCACAAATTACTGATTATTTAAAAACAAATATTTTTTTTAGAGACTTTGATGTTATCTTTCAATTATAAAGTATAGTTTTTTTTTCTTCCAGTTTTGACAAAATCACCGCGTTGTTTACTTACTTGACACAAAAATAACACTAAATAATGTTACCAAAAAACAAGTTAGAATGTTATAGTCGGTCAAGCCCGAACATAATATACCCTACACCACATTTATATGGGAGCTTTATAAAAAAAAATAAACTGTTAGTTTCTGTATTCAGTATAATAGTTGGTGGGCAAAGTTTTGTCAAAATAGAGTTAGCCCCAAACAGCTGGTTCCGGGAGAACATTTGTATGGGAGCTATGTACGTCAAAAAAAGCACCAATAATCATCACAAACAATATGCTTCGTGCTATAACCAAAAAAACTTATCTGTGCCAAATTTTACCAAAATCCCTAAAATTGCGATCTGTACTTTGATTACAAGAATACTTGGTATACTTGAAGGTGTGTTTTAGACCATTATCTTGGAGTGTAACAAACATCTGCACAAACGCATAATACTCCAATACCTAAAGCAAAGCTGAAAACTTTTTATATTCTCTTTTTTGTACAGAAATCCATACATAGAATGAATTAAAGCAAAAAAATATTGAAGTTTTTTTTTTGGTTTTTAAAAACAAAAATAATACGGTACCTACCTACCCTTCTTCATATGAGTGATGCATTTAAGTTTTTTATTCTCTTTAAAATTTCTATAATATTAATTTGCGTCTCTTATTGACAGGGACTCATCGATTTCATATGTCCGTCTGTTAAACATAATAATTTATTATACGCGCCCCTGATATCCAAAAAGGCTGTATGTAGGAAGTATTATTCCATTAAAAATATTAATTCCTATTGAAAATGCAAAACCATTGTCATATTTATATAGGCACTTCCACTAGGACAAGTGCAACTATTTTTATTGATTTTTTAGAATTTTAAATTAAATTTGTAATTTAGAAAAATCTACATTCAAGAAATCCGTGTAACATAGAAACGAATTCGTTCGTACATTGTACGATATCTTTTATTTCACACCACGAAATTCTTACGTAGAATATATGTACGTAATGTACGAAATGTTTTTGTATTTTACCAAGTTATTTTTTACAAAATTACAATTTAAAGGGTACTTTAGAAATGAAAACTAACGAAAAATGTTTGTAAAAATTTTTAAAATTTTTATAAAATTTTTAAAATTTTTATAAAATTTTATATTATTTTTTTCCGTAATATTACGAAAATAAAAATTACTTATAGCCTAACTTTTTTGTAGTATCTACGAAAATTTCATATATTCTACTTAAAAAAACCCAAAGAAATTTTTTTTCGTATATTCCCCCTAATTGTAAAAGTCGTTGTCGACGGCGACTTGCATTTTCAGCATAACTTAATTAAGTTTCCTGACGGAAACTGGACCAGAAATCAGAATTTTTATATAAATACATATGTATTAATATTGACATGTAAACGCTATTTTGTTTGAGTAAATAAATATTATTACTTTACAGTTTAAAAGTAATTTGATTTGCAAGTCAACGTCAATGATGTCTTTATTGACATTAGTAACAGGGAGTTTTTTGTATTAATTATTTTCAGTGTATGATTTCTAAGAATTTTATGTTTTTAAATGTTAAATAAAAAGTAGATGCTAAAAGGAAACGATTTCTGTTCATAATAGGCACTATAGAACTGTTACGGATGTGACCCTACTACGAATTTAAGTTTTAGGGAGTTTTGACTTTAAGATCATACCCACTAAGGAAAATGTAAGAGAAGACGACCAGTTATTTTTTTGGAGTCATACATACATTTATAACACAATAAATTACAAAAAAAAATAAAAAGAAAACTTTTTAGAATATGTGACGGGTGTGACTTTATCTTAAAAATATAGCAAATTTAAAATTTATTATTTTTTAACTCTCGCACCGGGTTTTAAAGTCCATAGCAATCCTAGTTTTCAAAATAGAAAACTTTACAAAATTTAAACGTTCGTATGTATAATAGAAATACTATTTAGAAGGTTTTAGGTCGAGAGTTTTAAAAGTTTTTGACATTATTCGTATTAAAAGTTTAATAGAAGTTGTTAATTTGTATGGGATGTTCTAGTCCCCTTGCTCCACTCCAACTATTTTTTTCCCAAAATTTAATCATTACTTTTTGCAGCACATTCAAAGTCGATAGCAGTTATAGTTTCTCAGATAAAGCAAATTTAAAATTTTATAAAAATTTTTCATTTATATGGGGGACTCCCCTCTCCCTGCTACTATCCAAATAATTTTTTTTTTTTCAAAATGTTAGCCTTATTGTCCAATAACTTCTTGTAGAACATTTAAAGTCGATAGCTGTTATAGTTTCCGAAATATTGAGTTTTGAAAATTTCATACAAATTGTTTATTTGAATGGGAGCTACCCCTTCCTTCCCCTGCCCCTACCCAAAAATTTTTTTTCAAAAATGTAGTTCTTATTGTCCAATTACTTTTTGTAAAACATTTAAACTCGATAGCTGTTATAGTTTCTAAGATTTAGCGCATGAAATATTTTACAAAATTAGTGCGATTGTAGAGGAAATACCACTTCCCCTCATCCTATCTGAAAAAATTTCCCCGTAATTTAGGTCCCTATCTTCAGAATATCCGTGCCAAGTTTTGTGGCAAGAGTGACTATATTTACTGAGATATATAGGGAAACATGTTCAGATTTTGTCAAAAAATGGGTTATTTTGGGTTTTCGCTTACATCTCAGTCAATAGTGAACCGATTTTGCTGATTTGAAAAAGCGATTGCCTTATGGATATTTCTGATTGTTTGATATCAAAACGTTTTTGTGCGACTTTATTTGGCTCCAGAAACTTGATTTCAACAGACAGACAGACGTACGGATGGAAATTGCCATATCGGATTCCCTATCTATAAGGGGTCGCAAATTGATAATCAAGAAATTACAAACGGAATGACACACTGATATACATATGTATACCCTTATCAATATGTGAAGGTTATAAAAAAATTTCTTGAAAACAATATTGCATTTCTATGCATTGTTAAAGGGGATATGAAATTCGACATGGCCGAATATAGAACTCTTACTATTATGTACTTGTTAAAAATCCGTTAGTTTAGGTGCTTTTTTTTGCATGAATTTTTTTCTTGTTTTTTTTTCAGTTTTGTTGCAAAATAATATGTTGATTTGAATGCATATTTGTTATAAAATAAATTAACTTACTAAGCTATTTTCTCTTGTGTTAGTATTTTTTTTATTATAAACTTTTTAAAATTTCAAAATTCATATGGATTAATTTAAATGATGAAAGCCACTAGAAAAATTCAAAAAAAAAACTTAAGTTTATACCTTTCAAATGCGTATATTCCTTGCGTTTTGGACTAATATTTTAAATAAAAAATTATTGATTCAAAAACTTATTTAAACTCAAAAATTACCCAACTAAACACATCAAAATAATAATTTAGTAGTAAAATTGTGGATGTTTTTTTTCCAAAAAAAACTACAATTTTTAAATGCTAACGAAACACAGCCCCAAGAAGACAAACCAGCCAAAACGGAATAAAAAACGTGATTCGTTTTTCAAGTATATTTTTTTGTATAAATGGAAACATTGACCACAAAAAAAACACACACATATAAAAAATAAAATTAAAAAAGAAACAACTGTCAAAGTGTGGGGATATCAAAAGAATATAAAAGTAAGCAAAATTTATAAAAAAAAAATATAAAACAACAGTCAGTGCTAGAGATTTTTAAACAAGGTATTCTACACCATTTGTATGTTGCCGTAACACGCTATTTTGCCATTTGTTCAATATACTTATTGTAATTCTCACCATTTCAACCATATATCCAGCTCTATGTCATCCATCCAATTTCGTATTTGATATGTGTATACCATGCTTTCGTTGAATTATGGGCATGTGTTCTAAGATCTAAAAAGACTTGACGAGTGTATGTGTGTGCAGAAGAACGCAAAAAAATAAAATACCAAAATTAAGGTTAACATCAAATACATTGCAGTCCGCTAAAAGTATTTGGGTGCAAAACTTTAAAATTACAAAGAAAATATATTTTAAAATATTATAAAGAATTGTGAAAAATACAAAATAATTAGAAAATAATAAAAATTTTCAATAAAAAATTATGGATTCAGCTGGGAAAAATCGTTATGAACTTTTGTTCATGGACGATGATATTAGTGATCCATTAGATAATATTGTTGCTAAGAAGAAAAAGCAAGTTAAGACTGCTGCTGCTGGCGTTGCAACAACTGCGGTTGGCTCTGCTGGAACGGCGAACGGTCCCAAGGCAACAAATAAAACGGCAAATAATCAAGTAAAAAAATCCAATCAGGCCGAAAAGGAAAATAAGCCCCTGAACAAGAATGATAAGAAACCAGCGGTCGGTGGCACCTCTACTGAAAGATTCAGTAAACAAGGTGGGGCTGGGGCTGGGGCAAGTGGGACTGTTAGTGCTGTTGGTGGCGCCAATCGAAAACGCAATAATGTTGAGGCACGTGAGGGTGGTCAAGGGCAACAACAACAACGCAACGTGAATTTCAGGCAACAGAATGGAGAAACACGTGAACAACGCAATAATCGTCGTAATGTACGTGAAAATGGTCAAGCTGGTGTTGGTGGTGTTGCTAGTGAACGGCCTCCCTTTAGAGGGGGGGAACGTGGCGAACGTGGTGATCGCACTGATCGCCCACCACGCAATCGCAATTTTGAAGGTGGCAATCGCAAACGTGAATTTGATCGTCAATCTGGTTCGGATAAAACTGGTAAGTAGTTTTATAAAACATTTTATTATTAAACAAAATTAAAAAAAAACAAAATCCTTTGGTTAACTTGAAAAAAAAACTGATTAGAAAAAATTTTTGCGGTTAAACGCAATATGAGAAAGTTTCTATTAAAACAAAAACTTAAACTAATGGTGTTTTCCATTCTAAAAAATAATGTTGCAATAAGTATGTGCAATATTTTTATCATTTTACACCCACACTTATAAAATTGTCCATTTTTTTTTGTTTGAATGGAACAGAAAATTGTTTGATTTCAATAAAAACTGCACTCTGTGTTAAAAACTCGTCTGCATAAAAAAGTATTTACTTACAAAACACAGCTGTAAAAAGTGGTACTTTCTTACACTGCAATATAATTGGGGGTAAGATATGTTACACTTTTGCCAGTTATTTGTGCAACATGTTTAGAAAGGAAAACGAAAACTGTTTTCACTCTTGCATGTATTTTTAGAATGGAACATAAACCCGCTCGAATAGTAACATTAATGTAACATTTTTGCCAGAAAGGAAAACACCATAAAACATATGGTCAGTCGGCACACAGTTGTAAATGTGGGTAAAGATGAAAAGGGAGCAGCCAACAACAATCCGAAATAAAGAAACAAAATATATAAATAAATAAATATAAAAAGTAAGAAGTTTGATAAATAACATGAAGCGTGATCTCTATAGATACGCAATATTAGCACAATATTATTTTTCTACCTGCCTCCCTTTTTCCACCCCATCAAGAAACAATCACCACCATTTTGAATATAAAAAAAACTTAGCGGGAGCGTTAAAATATAAAACTACAAAAGTTCTAAGGAGCCAAAAATTTGTGTGTTTTAATAATATAATTTTTTATATTAATTTAAAAAAAAATAATTAAATTAAAATATGTAAAAGCAATTTTATTTCCTTCTTGTCTATTCTTGATTAATTCGTTTAAGCAAAAAAAAAATGTGACTAGCGAAAACCAAAAGAAATTAAAGAAATAGAAGAAGAACACAGAATAAATAAAATAATATACAAAATATTTGTCTATCTTTTAACTAGAGTAGATATTTGTACAAAAAAAAATATTCATACATGTGTTTTATAAATAGTTTCAATTTACTCTTCTTTTTGTTCTCAAATCTGACACTTTGTCTCTTTAGTTACAAAAACTTTCAAATACTCCTCTCTTCTCTCAAGAAAAAAATCGAATTCAATTGTTCATACATATTTTTTTTGTAGATCTTTCTTGTTTTAAACGAAGCCGAAAGTGAAACACCTTTTACATACATTTGTACATATGTCAAATACAAAACGTGCGTTAGAGAATAAAAAGAATTATAAAGTAGATATGTATGTTTTTTAACATCAGCTCTTCTCTGGCAAATTCGTCTTGTCCGTCAAGTTTAAAAAGAAAACTGAAAGTGCCTTGTCTATTTAAAAAGAAGGTTTTGAACAAAAACAATTAATTTTTAAAGCTGCCTCTGCCTACCTTTTATCACGTGTTTTTTTTAATTCAAAATTTTTATTTTTCTTTTTACCTTTAATATGCCCCTTAACCTTTACCAATACCCATTCAAATGTGTGTGTCTAAGAAATTGTTTACAATTTGTATTTGTTTAATTTTTTTTTATGTATGTATATATTTTGGAATTTTAAAAGAATTTCTTGCTTTCATTCTTGGCACTTTATTCAGTTTTATATTTATTTTATTTATATTGTGTGTAATGGTGGTTTTTAGATCAAACCAGAAAAATGTGGGCGTTTTAAAGAAAAATGTTTTGCATTTTTTATTACTATATATTATCCAGCGCTATTTTTCCAATGTTCTATTATTGTATTCTATGAGAGATAATATAGCAACAATAGCCACTTGATAAAGATGATAACAGAAAAGACCAACCTTAAATCTTTTTGCCAACAATTTTTTCTAGCAAATGAAAATAAAATTGAAAACGTCCCTAATTTTAAGGATTTATGCATATCATTAATTTAGTTTAGAAAAGAAAATAAGTTTAGGATAAGAATCAAAGAAAATCTTCAGCATTTTTAATTTTTTTTTTTTTTGCAAAAAAAATTTTTTGTTTTTTCAAAAATATAATTTTTTTGCGGAATAATTTTTTTTTCTGTTTTTTTTTTGAGAAATATATTACAAATATTTTTTTTTTATAAATTTCAACCAAAAAACACTTAATTATAAAAAATTTAATTTCTATAAGAAAACGCTAAAAGCAAGGGGCGGTAATTAATATTAAAAAACAAAAATAAAAATAGATAAATATATGTTTTTGATTTTTATTTTTAAATTCCTTGTTTTGTAAAAAACAATGTAATTTCTCTTAAAAAAAATTAAAATCAGGGTCATAATTATTCAGAAAAATTTTTAATATTTTTCTTTTTGAGAAAAAAGAAATAAGTAAATCTTTTAAGTTTTTTAACAATAAAATTTCTTTTTTTATTTATTTTTAATAGAAAATAATAATTTGTTATTTTTTATTTTGTTTTGCAAAATTTAATATATTTATTTTGGTTTTTATAAAATTAAATATTTATAATAATAATTGGCGTTATTTTTGATATTTTTTTTTTTTTTTGTCAATTAAAAATATTTAAAATTATTTCTGCAAAAAAATTAAAATCAAAAAATAATCAGGGTTGTCATGGAAGCCGATAGCTGTCGGAATCGGATTTTAAAATGCCTTGTAGTAGGTATTTCAGAGTTATAAATTTTAGTAACGTGTTTTTATTTCTAAATCAGAATACTGGCTTTTATTCAAGCTTCAAACTTGTAATTTAAAAAGTTGTTACACAAAAAAAAGCTAGTTATAAGCTTTGAAATCAGATTCCGACGACTATCGGTTTCCATGACAACCCCAAATATTTTTGTTTGACAAAAATTAAACATTTTAAAAGCATTTGGTGACTTTAAATTGTGTGATTTTTTTTTAAATTTCGAATATAAATTATTTGCATTGCTATTTCCTTTAAGCTTTGAAAGTTAAACAGTACATAAGTAAGAAAGAAAACAGTACATAAGTAAATATCAAAAGCAAATTACTTTATGGTAGGTTTAAAGTCAGTAGCTGTAATAGTGTTCGAGATAAAAACTATTAAAAATGCCATTAAATTGACCGAGTGCTAGAGCAATCCCCTTGCTTATATCCAACTAAGTTTAATTTTAAATTGTACAAGTCACTCTAGCATTATTTTGTAGCAGGTTTGAAGTCGATAGCTATAATAGTTTCGAGAAATATCATATTAAAAATGTCATAAAATTGTTCGTTTGTAAGGGAGAGCCTTCTCTTGTTCTTATCAAAAAAAATTTCCCCCAAATTGGCTTGCCGTTTTAAAAGTTTTAATTAAGGCAAATGGAAAGCTACTGTTAATGGGGATGTAAATTACCAAACTCGATATCAATCAAAATTAAAAAACATTCTTAATGGAAGTCCTATAAGAAAATCATAGAAAACATGCCTAAAGAATTTAGCAATTAATTTTCTTTTGTTAATTTTCATCAAAACGTCCACTTCCTTATTTTCCTTGCATTTATCACCTAAAAAGAATAGGGTTGATTATCAGTGAAACCTATAAATTTACTGCTTGTTCTTAATTACGGTTTTGTTTTTTTTATAAAGGCCAAACCTTAACCAACTGATTAAATATTATATTGACCTTCTCGATAATACAAAATAAAACATGTTATCAGCTGATGGAAAAAAAGAAATGTCTAAGAAACCATTAAAAATCGTTACTTGCCATTAAAATAAAATTATTAATGCGAATATTAAGAAAGCAAAAAAAAGAAGCTGTTGCATAATTTTAAAAAGTCTAAAGTTATAAAAAAATATTAACCGCTTCCTTCTATTCAAAACCTTTGCTGGGCAACAAGACCTTAAGTATGTTACGGGTAGTAATTAAGAATTTTTTAAGAATGTTGCTTTTAATTAGGAGTGGGGGAAGTTGCAATTTACTAACAAAACTCTTTATATAAAACAAATTCCGTTGCCATGGAACCCAAGAACTAGCAGAGTTAAATTCAAAAATATTACAGCAACAAATAGTGTTGGCTAAGGTTCCCAATAATATTAAAATTTTGGGAATTATATATAACAATTAATTAATAAATTATTTTTTTTAAGGTGTGAAAGCTGTGGATAAACGTGATGGCGCTGGCGCTCACAACTGGGGTTCTGTTAAGGACACTATTGAGGAAGGCAACACCGCCACTAAGAATGCTGATGAAAATGGTAATGCCGCCGCCAATAGTGGCGAAAAGAATGAAGAATCTGGCAACGAACAAGGAACTGAACAGACACCGGCTGAGGAAGAGATTAAGGAATTGACATTAGATGAATGGAAAGCGCAGCAACAACAACGTGCCAAGCCTCAATTTAATATACGTAAAGCTGGAGAAGGTAATTTGTTTGTTTAGTGATTAACAGGGCAACCAAAAATATGCAAAAACATACATATGTATTTTTTCTGTGCGTCGCATTAACCTATAATGTTGTTATTCATCCGTTTCAAAACGTTTGTAAAATTTTGGCATTGATTTGTTTTGGCATATTTTGCATATTAAATAGCAAATTAAGGCATATTTTTCTTTAAAAGGAATATTTCTTTGTAAAATCGTTTTGAAAACTTATTTATAGCTCCTTTGATAAGTTTTTTTTTTTGTTTTTATTTGATAAGAAACCAATTATTAATTATCATCTGTTTCCAAACTTTTCCAACATATTGGCGTCAACTTCTTAAAGCATATTTTTTTATATTTTGCATATAACAGCATGTTTTGGCATATATTGCCTTAAAAAAGCATATTTTTTTATTAGCCTGGGTGCAAATTACGGCATTCGATTCAAAATTTTACTCGATCGATCGAGTTGTCATAGCTTTAAATATTGGAATTCTAATAAGAATTTTTAAATTTCATTCGAATCAAATGCCGTAATTTGCCCCCTGCTGTTTTAAAACATTTTTTGATTTAGTTTCTTTTTTATTTTGTACCTAATTTTTTGGCAATCTTAATTCGTTATTTCGTTAACGCAACTTAATTTTAAATGCTGCGTTATTTGCATTCTTTGTTCTAAGCTCCTGTCATTCTTATTTTTAAAGCATATATTTTTAGTTTGTTAAAGCATATCTTTGACTTTTTGCAGCATATTATTTGCACATAAAAACCTTTTTTTAAGAGCATGTTTTGGTTTGCCCTGGTGATGAATTTAAAAACTATGACTTTTTTTTTAAATTAAATCTTTATAAATCTTATAGGCGAAGATACTACAAAATGGAAGAAAATGGTTGTTTTGAATAATAGCAAAGCTACCAAGGAAAAGAAGGGTACTGAAAGCGAAGAAGAATTAGAATTTGATCCTGCCATGTATCCTCAACGTGTGGGTAGACAACAACGTGTCTTGGATATTCAATTCAACTTTAATGATGGCCGTCGTTTGGGTGGTTTTGGTGGCCGGGGACGTGGTGGTAATCGTAATGGTCCACGCAACAATGCTGCTGGTGGTGAAGGCGGTGCTGCACCAAATAAACCACGTTTTGAAGGAGGTGCTAATCGTGGTGGCAATAATAATGCTGGCGGCAATCGTGCCGGTGGCAAACGTCAATTTGGTGACAAGCAGAATGCTGCACCAAAAGTTAACGATGAACGCCAGTTCCCCACATTGGCTTAAATTACTTGTAAATGCTAGTTGGAATTAGACTGCATTTGAAGAAAGGAAAATCAATCTTTTGTTAAAATCATTATATAAAAAGATGTTTTCTTATTAAAAGGAAACAAGAAAACATACATTTTTTTAGAAACTTTAATAACAATTAAAGAAGTAAGGAGTTAGTTGTACGAAGTACTAAAAGGTTTTATTTTTTTAAGCCAAAATAAGCAACAAGTCATTTAAACTTAGTATCCAACAACCACTACCAACAATAATATGTAATACTTCCGCCTCAGCAAATCCAAATTTTTTTTTTTTTAAGTTGTTAATCAACAAAATTTGTGTTTATTTATAATTTTTTTTTATTAAATTTAAAAATATAAATTATATGAAGTTTTTTGTTAAAAAATATTAGCAAGCCTTGCTCAGAAAAATTCACATTTGTATTTTAAAGCTGGGCCACATTGGATCCTCAATTCACAAAAGGGGGGCTGCATTATATGAGAAAAAGCAAACCTTTGAAGAACAGAAAATGTTTTTTCCCCAAATGTTTAAAAAAAAAAGACTGCTGGAATAATAGAATTAAAATAAGATCTTGTGTGTAATAAAGTATTATAACATACATTGATTCAAAAAACATTTTCCATTTACTTTTTCTCCCTTAAAAATTGCGAACAAAAAATCTTAAGGCATTTTTCTACTTAAAACCAATATATATTTCAGAAATTTTACATTTTTTTTATTCCCCCAGTGAAATTTATTTTGTTTATAAAGACTGTAATATTTTTTTTTTCATTGAATTAAAAAAAACACTAAAAATAAAAAACAAAACACGTTTATGCTATTAACTTAACAAACAGAAATATATATTTTAAAGGGAAAACAATAAATCAACGACATTTTTCCAATCATATAAAAAAAAATAAAGAATAACGTTAATATTATTCTATTACCATCATAGCAGCATATTTAACAAATATTTTATTAAATTGAACTTAAAATTATCATAAAACCTTAAACAGACACTCATGCAAGCTCATTTTTCACCAACAAAAAACATTAAACCATCATGATTTTTTATGAATAATAAAAGAAAGGTTTTATTAATAAAACACAAAAAAAAATAATATTAAAAAATCTTAAAAAAATGGAAAATTAAAAAATTATAAGTAAAATGTTTGTAGTAAAAAAACAATATTAAACAAAAAAATATGGAATAATTTTAATAAAAAAAAAATAATAAAAATAAAAGAAACCCTTTAAAAAAATAAAAAAACACATTTTTTAGTAGGAACGTAAGTAAATGGTTACAACAAAAATAAGTATGACAGACAAGAAGATTTTAAATTTATATACTTCCCTTCCCTTTCAGCACAATATTTAAAATAACAAAGCCCTATTAAAACATACAAATTCGGCTGTACATTAGAAACGATATTTCACCTTAATGAATCGATCTTAAGACTCTTCCTTACTTTGCTCTACTAAAACCTTTAGCTAATAACAGGACGAAGGCAAAAACTCTTGTTTAAAGACTTAAAACTCTAACTGGAAAACAAAAACACATTTCCCCCAAAAATAAAATTTAAAATTAAGTGTAAACCTTCCTAACTTTTGAAATATATACTAACAACAATAAAAAAAATAATAAATATTAAAACTTGAAAATGTATTTATAAGTGAAAATATGGTTTTGTTTTCTTAATATAATTTTTATTAATAATTATTTTTTAGAAAAAAAAAAGGTAAAATAAATTTGACAAAAAATGTTTTTTGTTTAAATTTTCATTAAATAAAATAATTCTTTCTTACAACAACTTTTCTAGAACCGTTAAGATTCAACCAGATTTTTTTAAAGTTAAACAAAACCCCTCAAGTAATAAAACAATAATTTTTTTTAAAAATTATTTTTTTGCTTCCAGCATATGTACCTCAGAGGAAGTTATAAATTAATTATGAAAACACGACATTTATACATATAATTGATACAACTTTTTTTAAAAAAATGGATTTTGACCCAAAGAAACAAAAAATTTTTTAAAAAAATCGTTTAAATAAAAAATTTGAAAAAACCAAATGATTTTTTATTAAAAAATTTGTTAGGTACCTCGAAGTACGTTTTAGTTTTGATATTATTTTTTTAACTACTTTTAATTATGTATTATCTAGTAGTTTCATAATTACTGAGTGTTAATCGCGCTAAATATATATTTACATACCAAAGATCAGAGCTAAACACAATAATCGCTAAAATATTTGATAAACGACTAAGATAAGTGGAAATGTTCAACCATTTAACCTAAGGAATACTTTGGATTTCAGTCTGCAACGAGCAAATACGGGTGCCACTCATAGATCTCTGTTTTACAAAGGACCATAACTCTACAACAGTATGCCAAAGAGATATTGAAAAAAAGAGACAAATAAAACTATTTTTAAAAGTAAAATTATAAATTTTACAAAAAATTATTAATGAAAATTAGAGCTGAAAACGTAAAATTCAAAATTAATTGTAATAAAAAAAGTATAAATAAAATATTACTTACGTAATTATAAAAGATTTAAAAAAATTAAAAAAAAATAAAAATACATTTATACTTCCTTTTTGAGTAAAAAATTTTTAACGTGCGTTGCTTATAATTATGGAATGGAAAGATATTGAAAACCGTATTGTCGTTTTTGGTTAAAAATGTGGAATAAAAACTCGAAATACCTATTTATCGAACGTTTCAGCCGCTTCAGATAAGTTGTAATTTTATTTATCGTTCTGCGAAACTAGTTAGGGATACTGGTGGAGAAGCAGATCGTCCGAGATCTGGTCGTTAACTCAGTGGGCTAACTTCTAGAGCCGTCAAAGCTGAAACAGAATCGAATTTATTGAAATCCACTCGGAAAGCAGCAAATATTGTCGCGGGAGATGAATACATATCCAAAGGGTCCCTTTCTGGCAACATTATATGTATATGACTTGAGACCAATGATGCCAGATTTTTTCACAAATTCCTACGTTTATGAAAAAATACCTGTCTTTCCTACGCCCACTTCCTTTTTAATTTTTCAAATACATAATAAAATTTTATCTTTATAACATTCAGATTCATTTGAAAAATGTACGAAAACAAGTAAGAGCGCTATATTCGGCTGTGCCTAATCTAATATACCCTTCACATTAGTCTTTTAATATACCCAGCGGAGTTATTTTGTGCTGCAAATAATATAATAAAAAGAACTTGTGCGAGTTTTAAAGTCTATAAAAAACTTAACAAAATTTTAACGTTCGTATGAATAATAGAAATAAATGAAGAAGGTTTAAGGTCGAGAGTTATAAGTTTTCGACATTATTCATATTAAAAAGTTAATTAATAAACTTTTTTTTTCCAAAATGTGTGAATTAATTACTTTTTGTAGAATATTCAAGTCGATATCGATTATAGTTTCCGATATACAGCGTATCGAATATTTCATAAAAATTGTTAATTTGTATGGGAGCTTCCCTATCTATAGGCAACCAGAATATATATGCTTTATAGGGTCGCAAATGTATAATAAAGAAATTATAAACGGAATGACAAACTGATATGTATATACCCTTATCACTATGTGAAGGGTATAAAAATACATACCTATATCTTAAATAGACTACGCAGATGACATCTGTTTGCTCTCGCACAGTTTCACCCAAACCCAGGAAATGCTAGATAAAATCGCATTGAAAGCAAGCGCAGCTGGGCTAAAAATCAACACAACCAAAACCAAATCCATGCGCCTAAATAGCACACACTCGGAAAACTTCAAGCTAAATAGCGAGCAAATCGACGATGTTCAGAGTTTCTATTACCTAGGTAGCTACATATCTAATAACGGTGGCAGCCAGCAAGACATCGAACGCAGGCTCTCTAGAGCGAAACAGGCTTTCGGTACCCTAAACAAAATCTGGCGATCGTCTAACATTTCGCTGCACACAAAACTCCGCCTCTTTTACACTAATGTAAAGTCAACTCTTCTGTATAGCAGCGAAAGCTGGAACGTCTCCGCCGTCAATGCTCAACGTCTTCAAGCCTTTACCAACCGATGCCTTCGACGTATTCTTCGAGTGTTCTGGCCAAACACTATCTCTAACACTGACCTGTGGTTCAGAACCAGCCAACCCCCCATTGCTGAGGAGATTCTCTGCCGAAAATATAGATGGCTAGACCACACCTTGCGAAAATCGGCAAATGATCTTACGCGGAAAATTCTAGAATACAACCCGCAAGGAAGCCGAAGGCCTGAGCGACCGCGAAACACCTGGAAAAGACAAGTCGAGTTTGAGCTTGGAAGACACGGAAAGAGTTGGAACGAAATCAAACAATTAGCACTAGACCGAACTCAATGGAATTTATTTGTTACAGCCCTATGTTCCTTTTAGGAATTTAATGGATTAAATATATATATAATATATATCTTAAATGGAAGATATCAAGTAGGAGTCTTGTACTTCAAGTATTGTTGATTTCTTATGTAGTGCCAGACTTTAAATGTGAGACTTAAAGTAACCTTTTAAATAAAGCCCTTGTGTTCGTTTTATAAGATTATTTTTAATAAATTGTGTTTTTTTTTTTAATTAAGAGATTTTGTTATAAAACAAAAAAAAAAATAAACGTATTTTCTTTCATTAGCACATACAGTATGCGACAAAACATATGCACGAGATTGTACTTACAATCAAATATCTTTATAATATAGAGAATTTCATAGGTATTTTTACTTGTGTTATTTTTTTGTAATGATAATAGAGTCCTCTTACTAACACAAGACAAAAGCAAAGAAAAAAATGTTTAACAAAAAAAAAAAAAAATTAATAATAAATCTACAAAACCGCTACCTAGGTATATTACATGCGACAAAACAAATGCACGAAGTGGGTGGTATTTATGTTCTTCATTTTTTCTAACAAATTACCAACAAAAAGAATCGTTAAATGAGATGCACAATTTTTTAAATTTTAACGGAATAATTTGAACAATTTTGCACGCGTTTATTATTATTTATATTCATTCAATGTCATTGGTCATAGTTTGCAATATTTTAATAAAAAAATGGCTTACAGCAAAAATTCCGATCATTTAAAAGAAAAAATTATAAATGATTATAATAAAGGGCAATAAGTAACGTCGAATGCAAATAAATTTGGAATTCACCACAGTGTAATTTTTCGCATTGTAAGCCGTTTTAGTTCATCAGGATCGTTGGCAACCGTACAGAGGTGGTAGCCCCCGGAAAACCAGCAAACGGGACGACCAGGCAATACTGCGCTTAATAAAAAAGGATACATTTATCTCAGCAAGATATAGGTAGGTATTGCAAGTCAGTTAAACTTAAATGTATCGATTAGATCCATCCAAAGACGATCTGTTGAAGGTGGATTAAAATCATGTAGAAGTGCAAAAAGACCATTTATTTCTGCCAAAAACAGATTAGCTAGAATCGAATTTGCAAAGGAGCACATCAACTGGTCCACAACCTAATGGAAAACCGTACTCTTCTCCGATGAGTCTGAGTTCAATATTAAAATTTCTGATGGATTTAGGCTGGTACGACGACCAAAAGGACAACGCCTTAACCCTCGATATACCAAAGGTACAGTAAAACATGAAGGAGGAAATGTATTGGTCTGGGGATGCTTTTCTGGCCATAGAATCGGACCAATTCATAAAATAAGTGGTGTAATGGATCGATTCGTTTACAAGGATATCCTACAAAACATAATGCTACCACATGCAGAGGAGGAAATGCCGCTTAAGTGGAGGTATCAACAGGACAACGATCCTAAACATACGGCTAAATGCATCAAAGAGTGGTTTGCAGTTAATAAAATAATGTTTTGAAATGGCCAGCGCAATCGCCAGATCTCAATCCCATAAAAAATCTATGGGATATTGTAGATCGTAAAATTAACCGTGATTATTGCAGAAATAGGGATGAACTTTTCCGCCAGGTGGAAGTAGCTTGGAATGAAATTTCTGGAGAAATTTTATCAAACCTAATTGAGTCCATGCCACGAAGATGTGAAGAAGTTTTAAAAAATTATGGCTACTCAAATAAACATTAATATTTTTTTTAATTTCCTTAAGACGTGCATATGTTTTGTCGCATACGAAAAACTGTTTTTTTATTGTATTATATGAATTTATTTAAGTTTTATAAGAATATTTATTTTTTTTATATATTTTATTGAATTTAGGTTATTAACTTTATAAAATAAATAAATAAATAAGTCCAAATCCAAATGTGTTTGCTTTTGTTTTTGAGACATATTCTACTTAACAGAAGTTCGTGCATATGTTTTGTCGCACACTGTACATACATAGATATGTACATATTGTGACTAGCTTTTTTAAGTTTTTTTAAATCCTTATTTTTTTCGTAGGCGTTTTCTAATTTATTTAATAAGAGACATCAAAATCCTTTAAATGTACTTTGCTGAAAGCAGATTGGAGTTTACTATTTTTGTTGATTTGTTGTCAAGTTGTAAAAGATCACTTTAAAATTTGTCCCGTTAAAACTCTTGCATGAATGAGCAGCAAAAAATTTAAATGCTGAACAAGCACTTTTTTCAGACGAAACGAACCGGAATTGAAACTAACAACATAAAAAGGCAACATAAAAAATAACGGCATCTCATATTACTTATAATAAAATTTATTTTATACAAATTTACTTTATATTTTAACCAAACATACTTTAACTAAAGAAAAAGGTTACAATTAGAAAATTACAAAGGTATGTTTAGCAAAATAAACACAAAATTTTGAACTTTTAGCTGCAACTCACCAATTTTTGTATTTAAATGCATATATACCACACTTTAATATCCTAATTTAAATTGATTTTATTAGAATTCAAATATTAAAACATATATAACATATTTTTTAGGTTTTATTTAATTTTATCATTTCACAATATTAAATTTTTGTGGCGCATAATTGGCGACAACCAAATCAAAAAAATAAATAGAAGGAAAACTACAAATAACAGAGTTGTTGAAAAATTGAAGTGAAATAACAAAGTTTATAGCCAGACTAGTTAAATAAGTTTTTTCTTGTGTCTTGCGTTGCCACATGGTATTAATAGTTGTACAATTTTTAGGATGGAGTTTCCCACCATAACTTAATTTAGCTTTAAAGTTCAAATACTTTGGAAAGACAAGCTTCTTGACCCTAATGAAGTTGGAATATAACTAACGAAAATGAAAATATAGTATTTTTATTTATTTATTTTATTTTTATAGCGGAAAAACTATTTAATGACCTTGAAAGCCTGTTGTAAAAACATACAATTTAGTATCGTAAAAATGAAAAAGATTGAACAGTTTTAGGTATTTATGTAACAAACTAAGTCTTACTTATTTATTACGGGCACAATAAAAGGGATAAATTGTCAAATATGCTCTTGGAAAGCATAAAATATATATAATTGAACTAGACAATATGAAATAAACACATTTAACACATACCCACATTAATGTGCTGTTTTTGGAAGCCACTACACCGCCTTAGGACCATGATACAACTTAATCAGGTAATTTCGCCCCTGCAACAACTACAAATTAGTAGAGAAGTCTCAGGGTACACTTATCAGGTAGGAGCGATTCTACAAAAACAACTAAAACCGTCATATGAATGTCAAAGACAAATAACAAAAACTCACAAAATCTTACTTCTTCTTTTTGAGCTTTTCTTACGATACTACAGTTGTTGTTTGTAAAAAAGGAAGAAAATAATTAAACATAAGTAAAATTTGACATAAATATAACGAAATACCGCTACTCAGCTGTTTATCTGAGGCTACCTGATATACGTGTACCCTGAGAAGTGTCAAACAACAGCTCATAGAAAAAAAATACGATGAGTAATAGTTTTTGTTGTTTTATTTTCAAAAGGAGAACAAAATTTTGGCACTAATCAGCTAGGCCGAAGAGACTACCTGGTTCTTTGTATCATGCCTTGGGACGAATTCGATGTTATTTATTATTGTAAACACCAACAAATTATACATAATTCGTCCCAAGATGATCACAACTCGGCTTTCAAAAACACCACAAAAATTTTAAAGCAAAAAATATTCGCAAGTAAAATTGGCATTAAAAAATCAGTTAATAAGTTGGGTGTAAATCAATATTGTCCTTAAAAAATTAGAGGGTTCGATTATTCAAACTTACAACGAAACCCCTTCACATTTTTATTTAGTATGGCAATACTTAAAGGTAGTTTTAACAAGGTGAAAATAAAAGAAAATAACGGCATTTTCCGTCCAAATTACAAATTTTGTACCTTATATTTATTCATTTATAATCAGAGACTGTTATAATTCCTATTGCCATGATACAACTAATCTTCTTTGTATCATGGCTATTGCTTTTTGCAAAATAAAGATTGTTTACCTTCAAGCGGCTTTTTTTATAGGAAAAACTTACACAAGTTCACTTCGGGAAAAAATTGTCTTGTTCTTTTCGACGATTTAATTAAAGCACTTCTGGGTAAGATATTATTTAAACTGTATACGATGGTGTTTTAATTAAAAAGTCCAATTATTTCTAACTTTTCCAACAAAAAGCACAAATTGAACTTGACGTGCGCACGTTTTGTACAATAATACAAGTGTTGTAAAATGTTAGTTTTAGATTCCACTCAAAGTATTATTCATGGTGAAATTATTGTACCATGGTCAGAGTGACCGCTCGTCGACTAAAGTTGCATTTTGCAACCTTTTCAAGGGCCTGCGACTTTTTGTGCGACTTCTTTATGCTGACACTATTTTGCCACTTTTTTAAATTTTTGCAACTTTTGCCCCTTTTTTGTTACAAAAGTTAAACAAATTCTAGCATATGCGCATTTCCAAATATCGCATTCCATAGTTTTTTGAAATTAAACATGCTGAAAGCTTTTGGCATACAGTGTGTTGTTTAAAAAATGATTTAAATAAGCCATTGTGACCAAATTTATATAAAATTGTTGCGTATATTTTTACATTACCCCACAGCAGCGCATGTGCTGAAAGAATTTTTCCTAAGTCAGGGCTGGTTAAAAATAAATTATTCTTTTTCTTGTATACATATAATTTCATCCCGCGAAGCCTTTGGCTTGTCTGCAGGCAAACAAATTAAAAGTTACGACTTGTAATTCAAGGCTGTCAGCTTTACATTTATTAAATACTGAACTAGAAGACTATCGCCCATGTTCTGACAATCGCATTTCGCAAAATATTGGCGATGCGGTTTGAAATCGCATAACAGGTGTTCTGAAGTTCACAATCGCAAGAAAGTTTGCGACTTCAAATCGCAAGAGGTAGATGAGGTGAACCGATGTTTTTTGCCCAAATAATATGAAAAAAATTAAATATATGAACTTGTGTATTATTACATTACATCCCTAGAGATAAAAAACCAGTGAACAACAAAATTTAAACACAGGAGGTTCTAAACAGTGAACACAGCCACCCATGTTCTGACAATCGCATTTCGCAAAATATTGGCGATGCGATTTGAAATCGCATAACAGGTGTTCTGAAGTTCACAATCGCAAGAAAGTTTGCGACTTCAAATCGCAAGAGGTAGATGAGGTGAACCGATGTTTTTTGCCCAAACTAGGTTAAAAACAGCCAATAAAACTATGCATAATTATAATATATGGGGTTTTTGTTATAATTTTCACAATTTGTTTTATTTTTTGTAAACAGTCTCAATAAAAATTAAATTTTAAAAAACTGTTAGTTATGTACATCTTCATTTTTCAGTTGCTTACTTCTTTTATGTATGAACTTTATTGGAAAACAAGAAAGAACAAATGTTGCAGAAATAGGTACAATTTGTTATATATTCCTTGGTTTTTTGTTTTGTACTTTTAAAAGAAACATGTTTTTATTTTCGAATACATCATCGAAAAAAAAACAAAACGCAAAAAAAAACGCGTGAACTACAGAACATGCAAGAAAAATTTTTGCGATTTACAAATCGCATGTGATTTGACAATCGCGTGAGAGTCAGAACATGGGCGAGCCTATCTCTGTTATGTGAACAGCTTTCGACCGTTTATTTCTTTTAAATGTTTGTCTTATTAAAAGTGTGTTTTTTCCCGAAATAAGTAAAAAACCTGCAACCGTTGATTTTTTTAATGTTTTGAGTGTTGAGTTTTGATTGATTGTCTTTTGAGATCATTAGTGTTTGTAGCATAGTGCATCGAAGATGAAGCGCAAGGTGTTATCGTTATCTGAAAAAAGTGAAATTTTGGCAAGCTTGGACAAAGGGCAAGCGTTTCTTCTCTTGCACATACATATATATGAAGTGGTCAGGTTATTGCTTGGAGTGAAAATAATGTATCTGATATAAATAATATTTTAGCGTTGCGAAAATGCAGGGATAAGGCACTACAGAAACCCATTGAAGCAAATAAAGTACAAAAAATATAACCGAATACCTTTATGTACATTAATTATTAAAAAACTTATTAAAAATTAAAACTTAATGTAATAAAAACCATTTGAATTACTTATTTTATATCCTCTCGATTATGTGAACTTGTCCATTTAGTCTGTTTGAATTAGTTCATATAACCGAGCGACTACTGTAATTCCGATTTATTTTTCCCCACGGACATTTTTTGGCACGTACATCGCCGCCCTCTAGCAGGGTTGCCATACAAAATTTCATATTTTTTTAATTCTTAAAACCGCTCCCAAAGCTTCCAGGTTTTTCCATCAAAGTTAAAATGTAAGATCGACCCCAGTTAATTTGTCCTCCCAAACATTTTTGTGGAACATACTTACCCTTTATCTCCAGCCCAGTGTGACCGCTGAGAATTTTGAAAAAGTGGCACAAATAGTCGTTTTAGGAAAAAAAAAGTCGCATAAAAAAGTCGCTTTTGGAAAAAAAAGTTGCACTCTTTTTTAAAGCCCTTATTCAACTTTTTATTAATGTTTTTACAACTAATAAAAAAAAAAACAGATCAAAAATTCAACAGCACAAAAAACTTGATCAAAATAAATTAAAAATAAGAAATGTATCAAAAAGAAAACATTCATTAAAAACGAATTTTTGTACGAAGACACATAAAAAGTAACTAATTTGTAATTGCAAAAAAAGAATTTCATTTTTATATAGTTTTAATATTTTTCATTAAATATCGCAATATCGTTTTTTTAAATTTGGTTGAAACAAGGACAGATAGACAACTAGTCTAAGTAAAAAATTTAAACTTTGTAATGTAATAATACACAAGTTCATATATTTAATTTTTTTTTCGTATTATTTGAAAATTCGTTTCTGTACTTGTGTTTTAGTTCATCACCTGGAATACAGTCTTCTAGTTCAGTATTTAATAAATGTAAAGCTGACAGCCTTGAATTACAGGTCGTAACTTTTAATTTGTTTGCCAATTTATTTTTAACCAGCCCTGACTTAGGAAAAATTCTTTCAGTACATGCGCTGCTGTGGGGTAATGTAAAAATATACGCAATTATTTTATATAAATTTGGTCACAATGGCTTATTTAAATCATTTTTTAAACAACACACTGTATGTCAAAAGCTTTCAGCATGTTTAATTTCAAAAAACTATGGAATGCGATATTTGGGAATAACACAAATGTCCACATATGCAAGGTACATATGTGTTTATGTATGCGCATATGCTAGAATTTGTTTAACTTTCGTAACAAAAAAGAGGCAAAAGTTGCAAAAATTTTAAAAAGTGGCAAAATAGTGTCAGCATAAAGAAGTTGCACAAAAAGTCGCAGGCCCTTGAAAAGGTTGCAAAATGCAACTTTAGTCGACGAGCGGTCACTCTGCTCCAGCCTTTAAAATGGTTTCCATAAAAAATTCGCCCCTAGAGGAATAAAATGTATCACAGGTCCTCATTAGTTTTCCCTCATAAACATATTCCTTGAACTGTAAGTTGAATGTTGATTTGTTCTATTTAAACAAACTTTAATTAGAATTTGAATACTGAAATTCTATTCATATTCCTTATTGTTTAGACCGAACTAAATCTACATAAAACCCTATGTTCTCTTATTATACCCTTCACATAAGTGAAAAGGGTATACTATATGTTTGTCATTCCGTTTGTAATTTCTTTATTATCCGTTTGGGACCCCATAAAGAATATACATGTATTCTAAATCCTTATAGATAGGGAAGCTGATTTAGCGTTGTCCGTCTGTCCATGTTATGGTTGAAATCAACTTTCTGAAGTCCCCCGATATCGCATAGACCCGTAAGTGGTATCAAACTGTCAGAGATAGTCGCGAGAAAATCGGTATTGAAATTCAGCACAATCGCCCGATAAATAACCAAGATATAAGCAAAAAACCAAGACTACCTCCTTTTTTTCAGTCTACAACAAAATGTATTTATAAAAACTAAAATAGAAGAAAGATTGCTAAACAATTTTAATTATTATATTTTTGAATTTCTATAAAATAATTTTTTAAACATAAAAGATTAGAAAAGTGTGTTGTACTATTTTTAAATAAAAATCTTTCGAGTTTTGTACGCAAATTATTGGTGCTTTTGTCTAAATTAGCTTTTAAAAATTAATAAATAAAATAAATTAAAAATGGAATTAAAAAAACTGTGTAATTAATTTGTAAAAAAAGGGGAGTGTTTCCAATACAATAGAATTTTCTAATAAACGCTTCTTTAAATTTAAAAAAAAGAAGTATAGCCATTATTTTAAAAATATTTTTTGTTGTAATATCGTTTGACAGTAAAAACAAATAATAAAAAAGCACATAAAGTGTTGAAATATTTTTAAGCATCAGTATGGAAAAGAAGCATGATACAGGGAAGATGTGTGTGGAGTGGGAGAGCGCAAATATCAGACAAATAAATATTGTTTTTAATTTAAAAATATATACTATCTATATCCCTGCACGAAATTTTGCAGTTGTTAATAATAAAATAATTGTTAAAACAACGGTTAATTTTTAAATCTGAGTCATCATCATCTTCACTATCGATTATTGTTCGTTTTTTCCTTTTCTAAAAATCAAATAAAATAAAAGCTTTTTTGACAACTTGTGTTATTTTTTTTTACAAAAATTCTTACCTTTTTGTCATCCTCACTGTCACTGGAGGATTTATTTTTACGTTGTCTTTTAGCTGCAACTGCAGTTTGTTTTTTTGCAACAGTCTTTTCGTCATCAGAGGATAAAGAATCTGATGAAGAGTCTGCTGCATTTACAGGAGCAGATTTCTTTGCAAAAGGTTTAACAGTTGGTGTCTCATTTTCTCCTTCACTGGAGGAGTCATCACTGCTTGATGGTTTCTTTGCAACAGCACCTAGAGGTTTTTTAGCAGCTGGAATCAATGTGTTTGTTTTTTTATTCTCCTCAGAACTATCTTCATCGCTGCTAGAAGAATCTGCCATTTTTGCCGCCAAAATTATTCTAGCTAAAGCGGCCTTAAACGTTTTTTTTAAAGCAGGTATCTCATCATCACTGCTTTCGTCTGAAGAATCATCGGAAGAGCTGTCTTTCTTAGGTTTAGTAGGAAGAGTACTGGGTTTAGGTGCTGGCTCAGTTTTTTGTTTCTCATCTTCACTACTGTCATCAGAAGAATCTTCGAAGGAATCTTGTTTTTTCACAGCAACACTAACTTCACCTGCCCTAGCTTTATCGGCTGGTTTGACTGCTATCATCTTAACTTGATTTTTCAGCAGCATGATTTCCATTAGTAAGTCACTATCACTTAAACTATCTTTTGACGATTTACCTAGAGGAATTTTCATTTTACTATTTTACAAGGAGAACTCTTTCCAACGGCAGCCTGCAATGTAAAGTTAATGGTTAAATAACCTTTTTTACTCAATATTTGTTAAAATATTAAAATATGTAAGTCAGTGATGAAAAATGAAAATCTCATTTGGGTATCAAAAATATGTTTCGAGGGTACTTTTTTAAAGGCAATAGTATCAAAATATTTTTCTCTGTGTTAGATGTTTTTAGTTTGTTCAACAGCGAATTAAAACTAAACTGCATATATTTTTTCAAAAATTTTAATATTGTTTAAAGTCTGTTAATATCATCAAATGCTATTGTAAAAATTTATTTTAAAAATCTAACGTTAAATATGGAAAAATTGACGTTAGCTGCTTGAAAAATTTGAATTTAATTTTTTTCTTCATTGACTTGCCGAATATTTCTTATCGCATTTCTATGATATATGTTTTTTTCCCGCCTTTAATTCCAAGCCTTAAGTTAAAAGTTTACTTACAACTTTTTTTTTACACTATGCCAAAGAAATCTGTATATTTAAAACATTAAGCAAGGCAACTACCAATAGGTAATTTTAAAGCGTAAAATTATGCTTTAAAAAAATATTACAAATGACGGCCACTAATTACTTTGTTACCTTAGTATGAAATATTTGCGGAAGCAATGGTTAAAACCCCATTGACTAATGTAAAAACATCTTTTGTCATGAAGAAAATACGTAATTTACCATTAAAGGCTTTAAAACATTTTTGGGATCTTCTAATTTCTTAACAAAGTTAAATGATTGCACTTTTATGCCAACTGCATTTACAATTTTTATATGATATTTGAGAAAAATAATTTTTTTTTAAAGTTAATATAAAAGTCACGTTTTTTAAACCTGTTTATCATTTCCTCTTCGAAACCTTTGATTGTAAAATTATATTGCAAAGAATATTACTTACAGCCTCTCGTGAAAGGAAGCATATTTAGGTACTTAAGTGTTAAAGAAAAGCAAATAGCAAGAGGCAAAACTAAACCATTTAAAATAATAATTAGAAAAAGCAAAATAGGGTATCAAATAAGCCAGAGGAATAACACGGTATTTTCCACCATCCAAAAGTATCAAAAAAAGTACGATGGTATCTACATTTGCAACAAAGATCTATACTTAGTAGGCTTATTCATAACTGTTACTTGTTTTTGCTTGGGATCATGGCGCAATAATTTATACATAATTTCACCATGTTTGGGATCAAGCAAAGTATATTCAACAAGGTAGGAATAACTGATCAGCTGACTTCTATTTCCGCCATATGATTTCTGGCTTAGCTTACACACTCGTTTATGTTATACAATGGTTGTGTATACTGTGTGTTTGTGTGTTCCATGGCGCAATTATGAGTATCAGGTGGTGTCGATTCTACAACAACAAAATTTGGTGAATATAATTTTCGTTTTTGTTGAAGTATTCGTTGGCTCTGTTGTCAAAAAAAGATATGTAAAAGTAAACAACTTTGACTACCCAGCCTCGATTTATGCATGAAAAAAGTAGATCAGCTGTGCTTGTAACACCACCTGGTACGATTATTTCACCATGGTGTGTTCGCTACATTTTCGACATCCAAGCTGGAATTAGCAACAACAAAATACATGCTGAAATTTTACAGGAAGTTGTTGCCTTAGGGACGTTCCCACCTTTTTATTCCACCATGGGATCAAGCATGTGTATACAAACATACATACAAGGTATATTCAACAAGGTAGGAATAACTGATCAGCTGACTTCAATTTCCGCGATATTATTTCTAACTTAGCTTGGACACTTGTTTATGTTATACAATGGTTGTGTTCTATGTGTGTGTGTGTTTGCTACATTTTCGACAACCAAGCTGGAATTAGCAACAACAAATTACATGCTGAAATTTAACAGGAAGTTGTTGTTTTAGGGACGTTTCCACCTTCTTATTCCACCATTCATACATACATATATACATATATGTATGTATGCATTTTGTAGTAAATACTTATGGATAAGTATATATACATTAAACACTTGCAAAGATATATCTTTTAACACCAGTTTGTGTGTTTTTCAGCTTTTAGTGCGTATTGATAAGCAGGGTTGTCACATTTTTTTTAGGGTCCATCGCCAGAACGGTTATCGAAAATCGCCAAAATTCGCCAAAAAATATTTTTTCGAGTTTAAAACAAAAAAAGTCGCCAAAAAATTCAAAAATTAGGCACGTATATCTCCGCCCTCTAGCAGGTTTGCAATACAAAATTTCATATTTTTTCTTTTAAATGTTTTTGGCAACCATCTCGTTCATACAATCTTTAAACCCCATACACATAATTATATTGTGGCTCGTAGAATAAATAAGAAATGTTCCAAAAAAGCAACTGTTAACTGCAGTGTTGATACTTAAAATTTGGCATGTTATTTAAAGTAAAATTTTTGGGTCTTCCTGTGAAGTAACTAAATATTACCTGCAATGCTGTAACTTTTAATTTGATACGTTATTTAAAGAAACATATTTGTTTGTAAAAAAAAATAAGCTGCGATCGCCGTATCGTTTAAAATAAGTGTTATTTTAAAATTACTTTCACTGTTTACAGTATTCTTCAAAAATCACGGGATTGCTCATCTCTAGTGTGGTTACAAATCAAAATTTGGCACCCTTGGGATGATTTATTAAAATTTAAACATAAATTTTCATATAAAGTTTTCTCAGATTAAACATAGTTTAATTGGTATAATCTTTTTTTTTAATTCTAAAATTTAATGACAGAGGTACATAACCAAAGAGACAGGGTATCCCACGTTGATCCAGACAAACGAAACCAGTCGACCTATGCCTTCGAATAGGAAGCTGTTACGGCCTGGATACTTGTTCTTGATCAAGATATTTTTAAAATGTATTGTATGTAGTTAATTTATATTTGAGTTTAGTGGTTCTCCTCCATATTCAAAATGTTTTATGCATGCAGTCAAATAATGCAGCCTCTGATAACTGTATCGCGGTACAGTTATGCGACGCCACACACTTCACCACATGCGAGAGTGAGACGCAAAATTCTCGAAGTGCGATAAAAAGGGACGGTCTGGTTGTCTTAAAAAAAAATAATGACCAACGACGCGCGAGCTCTTTACCTGACCAGTGCCTGTGTTCTGTAACTTTAGTGAGAATTTCTCGCATCGAAAAGTTTATAGTCGCCTTGTAAAAGACAGGATGAACACGATAAACCTAATTATTTTAACTTTTAACGTTATATAATGAGCGTTTATGTATTATCTAAGCCACACTGTTAATAATCGGAAGACTATGACAATAAAAAATATTTTCTCGCTGCGAAAACTTTTCGCCAGTTACAGAACAGGGGGGCAGAGCTTTTTTCCGACTGTTAGTATAATCTAAACCGCCTTTAACGTAATAACAATGTTTTCTTTGTTGTCTACTCACCACTAGATGGCTCTTTACATTTCTATAATTACTATATTTTATTACAACTTTTGCTTTTTTTAAAATATTTTTATTTAATTTATTACTTAAAAATGTTTTTAAAAGAGTTCCTTTACTAAATAAAACGCTTTTTTTATTTGTCTGTTTAAGTATTTTAATATGTAATATGTATATTTTTATATTATTGTATTGTTGTTTCTTTTATTCCATTTATAGGTATATTTTTAAAGAAATCTAATGTATTTTTCTTTACCAAAAAATATTTTTAATTTCAATATACTATGGATATATATTTTTTGGATAAAAAAAATACAAAGTTTGTTTAAGGTAGTTTTAATGTTTGGCAATTATTACTTATGTTCATGTCTTTTTTGGTAGAAAATTGCATCTTTTAGGTTATCAGTTCAATAGTTTTTAAATTGGTTGAGTAATTTTTATATTATATGTGAAAATTATGAGTATTGTATGAATATAGCATGATTACGAATGATTTAATGATTTTGTATTCAAAACTATTTTTTTTTTCAGTACGAAATCATGTAATGGAGTTTTCTTTCAATTTTGTGTGAATGAATTTTTGTTTAGTATAAAAGTTTTATAAAACTATATTTCTGTTAAAAAGTTGAAATTTTTAAAATATATAATTTGTTTTATCTTAAATTTCTACCATTTGCTTAAACATATAACTGAAAATATTCCGAATGTTTTAAGATAGAATTGAAAATTGCAGTATTTTTATTATTTTTACTTAAAACAAAAAGTTAAATTATATTTTAAGCTCCAATTCTTCTAGTAACATACAAATATTTTCAGTCTTTTCGTTTATTTTTCTTCCTTTTTTTGTTTTTAATTATTTATTAAATATAATTTTAATGTACTATTTTTATTTTCTTAATACGCTTTTCAGTTAATTTCTTATTGTTTTATATTAAAAATTTTTTCTAATAATTTTTTTCTGTTTCTCTTTATAGTTAAATTTTCTTTTTGTTTTGTATTTTTTTCTATGATTATAAGAAAAATATGAAATATAATTTAATTAATTTTTTAATCATTTTAGTTAAGACCAATATGGTTTTTGTTATTTAATACATTATTATTTTATTTTGGTAGTGTTGTTATAATATATACTTTAAAATTTTATGGGAATATAATTATATTTAAAATATATATATTAAGGTATTTAAAAAAATTCTGCAATTCATAAAAAAAAGACATTAAAAAGCAGTAGAGTTTAAAGCAGTTTGAAATTGTAGTTAAGCAATGATAAAAAATAATTAAATAAAAAAAATTCTAGAAATATTTTGCAATATAGATTTTAATTATATAATTAAATTTCTATTACTTCAGTTTTGTATTTATGCCAAGCTAACTTACTTGCTCCGATAAACCCAAATAATAAAAACGTGTTAATAGTTTTGTGTTCAATGTTTATGTATTAATTATGAGGGATTAAACTTTAAAGTAAGTTCAAGAAAAAAATTAATAAAATAATTAATAATTTTTCCCCTTTCCTAAACAAATGAGTGCAAAAAAAATTATAAAAAAATTTAAAATTACAAAAATAACTTATAACCTCAAACTGTAAAATACGTGTATTTCAGTACTGCAAGTAACAGAGCATGACGCGTTAACATCAATTGACGCGACGCACGCAAAAAGTGGAGCTACTTTCTACTTTTGCATGCGCCATAAAGCGTCAGACCAACAGACCAACTGATTTTGGCTAAAGGGGTGACAATTTTTATATTATTTTAAAAGCTATCGATAAACTTTATTGGAACGCGAATTTTTTTGTTTTGTTATTGTAGTAAAAAAATGTTTTAAAAAGAAAAAATTTTGCCATGAAGTTTTGCGAGATTTTTATGAACAAAATATAATAATTTCCCTTATTTACTGCAATTTATAAATGAACTAAATTTTCATTAAATTTATCGATAAAATATACATACGAAGTGTCATTTCTGCAAAAACGAAAGACACAGCCAAAGTCGTCTTTTGCTTTTTTACAAACTCAACAAATTTTGAAAATTCTTTAAACACCTAAATTTTTCTTTCCATTATAAAATATTATTTTTATTTGACTCCACAAACTTTTAAAACAGCTGATAAAAAACAAAAAATTCTATGCGTCAAAGCATTGCATGTAACTTGAGACGCAACAACGTGCAAAAAGTTCAGGAAGCCACAACGCATTACAACATTGACGCGTGCCATGGACTTTCAGCTTTAAAGCAGTTAATTTTAAAAGCCGTTAAAATATTTGTGTTTAAACTTCTAAAAACTTAAAATTTTATGCATGAACATGGCAATAATAACAGTGTCGCTGTGGCAACAAAGCTAACTAAATAAAGCATACCAAATGCCAACTAAATAAAAACTGATTTAGACAGAATATCAAAATTTTTACAATAACCCAGCTTACCAAACATTTTGAATTTTTTTGAAGTCAGAGCTATCGTTACGAATTCGTTAAGACTTTTCGGTAGTTTGCCCAAAATAAAAGTGATCGTAACAAATTCGTCTAGACATTTCGGCAGAATCAAATAAAAAAAACTATTAGACTCACGTCACACTTAAAAACAAACTCAACAACTCATTGTGCTTTTCGGTGTCGCATTATCTCAAAAAATATGCTTTAAGAAATGCAACTCTGATCGCATGGAATACTTTACTTAAAAGGTTTTTTAAGGATTTGTAAATCCATCAAACCTGTAAAATTTGCTGCACTTAATAACGTTAGAGCTTTACGCCTGATTTTAATTAGCCATCGATTTGAACAAAACATGGACATGACGCTAGCAGATCAATGGAAATGAGACAAATCCATGCCTTGACAAACGTCAAACTTAGTATATAAGAAACCCAGCGAAAAAGTATCGGTTTTTTTTTATTTGGATTTTGAAATTTGTTTAGGCATGATTTTGTCTCGACAAGTCGCACAATTATGTATGTTCTTGCAGATGGCTGTTTTTAATGTCATGCGTTTCAATGTAAATTGATGTTTTCAAATGTCATGGTTGTTTAGACATATCATATAGGTTTGGTCATCGATGGAAGTTTAACTCAAAGAGACTAAAAGTTTGGGGTTAAACTTCAGTTAAAGTGATCGAAATAAAACAACCAAAAAATATATAAAACAGCTGTTTAGTCAAAGTAAAATTTTCATAACACCCAATAACATCACAACAAACAAACAATAAAATGTACTTTCCCGGATTAACAGGACTATAGCAATGGGAAAACGTTTTATAATTTAATGTTTACGACCACTTTTATTTTCCTTTTGTTGTTTTTTTTTGTTTATTTAAGCAAAACTATCTTAGCTATTTAAAACTTAAGCTGATGCCATATTTTTTTTTATAAAATATGATATGAAAAAATATAAGTTGTATTAAATGTAGTTTTCATTTTAAACGAGCTTCACTAAGCTATGGGTTAATTCCAACAGCTAAAACTGGCTCTAAGTGATTAAAATGATAAAATGGAAATTCTTATTTGACATCAGATATTATAAATTAAATATTGCTTTAGCAATGGGCTTCATTAGAAAACTTCATGTCTTGACAAATGTAAAACAAAGTATATAAAAACCCAGTACGAAAATTCAAAATTTTTTTATTTAGATTTTGACGTTTGTCAAGACATGGAATTGCCTAACAGAGACGTACTATCAACATAGTATTGTTAAAAATCTATTAAAAGGGATTGAATAAAAGGGCTTTTTCTGATTTTTTTAAAATAATTAAGAATAACTTTTAAAAAATTTTATGAAAGAATGAGGAAATAGAATTTTTTAATAAAATAAAGCAAAGGCAAAGCAACTAAACAAAAAATCCCAATAAAAGGAAATTTTAAAACCCAAAATTACAAGTTATACAAAAATGTATTTAAAAGAAAGATATTTAAATTGATTTCTTTTTAAATTATTTGCATATAAATATGTATTATATTTATTGTTTTGTTTTTTTTTCAAGTTATTAATAATAACTGAACTAGTGGTTAACTAAAGATTAACTAACTAAAGTTAGTGAAAACACATAACCTAACTTGTTGTTATCGATAGCTTTAAGTGGGGATTTTCTTTTTTTATAACATAAAAATAAAATAAAAGTCATATTGGAAAAAGAAATATTATAAAAAAAAATTTATATTTTAAACTAAAAATATATATATAAAAAATAAAACAAACCATAAAAATACTTTTGGCATAGTAAAATAAATATTTTTTTATTATAATTATTTTATATAAAACTAATATGCGTATTTTTAAAATTATACTTATAAATGAAATAAAATATTTTTTTAAATATAAATAATAATTTCTTTTGTTTTAAAATAACATGACACATCAACTTAAAAAAACAAAATTTATTTTTAATAAATTTTAACAAAATGTTTTTAAAATATTTTTGATTTGAATTTTTTTAAAGTTTTTCCAAAAAACATAGTTATAAATAAAGAATTAACCAAGCATTAAACTAAAAAAATATTATTTTTTTAATTAAAAGTAAATTGAAAATATATTATAAATTAATGAAATTAAATTTTACTTCTGGGGTGGAAACAAAAATTTCTTTTTTTTTAATTGAAAATTAAGTGATTCAAAAACTTAAACTTTTGGGGTTTACTACCTTAAGTTTTTCTCAGTTTTTTAAGGGTGCTTGTTAGATATTTGTTTTTTAATTAATGCAGCAGTCTTCTTAGTTAAGGTTTAAATAGTCCAATAAGTATGTACTTATGTATGCTTTATTAACTATTTCGTCCATACTTTTTGAATTTCTTGATTTTATTTTTTAAAGGTGTTGTAAAATCGCTGTTTTGCGGTTTACTGTTGCCTACACTTTCCACCTCCTCCTATGAGGCCTTTGCAAACTGTATTACAGAACTCTGCCTAATGACTTTGGTATTGAGATCTTTGCCATCAGTATTCATAGTTTCATGATCGATAGCTTCGCCACAATCACTCATATAAAGTTTGCGTTTTCTTAGCGGCAATGTCATGACATCACGATCAGCCATTAGCATTACATCACTTTCGGGTGAAGAAGAGCGATCAGGAGAGTCATTTGACGATCGTAAAGGTGCTATGGCGGCTTCAACTTGACGTAATATGATTTCATTATCATGCAAAGAGGACCTTTAGTATAAATAAATGCTTATTAGGAAAAGGTATGCAATTTTAACTTAAAAGTAACCCAAAATACTTACTCAAACTCAGGCACTGGTGCATAACCCTTAGCAAAGTTTGGAACGCGTCTTACCAGCTCATCTCTCTTGTAGTGTTCTATTAAATTTTCTGCCAAACTATTGATAACCATTGATTTAACTCCTTCGTCATGGGAAATTTCATGCTGGGGCCTTATTAAGGATTTGTGATGTGTATTATTGTAAATTGGGCTGGAGTTAAGTGAAGTTGTATTCGATTTTTGCTGAGAATGATGCAATTGCATTATTTGTATGGCAGCCTGTTGAACATCATCTTCTCGACGGCTGGCTATGGTGGCAGCCTCCAAAAGTGCCGGATTAATGGTGGGTTGTTGCTCATAACGTACCTGATGTTGTTGCTGCTCGGTGGCATGGGTTTGGCTTGTAACGTTGGTCAGATAATGATACTGCTGTTGTTGTTGTGCCGATGGAGAACTTTGGTAACGATAGCTAAGCTGTGCTTGTTGTTGTTGTTCCTCATTGATGTTTTGACTTTGGCCAACACTTAAATCGGTAGGCATTTCATCAGCTGTAGGGAAAACTCCTTGATGACTAAGGTCTACCAAGGAGACAGCAGCCAATTCTCTTGTATTATTGTTGCTTGTCAAGGAGCCACTGGCCATTCCACTATCACGACTATGGTGATCAGCCTCCAAACTTAAAGACAAAGTTGGTGATGAGTCTGAAGAGGTGGGCGTATCGGCCGATAGCCCAATGCCAGAGGCATTAGATGTGAGCGAAATGGATGAAGATATGGGTGAACCAGAAGGTCGGGGTGTTAAAGCATTCACAGATTTACTGCTGTTGCTTAATTTTCCTTTTCTCTGCTTTCGCGGTTTTACTGTGTTACTAGCAGAAGTAGTGTCAATACTAGAGCTGGGTGACTGTGGTGAATTTGGTTCTGAATTGCTATCAGTGCCCGATGAAGTTGAAACCGATGACACC
This sequence comes from Melanophora roralis, assembly GCA_963583895.1. Taxonomy (NCBI): domain Eukaryota; kingdom Metazoa; phylum Arthropoda; class Insecta; order Diptera; family Rhinophoridae; genus Melanophora; species Melanophora roralis. Next base: position 20,435,953 of record OY757188.1, read on the forward strand.
ACACCACTACCATTAACCTCCTCATCATCATCTGGCATTTCATAGGCATGACCCTTAATGTGGGCCTCCATTTCTTTCTTACTCTTAAATGTCTCATCGCAAATGGTGCACTTGTAACACTTTGAACCATAATGTTGCACACGATGCAGTTTCAACACATGATTATAGCCAAAGTCACGGAAACATATATCGCAATGATATGGTTTTTCGCCCGTGTGTGTACGTGAGTGCACTTTTAATTGTTTCGAACAGGTAAAACCTTTACCACAACCTTCTACCGGACATTTATAAGGTTTTTCACCAGTATGAGTGCGCATGTGTATTACCAGCTGGCCGGATTGTATGAAGGTCTTATCGCAAACCGAACATTTATGCGGTCTTTCACCGGTATGTATGCGCATGTGGCGATGCAACTTGCCCGAATGTTCAAAGGCACGACCGCAAACATCACACTTATAGGGGCGTTCTTTGGTGTGTATGCGTCTGTGTACTTGTAGGTTCTCTTTGACACTAAACAGTTTGTGACAAAACTCACATTCAAAGGGTCTTTCGCCAGTATGGGTGCGGTAATGGCGAATCTTACAAAAAAAAAAAAACAAAGAAATATTAATTTTAAAACAAAAAATTCGAAAATAAAAAAAATTTTAAATCTTAACACTTACCAGTCTTGCAGGCACAGCAAATGTCTTTTGACAGACATTACACTGATAGGGATCACCACCATTTGTGGCCGCATTAGCAATGGGCTTAATTTGTGGCGTCTTTGGTATGCCTAACGGCACGCCCGCCTCATCCACAGCCCCTAGCAAAGGAGGAGTATTGCTACCACCATTTGTTCCATTGCTATTGCCATTTATTAAACCTAAATCACCATTTTTATTATGGGACTTTGTATGGGAAGTGTGAGCCGATTTGCTGCCAAAAGTCATGCCACATTGTTCACATTTAAACTGGGGTTTGTTACCATTGGATTTGCGTCCTGCTGCTGTTGTCGGAGTGGGGGTGCTGCTGCTTACATTGTTTGTTGTTGATGTTGGAGTTGCAGTTATAGAGTTTGGTGTTAAGGAAGCTGGTTGTGTGGTGGCATATAATGTAATACCCGGTGGTAATAATTCTGATTTGATATTTGTTAAATATTGTTGTTGTGGATGTTCTTGCTTAATATGAAAAGCATGCTGTTGATGATGATTATTGGTTGTTGCAATACTTGTGGAATTTATGTGTGATGACATTTGTTGCTGGTGATGTTGTTGCTGTTGTAATGTTGCAGTTGTTATGTTTACATTATTAAGTATATAACTATTATTGGTTGTTGTATGTTGTTGTGCAGGATACGATGTTGGCTCATGATTATTTCTAAGTGGAGCACAAAATTGTGCCTGACTAGGTTGCTCCGATTTTATAATTAATGGTATTGATTGGTAATATACCATTGTGCTATTTTGTAATTCTGAAATGAAAAAGAAGTTCGTATTAAAAAACCATTTTAAGTAACAAGATGGGGGCTAAAAATTGAAAACAACAAGTTGTTAAATAATTTTAAAAAACAAGTAAAAGTGCTTATCGGTTGTGCCGTATCTTTATACCCTCTACATTGATCCGATCCAGTTAAATTGCTTTCGAAACGAAAATCCTATTATTAAATTTCTTTTGTGGCAGGTTTACAGTCGATCACTGTTAAAGATTTAGAAATTTATAAAAATGATTCGTTTGTATTAGGAACACCACTCCCCCTGCTTCTATTCGCCTAATTTTTTCGAAATTTAGTTTTGTAGTACAATTACTTTGGAGGCAATTTGAAATCGATACCTGTTATAGTTTCCGAGTTATTTAGTTTCAAAAAATATTATAGAATTGGCCTGTTTTTATCTAATTGTGTAATTTCTTTTCGAAATGTAAAAGGTGGGCCAAAAGAGATAACCCTATTGGAAGATTCTCTTATTTTTGCCATTGGCGACCAATGTCAAATCTGTTTTGACATTTCTGAACTAGAATACAAATGAACAAGCCATGGAGTGATATACTACCCAGGAACGCGGAATAATCGTGTCTATTTTTTTGCGTAACAATTCGTCTGTAGTGTTGGCGCAGCGCGAACTCCGTCGCCGATTCCCCAGTCGTCCGGCACCGACTGCGCAAACACTGCACCGTTTGACCACACGAGACGCTGCCAAGAGTGGCCGGCCCTTAGGCACCAGTTCTGCCGAGAATATCGCCGCTGTTGGCTGTCGCCAGAAACATCGTTCAGACGCCGCCTCGCAATCAACCATCAGCCGGTCGTCCCTAAATCGAATTTTGGTCAAAGACCCGCGCATGTTCCCATACAAAGTCCAGTCCGTGCATCAGCTGCTGCCTGACGACCACTAAACGCGTGAAACCTACGCCCAAGCCATCCTCAATCTCGAGGCTGAAGTGTACGATTTTCGATCAAAATCATAATGAGCAATGGGGCTCATTTCTACCTTAGCGGGTATGTGAACAAGCAAAACTATCCCTTCTGGGGCACTGAAAACCCACAAGTGATGCATGAGGAGCCATTACACCCGCCAAAAGTAACAGAATAGTGCGCTGTTCACGTTGGAGGAGTCATCGGAACATTTTTTTTTCGAGGACGCCGCTGGTCAAACGACAACAGTGGACAGTGCGCGTTATAGGGCCACGTTAACCAAGGTTTTTCTGTCGCAATTGAACAAATTAGGACTGGAGGACATGTGGTTCCAACAGGATAGAGCAACGGCACAGACTGCGCGAGCCACGACCGATATTCAAAAGGCGGCGTTCCCGTGCGCTGTTCACGTTGGAGGAGTCATCGGAACATTTTTTTTTCGAGGACGCCGCTGGTCAAACGACAACAGTGGACAGTGCGCGTTATAGGGCCACGTTAACCAAGGTTTTTCTGTCGCAATTGAACAAATTAGGACTGGAGGACATGTGGTTCCAACAGGATAGAGCAACGGCACAGACTGCGCGAGCCACGACCGATATTCAAAAGGCGGCGTTCCCGGGTCGTCTCATCTCTCATTTTGGCGATTAACATTTGCCCGCAAGATCGCCCGATTTAACTGTTCCAGACTCTTTTTGTGGAGTTTATGTAAACAAGCCCGAAATTTTGGAAGCCCTCAAGGACATCATTCGAGACGAGTGCGATAATCTGTTGCCCGAAGTTCTCGCCGAAGTGATAAAAAATGCCATAAAACTATCCCCTATAGAAATCAATTGTGACGGCGCTTATTTGGCGGATATCATATTCTCGGCTTAAACAATAAAATTCTAAAGGTTTAACTAAACATAATCAAAAAACAGAATCGAAGTTTTTCATTCGGATGACTTCTTTTGGCCCACCTTGTACAAATTGTTGCACAATTTCTTAATAGTACGTTCGAAAAAATTTCATAAAGTGTTTCCGTTTGTATTGGGGCTACCACTCGCCTTGCTTCTATTCAACAAAAACCATGTTTTGACAAACGTTATTTTACGTCTTGACGAAAAAAATTCAAGCCTAGACAAATGTCAAACTCAGTTTATGAAAAACCAGTTTAAAAATACCGGATTTTTTGTTAAGATTTTTTAAAATAAAATTTAAGTTTGTTACAAAGTTTTTGCTTAATTATTTATTAATAATGAATTGAAAATAAATTTTTGAATTCAAAATTAAACATCTTTTAAATTTTATAATTTTTTTTAAATAAAAATAATTATAAAAAAAAATAACTGAAGTCATATAAAAATTCCCAACCCTTAGAAAAGTTAGCAAGAAAGCAGATTATCTAATAAAAACCATAAGACATCCAGCAAATAACAAACATACGTAAGGCTAACGAAGTGAATACGTCCAAACATGTACGTGTTTACATATAACCAACTTATTATTAACCCAGATTGTAAACTGTTACTTTTTCTAAATGAAAAGTAAAAATGCACTTGAACCACCACCCCCTCATTTAAAAGAAAAACCAAAAATATAAAAGACCACAAGAAAAACACCCCCCGTTTGGAAAACAGAAACACATTTTTCTAATACTGTAGCGACCTAACTAGGCAACGTTAATATTGTCTATAAAAACAAAGTAAAAATTTTTTGTTAAATATGCAGCTTTCCCAAGTTTGCTTATTTTGGATTTTTCTTTTTTTTTTCTCTTTTCCAAAAAAAGGGATGTTAAAGCTTTTATAAACCATCAAAGTAAATTTACGCACTTTTTTAAAGAAATAAGGGATGAGGTACTTTTTTGCGTTTAGATAATATGTATGTGCGTGTGTGTGTGTGTGTTTTGTGAGAACATTTTCTTTTATTTTCCGGAAAAACTGTTATTAAAAGGAAGAAGGGAAAAATCTGTATTACTAATTTGGAGTTTTGTTTGAGTGGGTTGGAAAAAAGAAAAACACGCACTGGAGTAATGGAAATAAGGGGATCCTTTTTTGGTTAAGAGGAGCCACAATTAAGGGGCTTTGGGTGTGGGTGGCAGAAATGGGGGTGGTGATTTCTTTCATGCTTCACTAATTGTAGAAAAAAGCTTTTTTTTATTGTTTTGATAAATTGTTTTGTTTATTTATGTTATCGCCTTGTTCTTGTTTTTTTTTAAGAGCATCACTATAAGCAGCCGGCATTTTGTATTAGCCAGTGTTGACAGCTAGATATTTATATTTTTTTATAAAATGGCGTTGTCATTGGAGGAGAGGAGAAGAAGAAAATAGGATTACTTTTTTAAAAAAGGCAATAAATGAAGAAGATTATATTCAGTACAATACCCAGCAAAAAATTCAAGGAACAACTTGCCACATAACTTACTTTTTGGGTTGCTAAAATTTATTTCTCGATTATTAAATAAATATATTTTAATTGTATATGTAACTTCATTTATAAATATATTTTTTATTATTTTTTTTACATGTTAACGTGCAATAAATTTTTTTAAAAATACACAAAAATAGATTGCCGAATAATTGTAAAAAAATTAATTAATATTGTAAAATTTAAAATTGGTTACTCTAAATTATTTTTTTCATTTTTTTTTATTAAAAAGGTGTACTTTTTAATAAAAATGAAAGCAGAAAAGTAACTCATTACCAGAAACATAAAGTAATCAATTAAAAGGAACTAATTATTTAAGTCTCATGCCTTGAAAATATAAGTAAGTTGGTAGTCCAGTTGGGAAGGGGTTTCCTTTAAAATGTTTAATTCCACACTCGATTACTTTTTTTAAAAATTGTTTGCTGGGTAGGCGACGGCAAAAAAAGGACCGATTTTTCCCGCAAACAAAAGGCTTGGCCCCTATGCGAAAAAACTTATCTGTGCAAAGTTTGTCAAATATCTTGAAACACTTTGATCCCAAGAATACATGGACACCCAGCTAAACGGATGGACGGACATTCTTTATTTAACTCAGAAAGAAATTCTAAGTCGATCCATATAAATAAAGGTGGGTGTAAAAGTTATATATTTTGGGGGAAACAAACATCTGCATAAGCACGTAATTACACATCCGTTTGTATGCCCCCCTCCCTGGGGTTACCATAGCGCTTGCTTCTATCGAAATATTTTTTTCAAGAATGTAAAAAACTACCTTTTTTAGGCTTAATTAAACACGATGGCTAAAATAGTTTCGAGATGTAGCACACAAAAAAATTTCGCAACGTTAATATCATAGTGAAATCACATTGCCCAAACCTGCTACAATATTTGTTGCAGATTCTGCTATTTTTAGCTATTAATTTCTTAAATAAAGTGCATTAAAAATTTTTAAAATTGTACAGGGGCTACCATTTCTCTGGCTCTTGTCCAACTATTTTTTTCAAAACGTAAACATCGCCCCAGAGTTACTTTGCAGTAGGTCTGTAGTCGATTGATGTTACAGTTTTGAAGATAAATTGCATTAAAAATTTCACCAAATTGCTCGTTTGTATGGGGAATACCATTCACCTTTCTATTATCCAACTAGTTATTTTTCCACAACGTAGACATTATACAAGGATTGTCTTTAAAGGTTTCAGAGATATAACGCATGAAAATTTCATAATATATACAGGGTGTCCGCCGGGAAGGTACACTACTTTATTTTGCCGCCATTTTGATAAATATCAGTCTTACGGAAAAATATTCGGTAAACCAAAGTGTTTTAATCGGTAAAACATTTTATCAAAATCAATCATCGATTACTGTGACGGTAAGAAAGTTACGTGAAACTTTTTGGGAGAAACAACGTGCCAACAATACACACTATTTATCGTGTAGTGAATGGTTTTGAAAAAAGCGGGGCTGTAGCTGATAGGCCCACGCATTGACCACAACGTACTGCAAGATCGGCTGAAAACATAACTGCTGCTCAAGAACGTGTTTAAAACAATCCATTAACCTTAATTCGACGCCGTGCTCAGGATTTTGGTCTTCAAAGAACAACATTGGCCACAATTTTGCACAAGTATTTTAATTTGTTTCCATTTTAGATTCACAAGACACAAGAGCTTCTTTCAGAAGACCATTCAGGCCACCATACATATGCCAATAGGATGTTACAGCTCGCCCATGACAACGTCGATTTTCATGAACAAATCATAATGAGTGACGAGCAACATTTTCGTTTGAATGGATATGTGATTAAACAGAATAGCCAGTTCTGGGCAGCGGAAAACCCTCAAATTATTTATCAGTCACCTTTGTATCCATTAAAGTGACAGTCTGGTGTGCAATTTGGTAAAGAGGAGTTATTAGACCTTACTTTTTTTAAAGTGAAAACCGCGTAATGGGAACTATCAATGAGGGGCGATGTCCTGATATGATTGAAAACTATTTAATGCCACAATTGCATGCTTAATGATTAACATGTGGTATCAACAAGACGGTGCCACATCGCATGCAGCCAGGATTACAATGGAATTACTGCGAGACCTCTTTCCACAACAAGTTATTTCAAGAAATAGTGATGTTTATTGGCCTCCACGGTCGCCTGATTTGACTGCTCCGGACTTCTTTTTTGGAGATATCTGAAAAGCAAGGTTTATACAAACAAACCAAAAACGCTGAAACAACTCAAACAAAATATTCCCGATGAAATTAATGAAGACCGCGTGAAATGCGTAAGAATATAATGAAAAATGTGCTTAAAACAACTCGCTTTTGTGAGGCTAATAGAGGCAGACAGTTATCTGATATTGTATCTCATGCATAATTGCCTACATTAAATGAAACATTTGTCAAAATAAGATTTATTTTCTTTCATTTAGTCAAAAAATAATAAACAAACAAAGTGGTATACCTTGCCGGCGGACACCCTGCTTTTTGTCTGCATGGTCGTGCCAAGCTCTGTGGCAATACCGGCTATAGTTAGATATGGAAATATGCATGGATTTGTCTTCAAAAAATTAGTTATTTTAGGTTTTTGCTTATACATATCTCGTTTCCTGCTTAACCAGAAGAAAAGAATTTAAAGAAAGAATTTAAAAAGCACTTGATATTCCAAAAATTTAAATCAATATCGTCAATTTGGTGTACTTTACTTGAATCTTTGATGTTTACTTTTGCTTGCTTTTTTTTTCTTTGGAAATTTGAAAATTATTATTATTTTCAGTCCCAGTAGTAAACCGATCTTGCTTAAAAACATATAATAATTTAATACCAAAATCGGCACGATAAGGCTTGATTCGGCTTCGAAAACTTGATTTCAACAGACGGACACAGGGACGTGGTCAAAGCGATTTCCATTTTTATAGGAATCAAGAGTATATCGTTACCTTAATATAAAAAAGCCCCAACTCGTATTTTTTTAATTCGAGATTTTTTTTTTGCTAATTGTGATATATGAGTAGACCGTTTATAAAAATAAACGAAAAATCTGGGCTTATAAAAAAATTTGAGTTAGGGCTTTTCTGTATTAAGGTATTGATTTACGTATACACTTTTGGGGGTTGCAAATGAATATTGTAGAAATAACAAACAAAAAGTTATACCCTTATTACTATGTGAGGGACATGAAAATAAAAAAAAATCTGGCAACACTGTTTGCCCATAAAAGGTGTATTTAGCTTAGTATAGGATTACAGATTGACCTCATAAAATCTTTTATTCTCCTTGTACCTTTCTTCCCACATAAGAGCCGAGCTGTGACATATTTTTATTACAAAACCACTAAATGTGTAATAAAAAATAAATATAAAATGCTTTTAAAACTTAAGGAATTATTTTAGCATAAAGTAATACTTAAATAGATTAAATTTTTTCTATTGTCTAAAATCATAGCTTTTAATTTGAAATTTGCTTAGAAGGTTTAAATATATTCAATACGATTTTTTCCCTAAAAATCAACAGTTTAAATGTGTAGAATAGGTTCTTAGTATTACAATCATGTAATCCTAGGCTTTGGATCAAGGTTTAGGATTAGAAAAAACTAGGTTTAAAATGATTAATTTAATTTTATTGCCAAGAATTTAATTTAAAAATCTAAACTATAAGTTAAAAAATATTAATTCCAACTTTTGTTTACAATATTTGTAAAGTTCTATAGAAACGTCCTGCGCACTAATAATCCATATACCAACGATTTTCAAAAGTAAAATTATTTTAAAAATCATGGTCTTCTTTACGGATAAGGTCGAAAACTCATCTCAAAGTAATATTTTTTGGAAAAAAAAACTTAACAAAAACCTTTTGTTTACCCCTTTTTATTTAATTTTTTTTATAAACTGAATTATGGAAACATTTTAATTAAATCTTTGTCCATACAAATTGCAATTAAACCTTTGTTTACATGATGTAAACATTATGTATATAATTTATTAACTTAAAAAAATATTTTATTTAAGAACGTTAAAAGAAAGTTAAAAGTAATTCCACAATAATTTACAAAAAATATGTTTAAATTGTTTATTCGATGCAATCGTATATAAATAAAATTTTTTTTAATCTCTATTTACAAAAAAAAAAAAAAAATAAAAAAAAAACATTTTTTAATTTTTATATTTTAAAAAATTTTCTGTTAATCCTGCAAATATTTTATGTAAAAAATATTTTAAGCTTTTAACTGTTCCAGCCATTGTCCGGGATTTGGACCTGCGCATTACTCAATGATTTTGGGTCTTAAAAATTTTTGAAATATGTCAAATATTATATTCAAATAGCAGAGTTAAAGCCAATAACTTACCCTTTTCATTTTGCTTAACTAATTTTTTGTTATTTTTAAGTGATTTATTTGCAGGTAATTGCACTAGTTCTGTGCCCGATTTTGACAAAACATCTTTAATCCAATTTTGTTCTTTGGGCCAGGGTTTTGCAGCAGCAGCAGCAGCATTTGCAGCATTAGAAGTTGTCTCAGACATTTTAAAATTAAAACTTAAATTTAGATTTGGTTTTTAATAAATGTCTTTTGTTTTAATTTTTTTTTAATTTTCTATTAAAAAAATTGTCCTAAAACCCAAAGTCAGTCACATAAATTTGCTTGCTAGTCAGTCTTAAAAGTTGCTTTTTAATTTTATATTTGCCCATGATTTTAGATTAAAATTTTCGTTTTCTTTAAAATAATTTGTTTTTTAATATGTTTTTTTAATAATTTTAAAACTTTTTTTAAATCTTTGTTTTGCTTATCCAAAGGGGGGGAAGTTGAGGAGTTACCAGAGGTTTTAGCAAGATTTTTTTTAGTTAAATTCTTGCCGGAGTTTTTGGTTTTTTTATTCATATGCATTTTTTTAAACGATTTCATTATGTCATTCATGTTTAACAAAAAATCATTAGTAGTATTGTTTGTTATGCCAGGCATTACATTATTTTTTTATATATTTTCTAATTATAATTTTAAATATAATAGTTTTTTTTAATTTAATTTGAAACGCAAGCGCTTTTTTTTTTTTTTCTTAAATTTACACCAAATTTTTCTTTTTGTTCCACCCCTTTTTAAATCATAATTTTCCCATAACCATTACTTTTCCGCTTATCAGAAGTTCAATGTTCGCTTGTAAGTACCCGACTGGTGGGTGAGTTTTCAAAAATCTTCTACTTACCATTGAATTTTATAACAAATATTAACCTTTGTTCTTATCACTTCTAATAATTCTAACTCAAAAAGTTTAGAATATTTTCCAGTTTGAGGGCAAACAAATCCCACTCATCGGCCGCAGCTGGGTTTTTCTAATGTTTGTTACACTCATAAAAAATTTCCCATTAATTATGATACTTTGATGATGCTTTCTAACTGCATAAGAAATAAATATCTTTTAAGTATTTTACTCAAATGAAAGCAATCTAATAAGAATTGTTTAAATACAAACAGTATTAGAAGCTACAGTAAAGGGGAAGAGAAATACAAAAAAAGAGAAAGAGGCAGGGGGATGGAAAAGTAAAAAGTTATTATTTCTTTTGTGGTTTTTATTTTTAAAATTATTTATTGGGTTTTTTAGTTACTTTTAATTTTTATTTCAAAATAAAAAAAACTCCTTAACGTTTTGATACATTTAAGGTTAGAAAAAAAATGCATATTTCTAGTAATAGATTAATATTTCAACTTTGAAACGATTTTAAAATGCATTATGAAGAGCGTGGCAGATAGCTTAAGAGAAAGTTCTTATGAATACATACCTATATGTCCAAGTAAGGCTAATTCAGCATATTTTAACCTAGATTTAGAGTGACTCTTTCAAGCGTTTTAAGCCGCCTAAATAAATTTTAAATTCATCGGACTAAGTCATTTTTAAATTAAATTTAATCACATGTAGGACGCGTTACAATCTCTTTTTCTTTAGGAATATAACTTAATTCAGATCTGTCAGACCTGTAAAAACATTTTGTCAGTCTGTTTTTGTTTTGCTAAATCTTACAAGTTACATTTTACAAATATTAAATTTTTTAATTACCGCAATAATTGAAATATTCACCATTTCTAATTCAAAATTTAATTAAATCAATTAAACAATTAATTGTATTTAAAAATTATTTGCAAGCAATACTTATTTACAACAAGTGCTTATTTACAAATTCTTAAGAAGGGCAATAATTTTCATACATTCAAAAAATTATTTGTGTTAAATCGATTAGAAATGCTACTTAAAACAACTAAATATTTATTTAAAAATCCTCAAAGCAATTTCGCTTTTAATTTTTCTACAATCCCGAATATTTATATTCATAAAAATTGAAGTAGGCTTATAAAGAGTTCATTTAAAAATTATTTCATGGGCATCTGTCAAATAAGCCGTTTATAAACCTTCTTTAATTATTATAAAAATGGGCAAAATTCTTTTGTCTTGTCTTTGCAAAATTACTTTTACTAAAAATTTGTATATTTATGCAGTCATTGTTTTAAATAACTCTTTAAAGCAGTTAAAAAAATTTGTTGTACTAAAATTTAACTGTTTCTTCATTTAACAATAACTTTACGAACTACCTCTTTAAAATTTCACAGCCAGTACAGAATTAATTTTTGAGTGTAGGATCTTGTACAATATTTTTTGTTGGTATGGGCACGTTTGAAATTGTGTTCACAACAAAAAAAATCAATTCTAACTTTAAACAAGTGAATGCCCCTTTGAAAAAGGTGGTATAGTCGTGGTATAACAATGCAAAGGTCCTTGGTTCGAGCAGGAGCTAAGGCATTGAAGTTTTTTCAAATATATATTCTTTTCAATTTCTACTTAGACCCTTTAGATAGATGTACACAGTTATATCATTCCGTTTATAATTTCTTCAATATTCAGTTTTGACTCCACAAAGTATACTGTTATTTCCAGGATAGAGCACGCGACATTCGTACATATTTAAAGTGAAAAAACAAGAAAAATTCGTATTCTTAATATTAACTTTAAAGCAATTTAGCAGCCATTCATAAAACGCAAAGCATTTATTTTTTAAAGTGTTTTTCTTCTAACAATTTAAGTGCGGACGCGCATGTGACAAAAAACAAAACTTACTTTAAATAGCCCCTGGAGAATTAGATATTCTAAGCATTTGAATGTAATTTGTAAAAAAAAATTTCATTCAAAAAGGATTAGCTCTGCCTCCTTAAAAGGGAAGTTAAAATTCCTTTAATGTTTATAAGTTTTAATATGATAGGGCACGCGACATTTGTAATGCGACAAAATATTCCATCCAATAGATTAAAAATTACTTAAACATTTTTTTTATCTCAAAAGTACATTAAATATGTATTCTTCAATTATATATATATATTTATATATTTACTAGTTTTAAATATCTACCATAGTCTAAGGTAAGGTTAGTATGCATGTATGCTATTAAGTATTGACAACGCTGTTTTAAGTGCTTTTAATTTTATATGATAATCATAGGAGAAATAATGTAATTTTTTGATGCCTAAAGCAATGAATTAAATAAAGGTCCAATGCTCCTTATAAATCAAGGTCCTATGCTCTTTAAAAACACAATTTTAATGGAGAACCCGACATACTTTCACAAGAAAATTTTTAAATGTAATGTTGTCATTAATAATTTAAATCATTAAAACCATTTTTATTTGAATTATAAACACAAAATTGCTGATTTATATTAATATTTTCAGCAATATGTTTACAACGATCGTGGCGTATAGATAAGAAATGGTGTTGCATGGAAAGGAACGCTACATTAGAATATCAATAGAAAAAAATTTATAATTTACCGTAATATTTTATTCAATTATATTAAGATGTTGCTGGTTAAAGAGATTCCTAAAATAAATTTAATCATAACGTAAATATATAATGGAAAACTACAAAAGAGAAAATACCATTAACAACACAACTGGGACAAACGACGAATTTCACACTACACGACAAATTCGTCTGTTTAAATTCGTTGCGTAAATTCGTTAACTGAAACACATTTAGAACGAATAAATCAGCTGTGATAGAGTGACCATATTTCTAAAAAGGGCACTAATTGAAAAAAAAATATTAATTAAAAAAAACCATTTAAAAATATAAATATTTTATCAAAAAATACATTAATTGTACTATATGCAACAAATAAAATAAGAAAAAAAATCTTAAAGTATAAAATAAAAGAAAATGAAAAGAAATGAAATTATTCGTCGGCGTAAGAAATAAAAGTAACACATTTACTTTGACCGCTGCTTTTTTCGGCATTTAACACCTCTTGGGGATAAAAATTATTTTTCTATTTACCGGGAGGTATCACTGTCCCTGTTTAAACTCAATCAATAAAAATCAAACTTGCTTGACTTGGCGTAAAAAATAGCGTTTAAGTAAGCAGTTTTAACAAAAAAAAAAAAAAAACGACAAACATGTAACATTGTTTATCATTAGAGTAAATTAGAGTCACATTAGATTTCTGTTAGAAAATTACACTAAAAAATTTTTGTCACACAAAAGTCTAACAAAAAAAAGAGACCCTAAGAGAAGAGAACAAAATTGTTATTGTGATAATAAGTGAACAAGAGAGGGATGAGGAAAAGTGTTTAAACAAATATAAAATAAACAAAAGAATGATTTTTTCTATAACACGAAATGCTTGTTAAATAATAATAAATAATTTAAAAAATTATTTAATTTCATTATAAATTTAAGTTTGGGTTTTGATTATTGAAATTAGCGGGACAATGAAAATTGAAATTAGGAAAATTTTTTAAAACTTAAAATACTCTTTCAGTTTGCGTTGCAATAAAGTTAAGGAAAGAAAAACAGAGGGAAATTTTTAAAAAGGGAAAAAGTTTATTTTAGAAAAATGAACTCAATACCTTCTGTCTTAATTCCATATAAACATTTTTGAGCTTCTACAAGTTTCAAAAAAAAGCGCAAAGCGGAAAGGCAAATGTAAAAATTTTCTTGGAAAAATATATCTTATGAAAGGGAAAAAACTCAATATTTTATGTCTAGACCCCATATAGAATTCAAAAGATTCCAGTATTTATAAAGAAAAATGCGAAAGGGGGAGTAAAAATGGGAAATCTTAAATTTATTTTTGGAAACTTGCTATTACTTATACTTTCACGAAAGCTTTTTTAATGTGAGGTTCTTGAACTTTACCAGCGTTTTTTTTCTTCTTTTGACTAAACACCGGCTAGAAATTACAATTTAGTTTATTTTTAGAAAATTGAATATGTGTCTTAATTGTTTTTATAAAATATTGGGGGGTAGAGCATTGTTATCTTTTATTTTTAATTAAAGTATGTACTTGAAAAATTAAAAAAAAAAAAACATTTTATTAGCCATTAGATTTAAAGTGGCATCTGGTTTTCTTTATGGAAAAACTAAAATTAGCTGATTTTTTAATTTTTATAAACGAATTAATAAATATATTTTACAGACAGTGTAATTTGGGTGTATACTTCTACAAACGATAACTTAGTTTTTATAATTTATAAAAAATTATTGATAGAAAAATTTTTTGAATAAATATTTATCGATAACAAAAATTGTATTTACACATTTTTATCAGGGACCGAAATTATAAATTATTTACGAATTTTCAAAGGAAAAAAAAAACTAAAGAATCTTGACAGTATGTATTAAGATTGATTATTTTTAAATCAAGCGAATCTTTATTCCTCAATTGAATTCGATTAAGTTTAATTTTATTATTTTATTTGTTTTTTCGGGGTAACGTTTAGTGTATCCTCTTTCGAAGCATAAAGAAGGGAGATGCTTTTGTTTACCCAGGAACTTGCGGCAGAACGTAATGACGATACGTAGATTGATACATTTTAAAGACACTGTGGAGGTTATGCGGAGTTAGTAAAATTGTCCGCCCATATACCTTAAGTAAAGCTCGAGACTGCTGTACTAGAGTAAATTCAGTTTGACACACTACTGGCTTAATGAAACTTTGAGCAAATGCTAAAAATGTTTTTACACGGGTGGGTATAGGATGGAAGAAAGAACGGGACCGTGCCCCTTTCTTAAATACCCGAACACCAAAATCTATTTTCGCCCACATGATTTCAGCAAAGTTTCATAACCAGAAGTCAAACCAATCACGAATTGTTTGCCCTAGCTAAGAGCGCATGCAGCTTTAAAAGACGTAAACATCTGTACGAAATGTCAAACGTTAAAAAGCGCAATAATGTCAGAGAGCACCATATGGGTGCATTATATGGGTGCCTGCACATTACGAAGGTAAGTGAAAATAAACAAACGTAGACTAATACCAGAGAGCCAGCTTATTGGCCTATGAAACCTAAAGCCTTTTGGTGAAACAAAGATCGATTAAAAGTAGTGAGAAAGAATTC
This sequence comes from Melanophora roralis, assembly GCA_963583895.1. Lineage (NCBI taxonomy): Eukaryota > Metazoa > Arthropoda > Insecta > Diptera > Rhinophoridae > Melanophora > Melanophora roralis. The sequence continues at coordinate 20,451,114 of OY757188.1, forward strand.
TCACAAAGGACTGCAAACAAGGAAACAAAAACTGGTAAAATGACGAGAATCTTTAGAGGTGACCCCCATAAAGTTAGAACTAAGGAAGTCTTTAAGTTAAGTAAACCTGACTTAAGCAGGGCGATGAGTGTTAGTACACGCACTATAAACATACAAGCACACTACGATCGGATAAAGACCGCAGATATGCAGGGAGGAAATTGATTTAATAGAACATTTTTTTGGCGTAATTTAAGAAGATCTCAGGCAATAAGTAAGGAGATTAAAGTTAACCTTTTGTAAATTTAAAAAAAAAACGTATTTACTCTCAAAAAAACATAAACTGATGTATGTCAGTGAAAACCTGTCTATTGTTGCTAAACAACCAACAGAAATACAATTCAAAATCTTAGAAGTTGTAAAGGCTACTGGTATTTTAAATATATAAAAGCTCCTGGTTTTGATAAGATCAGCACCAAAATGCTTTTAGAGATGCCTTGCACAGCAAAAATTAAAATTCTCTTAATTTTAAATGCCATGCTACAGCTTGAATAGGTACTTTCCGCGAACCTAAAAGGTTGCCTTGGTAAAGCTGTTTCCTAAGCCTAAAAAGGATCCTCTGTAAGGTGGAGTTTAACAGGCCTATAAGCCTTTCCCAACTATGTAAAATCGCTTCAAATCAAACTGACTCCAAACTTGATTGACAGCTATTGCATTTCGAATGACCGATTTGGCTTTAGACTACAACCTAGTACCATCCAACAAACGAACAGATTTTTACAGATTAAAGGAAAGGAAAGTTTAGTTAAGTATGTCTTATTACTTTAAAGAAAAGTACATTACCGATCTAATTTTCAAGACGAAAGACGGGGACCATTTAAGTTGTCTTCAACCAATAGGGGGTGGCCTACATCAAGGTAGAAAGGTAGGACCAATTATGTACGCCCTATGCTTCCTATAAGAACAACGGGTATTAATATATTTCTGATCTTGCTTCCCAGCAAAACCTTTGCTTAACTGGTAAGTTAGCAAGTAATATTGGAGATGAACAAGCACTAGTTACCTTTTGGCCGAATAACTAGTTATTTTTGTTTGAGTTGTCCCGAAATTCACGACCTCTGCATACAAATGTGCTTACATAAATCAATAGAGTATCTAGTCAACAATGATAACCTAAACAAAATAAGTAAAAAACTAAGATCTTTAAAGCAAAATTATTCTTCTAAGCCTGTTTCATAATCTCATATTTGCTTATATACCTACAAATGTAATGAGGTATTAACGCCCTTACTAAAAGGTAGCTTTTCTGTCGTAACGACCTCATTACTTGGTAACCTATGAAGTAATGACAGCTCATTACAAAAAAAAATTGCTGGGATCGTTCTCTCTAATCCATAATTATAACAAAATACCTGCCTTCCTAACACTTTAATGCTAAAAACCTTGGCTTTAACCTGGATAACTACATATAAATTTTTATATATTTTTTTTTAATTTTTATCTTCTTATCATAAATATCTTTATATTCTACTTTTACCTTTACATCATCTGAAGATTAAAACTAAACATTAATCTCTTCCGTTGAATATCTTTTTAATATTAATTTAATTTCTAAATATTTTCTACTTATATACCAAATTTGAGTGAGCATTCCTGCAGATAAAGGAACACCCAAGTTTTATGACTTAACACTACGGCTAAGTAAGGGCGATAAGAAAAGAATACAATTTTAGGTTTATTTACTTTTTACTTATTGATAAGTATTTATCACCCTTACATCCTTATCTTTAGTCCTTAAAATAACACATTTAAAATAATTTTCTATAAACAAAGGACTATTTAAATGTTTATCACCTAACTAATTATAAAATAAATATAACGAACCATTTCCTTATCTATTAGTTTTTTTGCTTACTTTTGTTTCGTAAAACTAAACTCCCTAAATAAATAAACCCATTTACAAAGCAAATATTTAAAGAATTGGCAAATGGTTCGTTATCATGTTCATATTTGAACATTCTGCCGAGCATTAAGGGGCACAGGAGGGGTAAAATCTATTTTAACTACGGTTTCTTTATGGCTGCAGCATTTATACTTAATATAAATTGAAATTACAATTATTAAAATAATAACAACTAACATTAATGACACGTGTCCCGTCACATGATGAAAATTCAGTTTCATTAGCTCAGTTTTGCTGTCCTTCATGACCTCTATATCTTCTTGAATTCTCGCAATATCCTGGGCATTGTTAACAACTGCCACATCAAACGGTTTTACTAGCTTGGCTTTTACCTGCTCATATCCTAGGCCCCATGATGACATTTGAATCGATGATGTCTTCTTTGTTGTGAACTGTTGAGATGATGGTAGAGTAACTCCTTCGTATACTGCAGAGCATCCGGCTGGTAAACTTATTATTCCCTTTGGCGGTAACGTTAGCCAATCCCGTGTGCCAAACCCACAATCAACAGTCATCGAAAATGTATCGAAAACCGCAAAAATCCATTGGTTGTCTGTTGATAATTTTTTCCAAACACACTTCTTAGGGACTTCTTGGAAATGGCATTCAGCATGTCTAGATTGTTTTAACGCCGAGACTTCACATGACCGTTCCACCGCTGGTTTCCATGAAATTTCATCTTTACATATATACTCTTCCTGCAGATTTTTTGTGCAAGCATTAAGCTGGGCCTGCCACATCAAAAAATACAAATTGGTTGCTAAGTTGTATACGATGTAATCACCTTCGATGATAGGCTCCATTGCAGTAACATTCCCCCCGACGGGCAGTCGAATTATTCTGTACACCTCTGAGCTATGGATATTATATAACGGTATTCCTGCTTGTATTACCAGACGATTATCCACAATGACACCTTTGGCTACCATGGAGTTGTATACTTCCTTCAATTCAGTACCAGTATTTTTCCCCGGCAGCTTAAGATTAGCTGGCAACATTTTCTCAATATTGGAAAGCTCTTCTTGCAATTGTGCTGCTGTCAAAAGATCTGGATTAATATGGCCATGGTTAACATCAATTAATAGATTTGCAATAGACATCTGAACTTCATGACATTCATCTATCATTAGATGCAGTTGAGTAGTCATTACTTGAAATAAGATTATTAGACGTTCCACTTGGGTATTATTCTGCATCTCATCATAAAAAAGCTTTAGCTGCCGGTACATTTTGCTAAAATTATTATTCACTTCTCCAGTAGTCTTTTTCAGAACATTTACTGTAGAATTTATGATCGAGGTTTGCTGTATTGTCAGTTTTTGAAGATCCTCTTGATTTTTAAATATGTTTCTCATATTCTCTTCCATGGTTTTTCGATCTTCGGCATCCATCATTCCAAACAACATATGGTAAATTGAACCAACAAATTCAAATGGCGACCTTTTATGTCTTTCAGTTGTGATTAAAAGATTATTATTCTGCTCTAATAGCTTGTATCTTCGATTGACTGACCATACTATCATTTCACAAGCTTCTTTGTATGACTCAAGTCTGGAACATTCATTCTCAAGTTTTTCTTTTAACTTTTTTATTCGTCTTATTTCTTCGAAATAAAGATTTAAATCATAATAAATAATCAAGCTCCATCTGGAGTTCACAATGTTTATAACTCCAACGTTGTCAAGATATATCGCGGTATCTAACGATATTTCTTTTACTGTAGCACGAACGGTGGACCTAAGTGAAGCAGCATTTATTGCTGACACCGCAAGGAGCCACATTATCATCCATAGTCCAACAATATTGCACAGGTTTGAATATCTGGACTTTTTATTTTTGACATGAAAACTACTTATTTTTTTACTTTCTTCTTCATCTACATCTTCTGAGCCCGGCAGTTGAATTATCTTGTGAACTGGTCTTTTTAGGATATTGTTTTGATATTTTACACTTACTACTCGTACTTTCTCGTCCTTTCCTTTGTGAACCTCTATTACTCTGCCGAGAGGCCACTTCGATGGGTGAGTGTTTTCATCTTTAACTAGCACTACCGTACCTTCTTTCAAATTTTTTGACGGATGCTGCCACTTCTTCCGCTGCTGGAGTGTTACAAGATACTCTTTTTTCCAGCGATTCCAAAAATCTTTCTTCAGTCGCTGGATAAGCTTCCATTTGTTCAATGATGTCACGGTTGAGTCATCAACATGCTCCGCTTGCTCAATCACTGGCCTTCCAATCAGAAAATGACCTGGCGATAGTACATTTACGGAGTCAATACCATCAGCATCTACTTCTGTCAATGGCCTGGAATTCAATACAGCTTCTATCTGTGTCAACAGTGTACTCATCTCTTCGAATGTTAATTTTGTTTCACCAATTATTCTTTTTAGATGGTACTTCATTGATTTTACTCCAGACTCCCAAATCCCTCCAAAGTGAGGGGCTGCCGGGGGAATAAAATGCCACTCTATCTTCTGCTCAGCCAAAATTGGAATAAGTGTTGTATTATTTTTAATTGCAGCCTTTAAATCTGCATCTAATTTTTTATTGGCGCCTACAAAATTAGTCCCATTATCGGAATACATGTGTGAACTTATACCTCTTCTTGAAAAAAATCTCTTTAAGGCTGCCATAAAAGCCTCTGTGGTTAAATCACTTACAGCTTCTAAATGAATCGCTTTCGTTGCCATGCACACAAAAATCGCAATATAACCTTTGTAACTTTTTTGGCCTCTGCCCTTAGAACACTTTAGATGTATTGGTCCCGCATAGTCCACACCAGTATGACAAAAGGGATATGAGACATTTACTCTGAACTCTGGTAAGCTCCCCATTAGTTGTTTAGTCGTCTTTTGTTGATAACGAATGCATGTTGCACAGCTTCTAATACATTTCTTTATTGAATTCTTTAAGCTAATTATCCAATATTTTTGTTTTATTGTTGACTCTATTAATCTATTACCACCATGAAGTGTTAAAATGTGAGTTTGATGTATAATCAGGTTTGAAAGTTCGGATTTTTGTAAAATCATTGGATGCTTGTGATTATAATTTAAACTTGCGTTATGTAATCTTCCACCAACTCTTAGAATACCGTCGTTGTCCAAAAACGGAAAAAGATTGACTATCTTACTTTTGTTACTCAATGCTAACCCTTTTTGCAGCCTTACGATATCATCATGAAATTCTGCTTGTTGATGTTGCAAAATTATTATTTTTTCAGCTGCTTCCAGTTCTGCTACTGTAAGGTATTTGGTATACCTCTCTTTGTTTTTTAAATTATTTATAAATCGCTGCACGTAGGCAACAACCCTCTTTAGTTTGTTTAAGCTAGAGTATTTACATATTAAATTGTTAATAATTTTACAATTTGTTGATGTTGTAGTAGTCATTGCTTTTAGTGCTGAAGCAGCTTCTTCATTCTGTGGCCAAAACTTTTCTGATTTTTTTAACCATTCTGGGCCATACCACCATAGTAAATGGTCTTTTAGTTTGTCGGAACTGATACCCCTAGAAGCTACGTCTGCTGGATTATCTTTGCTGGTAACATGATGCCATCTTGCCTCAGGAAGAAGTGTATTGATCTCATTTGCTCTATTTCTTACGAACTTGTCTTTCTTTTTGTTATTTTGAATCCAACCTAATGTTATAGTGGAATCACTCCAAGCATAAATTCTGTGCCTACAATTCAATGTGTTTACTACTCTTAGTAATAGCTTAGTTAACAGATGAGCTGCACTTAGCTCCAGTTTTGGGAGTGTCTTCTTGTTTTTTATTGGATTCACTTTAGTTTTAGCTGTCAGCAACTTTACGGATGTATTTAGTTTTATATATACAACTGCAGCATATGCTTTTTCAGAAGCATCTGCGAAGCCATGAATCTCCAACTCTTTTTCGCTTATTGTTTCCACCCATCTTGGAATACGAATTTTTGGAAAATTAAGAGCATCTTTCTTAAATTCACACCATTCCTGTTGAAATTCATCTGGCAATATTTCGTCCCAAGCCGATTCCCGCAACCATAAACTTTGAATAAATAGTTTTGCTTTAATCGTAACTGGGGATAACCACCCCATAGGATCAAAAATTTTTGCCACATCTGAGAGCGCTTGTCTTTTTGTTATGGTTTTATTCTGTGAGAAATTTACGTTGAATTGAAATTCGTCTCTTACAGGATCCCACTGTAGACCAAGTGTTTTTACAGTTTCGTCGTCTTCAATGTGGATAATTGCATTCTCTCTTCTGTTATTTACGCCATCTATAACTTCTTTGTCATTTGAGAGCCACTTTCGTAAATGGAACCCAAATTGTTTTAGCTGCTTTTCAATTTTATGTCTGATAATTTTGCATTCTTGAATGGTGTCTGCTCCAGTCATCAGATCATCCATGTAGAAGTCATCTTTGATAGTTTGCTTAATCAGCTCGTCTTCATCTGAACAGTGATCCGCAATGTAAAACAGTGACCTTACTGCTAAAAACGGGGCAGATGCCGTCCCGTACGTTACGGTTGTTAATTTATATTCTTCTATAGGCCGATGTTTGTTCTCTCTCCATAATATATGTTGATAGGATTGGTGATCGTCTGCAATCTTTATTTGACGGTACATTTTTTCCACATCAGCAGTCATAACAAATCTCCACAGCCTCCATTTTAAAATGATGTCAAATAGATCTTTTTGTAGCTTCGGACCCACAAACATGATATCATTTAAGCTGTTTCCATTTGTTGTTTTAGCAGAAGCATCAAAAACCACACGTAACTTTGTTGTCAAACTCTTTTCTCTTATTACCGGTTGATGTGGTAAATAGTATTTGCCGCTTCCGTTTTTTGTCTTTTTCATATGACCAAGATACAAATACTCTTCCATAAATTTTGCATAGTCTTCTTTTAGTTTTGGTTCGCGAACAAATTTTCTTTCTAGCGACAGGAACCGAGCCAGTGCTTGTTGTCTGGAATTACCCAATTCTGTGTCAGTTTTAAGCGGTAACTTGACTACCATTTGACCCTCTTCATTGACTTTTGTAGTTTTCTCATATTCGTTTAGGCAAAATTTATCTTCATTGCACTCTTCCACAATTGACACTTCTTCAAGCTCCCAAAATTTTTCCAAGTTTGTTACTGCTGACAATAGTTTTTTATTATTACTTGTATTTTTATAAAGCCCAGTCACAATCCATCCCAGTTTGGTAGCTTGAGCCAACAAGCTGCCCCTTCTGCAAACACCTTCTTGTATAATGCTGCTGTAAATATCGCCGCCAATTAAAATATCGATTCTGTCAGATCTGTTGAACATCGGGTCAGCTAGAACATAACCGTTCCATTGCCCAAGATCATTTTTAAACGACTGATCAGGCTGCGGACCTGATATTGAAGGCAAAACTAAAGCTTCCGCTTCCACCACTTCGTTGCTGGTAAAGCGAGGCCGGATGAACAACTTTACTTTTGCTTTTGATGTCGCTGTGATGGTGTTTCCAAGGCCAAATATGTTCGTCTTACATTTAACTTTTGGAAGCGCTAGTATTTGTGATGCTTCTTCTGAAAGTCCTGATATTTGCGAACCTTGATCAATAAGCGCCCTAAGTGTGACAAACTCACCATTAGCCGCACAGACGCTTACTCGTGCTGTTGCTAGAAGTACGGTTGTTGACTGCTTCTTCGTAATCATTGACTTGGAACTATTTGGCTTTGTCATCTCATTTTCCTTTTCATCTATGTGTAGCAAGTTATGGTGCCTTTTCCCACAATGAATGCACTTAACTTTACTTGTGCACCATTTATTGCTGTTGTGTTCAATGCATGCCCAACACCATTTGTTGTTATAGACGAGTTTGCGTCGCTCAGTAGTTGATAGGGCCAAAAATTTTCTGCATGCTACTGTTGTATGGCTATTAACTTTACAGTACAGGCATGATTTTTGCACCGAATTGAACATGTTGTTTGTTTTGCTTGTATCATTGGACTTTTTATAACCTTTTTTCGATTGCTCTTTTGATACAGCTTCCAGAGCTTGAACTTGTTGCTCCAAGAACGTCAAAACGTCTTTAAGATTTTGGATTTCTTTAGCTTTCTTAACGGTTTGCTCATAATATCGCAGCCCTTCTTTGTCTAACTTTCTTATTATTATGCGAGCAATAAATGGTTCAGCATCCGTTAGGTTTAAATTCATGCTTTTTAGCACATAAATGCAACTGTTTGTTTTATCTAACAGCTGTTTTAAACTTGATGACGATTCACTATTTACCACGGGTTGATCAAGTAGTATGTCCACTTGGTTTGTAAATAGTAGCCTACGATTTTCATACCTTTGCTTAAGGATTTCCAACGCTGCCAGGTAGTTGTTGTCCGTTATGTTCAGGTGCTGCACTAGTTTTTTTGCTTCACCTTTAAGGGACGTTATTAACCTGTACATCTTTTCTACATTTGAAAGAGTTGGACAATCATGTATGAGATTTTTAAATAAGTCATGGAATGACGCCCATTCATTTATATCTCCGTCAAATTCAGGAATCTTTATTTTTCCTAAATGGGCAGAGCTGCTATATTCTGCTTCTTTATGGCTTAATTGATTTTGTCGTTGGGAAGACTTCTCCATACTTTCAGCAATTAACTCTGCCATATCATAATAGCTGGTTTCGGCTTCGAGCATTTGTTCATCTGCCTCTTTGCGATCTTCTGAACTTTGTAGTTCTTCATATTTTTTCTTCAATTGCCCATACTTGTCTTCCAAAAATTGCTTTTTAATTGGAAGTACGCTGATGGACACATTGTTGATATTAACTTCTAAATTTGAACACCATTGTTCAAAAAAGTTTTTTAATTTATAGAAATCTTCCATCAAAGGAGTTTTTCTAACAAATTCTTCTACTTTGTTATTTCCTTTTGACGTTTGGCCACTTTCTTCCATTGCTAGCTGATCTTTCTCCTCTTCTTCGCTGATGAAATTTCTAACTTCTTGAATTATATTTTTTATACACATGAAATATTCATTTTTGAAGTAATCTTCAGATGTTATTCCGTAGCTCAGCAATGCTTTATGGTTTGCCTCAAATTCTTCTTGGATTTTTTCAAGACGTTTTTTGATTTCTAAAATCTTTATTTGGCGAGTTGGCCGGTGGGTTAGTTTGTTTTGGATGCAAACTACTTCGTTACCAATCTCCTTTTGCCTTTCAAAAAGCTTCGCTCTATTTGCCATATTGTATGGATTGTTATTTGTTGTTTAATTAAATCTCTGTTATAGCCGAGACTTACGCTTAATTATTTATTAGTTTTAACCTCTGTTTAGCCGAGATTAACGCTTTTTGATATTTAATTTTTGCACTATTTTTCACCAGTTACTAACTAAATCTCTGTTTTAGCCGAGATTAACGCTTTATAATAAATTTGTAAACTGATTTGTCACTAGTTTTTTAAAGTTTCGAAGGACCAAATGAAGATTAAAACTAAACATTAATCTCTTCCGTTGAATATCTTTTTAATATTAATTTAATTTCTAAATATTTTCTACTTATATACCAAATTTGAGTGAGCATTCCTGCAGATAAAGGAACACCCAAGTTTTATGACTTAACACTACGGCTAAGTAAGGGCGATAAGAAAAGAATACAATTTTAGGTTTATTTACTTTTTACTTATTGATAAGTATTTATCACCCTTACATCCTTATCTTTAGTCCTTAAAATAACACATTTAAAATAATTTTCTATAAACAAAGGACTATTTAAATGTTTATCACCTAACTAATTATAAAATAAATATAACGAACCATTTCCTTATCTATTAGTTTTTTTGCTTACTTTTGTTTCGTAAAACTAAACTCCCTAAATAAATAAACCCATTTACAAAGCAAATATTTAAAGAATTGGCAAATGGTTCGTTATCATGTTCATATTTGAACATCATCTAATGATATTCATTTTATCATTTAGTACATATCTATTATAATTTGTCAATATTATTTTCTTTTAACAAAACCACAGATTATTAAATTCAATTTAAAAATATTATTTAACAAAATAAATAAATTAAAAAAACAAAAAAAATTTTTTAATTTTTCAATTAGTTATTATTAAATTGTCAGATATAATAAAACAATATAATAAAGCAGAGTAAAATATTAAAAAAAATTTTAAACAACAAAAATTAAGTTAAATATTCAAAAAACGAAACAAACAAAATTATAAAAATAAAAAAGTAGAACAAAAGTTCATTAACATGTGCTGGGTATAGAAACTCAAAAAAAACACAGAGACGGACAAGTAAACACACGCATTAATATATACTTAAGTGAATATGTAGGGCTGTGTGGTTGTATGTAAAGTCAACATTTATTCAAAAAAATTTTATGTTTTAAAGAATATTTTAAAGGTAATAAAATTAAAAATTTAAATAAATGTTTAAACTTCAAAAAAAAAAAATACGTATGAGTTGTATATGCATAAGTACTCACATATACAAGTGTATGTATGTGCATATCAGGAATGGAAAACGGAAATTTTGTTTTTTATGGAAGCGTATGTTTTTACTTTTTTCAATGTTTAACTCATAGTAAAATAATTTATCTGGACATCAGTGATGAAAAAAGCTTGGCCTTTTTTAATCTTTTCTTTTTTTTATAGGTATATGAAGTTTAGACACTCTGGTTCCTAATAGGAAAAACTCTAATAAGAAAGGTTTTTGCCTTTTCTCACTGACGTCACCAAAAAAAAAATATTTCCCCGCAGTTTATAAGTAATTTTTACAAATAAAATGCGAATGAATCCTAATATTTTTTTGAAGTCATGGAGCAACTTATATTGAAAGGCCAATCAATGCAAGCGGCTTGCGGAAGCGGGCGGCAATCAGCTGTCATATTTGCCCCTTAAGTTTATTCTTGGTAGGCAAATGAACGCGGCTAATGAAAGTAAACCATTATGTATTGCCAATTTCAAATAAAGAAAATATTAAAATTTCTTTTAACCCAAACATAAATAAAAAAATGTAATTTTAATTTTTGTATATATAAATGTCGAAAGTTGATTTCTCATCATCCTCGGCTGCTTTAAACGGAATTGCCAAATTTTATTAAGTTTAATGTGTGAAAAAATTTTAATTAATATTTTGATAAGCAAACTCATTTTTGGAAGTTGGTAATATTGTTGCCGCCCGCTGCCGCATGCTGCTTACAATGGCATTTCGTTATTAGTGCTATACGAACCCGTTTGTATGATTAATCTTTTTCAAACATTTTGGGAAAGTTTTCTATTTCGAATCAGTAGCATCCACTTTTATTTGGTTAATAAACATATGTATGTACATACATGTCAGCGAAAAACAACAACAGTGTGTTTGACTTTGTCAGAATAACGTTTAAAAATCTAGCAAATTTATTTTAATAAATTCAGGCTCTGCCGCAAAAACTCACCACTTTGTTGAGTTTTCAGTGCGCATAGTCAACCCTCTGAGCAGATCATACGCAACACTGTGGATCAATTCATGACGACATCTACAGTTTGGGATATTATTCGTCCAAATCGACATCAAGCCCTGCGTACAGCACAAGACCTAGCCGCTTTAAACGCAAGTATGGCAAAGGGCTCGAATTTATCGATTATCTTTGACTATTCACTACTTGGAAAACTTAAGGAAAGATCTTTGCTTATATGTACATATACATACATGATTCTTATAAGAATGAACTGGTACCACAATTAAAGCTAGCGGAATTGCGTCGTGTTCTCAGTTAATGTCCTAAGAACCAACTGAAAGTTAACGCAGAGGACAAATGACAGCATTTGATAGCAAGCTTTACTCGATCATGCGAACGTTTGATTCTAAATTTTTAAGCAGTTATCGTTTAAAACTACATTAATTTCTTTGTGTGTTTAACACTGAAGTCTTACGATTAAATTTTGCTTTGAAGTTTTTTGCACACACTTCTTGTCAAAATTCACAAAAATTAAAACTGCGACGTTTATTTTTAATACGGCTTCAAAAAAAAATTTTTTCAATACTTTGCAATCATCTATTTTCTTGACTGATAATTAAAACACAAAGTTAAATAAAACTTGAAAGCCAACTTGTACCAATTTTTAAAAGTATTTATGTATTTGTAAAAAAGTGTGAAACAAAAGTTGAAGCAAAACTTGATTGTGTGACTACTTTTTCTTTGTAAAAGCATTAAATTCCCAGCTTTTCTTTTTTTGAAATATTTTTCCGCCTAGTTAATATACCCAAATTTATAAAAATTATGTTGAAAAGTTCCGTTACATATTTAAATATAATAAACAATAGCATGAAGTCAATTTCAATAGTTACCAGCTCTGGAGTTTAAGTAGATACTTACAAGAACCACAAGAGAAGGTAATAAACTTATTTAATAGTTTGATTTGATGGACTTTTTATGTTTGTCGAAAACGAAAAAAGAGAGTATAATGGCCCCCTATTGTACCGTTATTTGAGGTTGATTAAGAGTTTTTTTTAAGTTCCTTCTCAATAGTGTGCATATGTATGTGTAAATATATATGTACACGCATAATAAACAAATTTTGTGTTATGAAATACACAAATATTAGATAATTTTATAAAAAAAATTAAGCTTAACTGCCTCAATATGATTTAATTTATAAATTTGAAAATTTTTAAAAAGCGACAGCGTATCTTTCATTGTGCAGGTAAAGTAAAGATTTAGACATGTCATTACTAAAATTAGCGAAATTAATTTTTTTTAAATAATAATTTTTTTAAATGTTTTTAATCAGTTTTACTTGAACATCGTAATTTTCCGAAGTGACAAAACATGCTTTTCGTCCGTAAAAAAAATCATGGAAGTGCCTATATGTATTGTCAAATCTTCTTAATGAGTGCAGTTTTTTTTATCTAGTATCTTTATTAAACATTTTGTCTGACAGTTGGGATTGTAAGTGCTTTTCGAATGCTTAAATACTTCTTCACATACATACTTATTCATGCATACGTATGTACATATGTACATACAAATGGATATATACAAACACATTCATATGTAAGTATGTATGTTTGTAAATGAGAGAGTACCAATTTGTGTGTATGCGTAATTTTTTTTTGGGCCATAGCACACACACACACACACACATGTTCGTCATACCTAAAGTTCAATGAACTTATTGTAAACCTCACTACTGCCACCAGCATTTTTCAATAAAAAATAAATAAAATGAATAGTGCTTTTTTGGGTATTTTTTATTTTAATGTGTATTGTTGTTAATAAATTAAATTGTTTTTGTTTGTGGTCTTTAAGTTTAATAAATATGTAATTGTCTTTCATCAAGTATTTTTTTACATTAAGCATGTCTGTATACGGGCAATTCCGTGTGAAAGAGCTTTAAACGGAAGAAAATTATTTATTTTTAATAGAAATCGAGTAAGTTACGTTATTATGTTTAAACCTGAATTATACGTGCCATAACATAAGCCGTTGCCATAAAAACCAAAATTCAATTGGTTTTTATGGTTATGGTTATAGCGTAATGGTTAGTCACCTATAATCAAATACAGTGTTGCCCATAAGTTTGGTTGGAACAGCTGTTTTCTGTGGTTATGGTTATTTTACGTATAATTGAACCTTCAAGTAGAAAATATATAATTACAAATCGTTACCTTAATATATGAAGGCCCTAACTTGTGTTTTTTATGTCGAGATTTTTTTTGGTACTTGTAATATGTATGTATATTTATCGAAATAAACGAATTCTGGGAAAAAATTGAGTAGGGGTATTTTTATATTAAGATAACGATTTACATACATATGTATAAATTTATTTGGCGACAGTTTAAAATAATTTTTTAATTAACATTCTTTTATCTTTTTATGAAATAGGTATGTAAGTTATGCCGAGTTGTTCCTTTAGGCGGACATTTATTTATAGAATTTAAGTGTTAAATCAGGGGCTGTAAATAATAATTATTATGGAATTTTCAAGGAAAAAACAAGTACAGTGAAACATCGGAAAGTCTAGAGGTACACCATCTTAATGGTATTAAACTAGCTTTTTTGAAAATCAAGTGCATTTTAATTTTTTGTTTCTTAATTTTTATGATCAAATAATTATTATTTTTTTAATATTATTTTTCTGGTGCAGAAATAATTGTTATTTTTTAATTAATACCTATAAAAAAACAGAAAATATCAATTATTGCTATCATAAACGATTTTGATAAAAATTGTAAAATAAAAAAATGTAATAAAAAATACTTAAAACAAGCAATTAATTTTTATAAAATATTTGGATTTTCTCTAGAATGTTATCTTTAGGCCATAATTATCTAAATTTTAATTTGAAGTCACACCCGTGACAGTTTTCTAGTAGATATTTTAAGCAAAAGTCATATTTTTAAGTCTACATAGGTATGTATGTACCTTTTAAGTATCGTTGCCTTTATTTCCTTTTTAAAATTTACGGCTTTTTTTGTTCATAATAACTATTGTAGGTTTTTTGAGAGCTTATTAAATAATAAATCTATAGAAATATGTTAAATAAGCTCGCAATTTATTTTTTTTTAATTATGTTTTTATAACCAACAAAAATGTAAAGCATGTTCACACTTAGCCCAATAATGTGCTTCACTCTCTTATTCGTAATTGGGCCCAAATCCAGTGTGGCCATATTAGCTTTTTTGGAGCTAAATTTAGCTTTATTTTTCTTCGTTCAGCCCGAAATATTTACATTTAGCCTTTAGCTTTTTTTTAGCTTTTTTCAAAATTTAATTTAGCTTTTTTAAATAGTTTTTGGAGCTAGATAAAAGGTTAAAAATTTGTCGTATTATATTTTTTGGTATATATCTCAACTATTCTGAAAGGTATCAAGCCCCGAATTTTCTTCGAATTTACAACAATACAGTTTCCGAACCATTGTTTTGTTTAATAATTTACTTCTAGCGACATTTAAAAAACGTGAAACAGCACAAGAATTCAATAAAAAAACGTAAGAATTTGTTTTCCCAAAACAAATACTTTTAAATGCGGCAATTTTAAAGACAAAAACCTAAACGCGACACAAACATTTTTTCCGTTTTTTGGTTAAATTAAAAAATGTTTTAATATATTGCTCAAAAATTTAAAAACACTTATGTCTTTCGTTAAAACAAACTATTATGTTAATATTTTTATTTAATAAGAATTTTAAAGTGTATTTTTGTCAAAAAATCAAATCCAACAGGACCGAAATAATTTTTCAAGAAAAAAGGAGGAACAATGAAACATCATAGGGTCAAGTAAAGCTCATCATTTTGATAGTATTAAACTATATTTGTTGAAAATCATGTGCTTTGTAAATTTTTTTTTTTTTTTGCAGGACGGTAATTTTTTTTAATTTAAATAAAAACGGTTAATAACGATAATTATTATTTTAATAGATAGGTTTAAAAAAATAATAATATATTTTGTTGTGTATGTATGTACTTATGTAACTTGAATGAAAATTTTCGATTTTTAACGAACTGTGTAGAAAAGTAGTCTCCTTATACTTGTTTTGTCAACAAACAAAAATTTCATTGAAGGAATATTCAAAAAATTACATCGTGCTTTTTTTATTGTTTTCATGTGTTTGTATTTATAAAAAGATTGTAAATAAATTACTAAATTTTACGTGTTTTTGTACAAAGATGAACGAATTGGGTGTGAGTATTTATATTTAAAACAAAAACAAATTTGGTTTTTTGTTTTTTTAAATATACATATATCTTACAATTTAGTTTTTTTTACCAAAACAGCTAGCAAATTAACACCTTCTTCTAAAAACTTTTTTAAAAAGCTCTTGTACATGCATATGTATATGAACACATATTTTTTTTCTTCTTACTTAAGGTATGGGCTTACCAAGTTTTTGTAAATAAAATCAAAATTTTTAAAAAAAATTTTTTTTTAAAATATTTTTAGCACACAAACGTTTCGTTCATATTATGGGAAATATTATCTAAATAACGAAGGAATTTTTTAAAAAACGAATTAAAAAATTTAGCTTTATTTTTTGGCTTTAATTTTAGTTTTTAGCTCTTTTTAGCTGTTTTTTAAACGTGATTTAGCTTTAACTTTACATGAAAATCTGGTCACACTGCCCAAATCATCAATGCAACTACAATCAAGGCGTATCGATACAAGGTGATTACAAGAAAAAAATTAAGAGAGCCATTCTCTTACTCTTTGATTTTTTTATATGGAATTTGACACTAAAATTGAAATTTATTTTCAATGATGCGTCAAAGTTCATATACAAAAGAAATATATTAGAGTCAAAATGTCCTTCCGCTATTGCTGCCACCTTGTATCGATACGCATTGATTACGATGTTTTCCAAACAAATTCTGGAGAACGAATAATGACGTTTAGAGCTAATTGAATTGGGATTAATAATAATTAATGTATAAAAAATCTCATCTCTTAATTTAGTCAGTAGTTTTCCTGCACAGTTTAAAAAAAATAAAAAAAGTTAATCAAAAACAACATAAACAAAGAAAAAATAATACGAAACCCTTAATTTCATAAAAAAAAAAGAAAAATTAAATTGTGGTCCAAAAAAGATTGCATGAATGTGCTTATTTGTAAAATATCTTTACGCAGCAGAAAAAAGCAAACAAATGGTAATTTGGAGAACGAAGCAGGTAATTGGTGTTTACTTGTAATCGTGCTACCTTTAAGGTAAAATTCTAAAACCTGTCGCCATGGAATCGCCCATATGGTTATGAAGTTAGTACTTTAATAATACATACATACATATTTATGTGTGTACTTATTACAAAATTTAAATTTTTTCCGGCACAAGTTTTTTTATTAAAATGTATAAATAACATTAAATTAAATATTTATATGTAATAGGTACATACTTATGAACATAATCGTATAAGGAGATTGAAAACATAATAAAAACGAATTTTTAGAAATGTTTGTTGATAAATCCCAAATTCATTCAAACATTAATTTCTTTAATAAACAATTAGAGTTTGCTTAGAACAACCTCCACTACACTTGAAATTGAACCAACTAGGATTTTTATAATTTCAGACCCATATTCATAATAATTTTTGTAGTTTTATTTAGAGCTTTTTTAAAAAATTTTCTATGAAATTGTCAAATAAGCCCTCAACAAGGCTACAATTATTATTATGAATAAACCTACTACTGACTTCAGCATTTACAAAATCGCGCTGTTTCGGCAATTAGAAGTCAAAACCAAACTTTTTTTATTATGGTTTAAGGGTATTTCATGGCGGTCGGTAAACCCCTAGTTATTGTTACGCCACCTCATGGTGGAATAAGAAGGTGGGAACGTCCCTAAAACAACCACTTCCTGTAAAATTTCAGCATGTATTTTGTTGTTGCTAATTCCAGCTTGGTTGTCGCAAATGTAGCGAACACACATACACACAGTATACACAACCATTGTATAACATAAACAAGTGTCCAAGCTAAGTTAGAAATCATATGGCGGAAATAGAAGTCAGCTGATCAGTTATTCCTACCTTGTTGAATATACCTTGCGCCACCTGTACCTAGATATTAGGTAAATTATTTTGTTGACTACTTAGGGGCAGGGCTGTCAGTTATGGGGATTTTATATCAAAAGTGGCTATTTTTTATGCTCTTTGCGGTTAATATTCAGGTTTAGTGATGTAATAATATTATTGTACAAACCTAATAATTTTCCAATTTTTCGCCAAAAACTAGGCTATTTTTCATTATTAACGCTCAAAAAAATGTTTGCCGATTTTTATAACATTTTGGCGATTAAGCCTAAAGAAACAGGACGGCCCTGCCTATGGGTGAATTTCTTTATTTTTAATAGGTACGTTTGTTACGTTTTTTCTTCTAAAATATACTTAGGTAGGTACCTACTTTTCCAGATAAATTTTCAAACAGGAAACACTGTCTCTTGCTATGTATTGTAAAGCACAAAAATCAAATAAAAAAACAACTAAAGCTTTGTTGATTCCTATGAATATTTTTTCATGAACGCATGTTGTACGTACATTTGTGTGAGTCGGTATACATACATACATACATGCATATGTACATATTTCTCGTTCTCATCTAGTGCTGTCAACAATAAATATTTATCGATATTGTTCTTTAAGAGGGGGTGTAATGACCTAACTAAGGAAGCTTAAAATTGTATGGGTATACATACATACATACATACATACATATTATGTTAATATCTATATACATACATATGTAAATACCTATTTATTATTACTCATCGTATTTTTCTAAGAGCTGTTGTTTGAGACTTTGGTACTAATTTGTAGTTGTTGCAGGGACAAGATTACCTGATTAGTTGTATAATGACACGCATGTACGGACTAGCGTGTTCTGCAGGGTAAGTTAAGCATTTTAAGACTTGTATGTATAAGTAGCTGTCGTTAAGTTTTTAGGTTTTTAATAGCGAGCGTCTGCTGTGTTGTGCTTTTGGGTTTTTTTTTTTTTGAGAATGCCTATGTGTTAATAAACTATTTATACATTGGCGTAGGTCACAAACAACAACAAAATTATATTATTTATAGAGTTTTTGTCGTTTTTTTTCTTTTATTTACTATAGATTTAACTTCTCACATCAATTTTTTAGTTCCTATTGATAACAAATAAGTGTTACGTAGATGTGTAAGTGGGCACATACATATGTATGTACATATGTACATGCCTACGTATCGCAAAGTAAATTATAAACAATCCCAATTTGAAATTCATTAAAATTATTAATAGGTATTTTCATAAGCCAGTTCTCAGATCAAATCTTTAAAGAACAAGAAGAGCTGCGTAACAACTGTAGTATTCTTAGAAAAGCTCAAAAAGTGTTAGAAAAGAATTTAGGAGTTTTTGTTAGCTGTCTGGCATTTGTATGGCGGTTTAGATGTTTTTGTAGAACTAAGGCTACCTGATATAGGTACTTACATGTGCCTTGGAATATTTGCTACATACATACATACATATGTGCGAAGAGACAAATATCGTCCGCATAGTCAAAGTTTTCCAAATGCACCTACAGGGTCTGTCTAGGTTGCTGCGTGTGGCATTTATAATAATAGTGTCGTATTAGTTCTGTTTTTAACTATCTTGTAAGATATGCTCAATAAAATTAGTTTCCTCCCAATTTTGCATTTAGTGAGGTCTTCTTTTTTAAGGTACTTTGCCAATGACACCTTTTTGAATGTCAGTAGGCAGGAGTTCTGGGTTCCAGATTTTTCTGCATTTCCTCAAGCTCTGGACAAAGGGTG
Organism: Melanophora roralis; assembly: GCA_963583895.1. Classification (NCBI taxonomy): domain Eukaryota; kingdom Metazoa; phylum Arthropoda; class Insecta; order Diptera; family Rhinophoridae; genus Melanophora; species Melanophora roralis. The sequence goes on from OY757188.1 coordinate 20,470,280, forward strand.
AAAATAAAGTTTCTTACAATATCATCATAGTTCGGTGTAAAAGTTGTTCCAAAATTAAAGTTATTATGTATTACCATTAATAACCTGAATATAACATTCAGTAAATTTCTGCAAGGAAAACATAAAATTTCATTTTTACCCACATTACTTAACACTTCGCTTACACAGAAAAAACTGAGTTGTAGAATCAGTAACAAATTTCAGAGAATCAGTAAATATTTTGTCTGGCTGAGGACCTACAACGAAAGTTGTAAATTTAGACAAACAATTTTGCAAGAATTTTAGCTTCTGTTAAAAAATTTTGCTGAGCTGGTTAAATATTTTATTTGTCTAGGCGAAAATTTTGTTTGATTTAAAAATCAAATAAAAATATTATTAGAAACTATTAAATAAATTGACTAAAAAAATAAATTATTTTGAACAAGAATTTGTTTGAAAAAATTTTTTTGTAGTTTTTTGTGTGTAAGATTTCTGAACGGGTGTTCAATCTAAGCTAGTTTTTGAACAATTGTTAACTTCGTTCTCACTCACAAAGAAAAGGCAATCCCGTTTGCCTTTCTTAAAAGCATATAAGTTAAATGCATGTTGATAACAGCAATCCCGTTTGCCTTTTTTAAAAGCATATACATAAGTTAAATGCATGTTGACAATAGCCCAACACTACTGACGTTCTAAGAGTACCGTAAGAAAATGTATAGCTGGTTTCGAAAATGTATTCTACTTGGCTGGTGTTGGTAAGAAAGCTTGAGTTTAATTATACTTAAGTAAGTTATAATTTTCTTTAAATTACAATTATAAAAATTATTAACTAATAATAAATAAATAAGATGAAAAATAATTAAGCCAAATTTTTCTTAAAAACAATAAGTTCAACAAAGAATAATAAGCAATAGGTATTTGTTTTTCTTTTAACTAATGGTGTTTTCCATTCTAAAAAAAAATGTTACAATAAGTATGTGTAACATTTTTATCAGTTTACACACACACTTAAAAAGTTGTCCATTTTTTTTGGTTTAATGGAACAGAAAATTGCTTGATTTTAATAAAAACTGCATTCTGCGTTAAAAACTCGCCTGCATAAAAAAGTATTTACATACATAACACAGCTGTAAAAAGTGGTACTTTTTTACACTGAAATATAATTGGGGGTAAGATATGTTACACTCTTGCCAGTTATTTGTGCAACATGTTCAGAAAGGAACACGATAACTGTTTTCACTCTGGCATGTATTTTTAGAATGGAACATAAACCCGCTCGAATGGTAGCATTAATGTTACATTTTTGCCAGAAAGGAAAACACCATAAATAAATAAATCGTGTAATAAACAAATATAAATAAAATTATCTCAATTCTCTGAACGAATATATCAAAAACGCTTAAAAAATAATAAAATTAAATTTTTCTTTTACATATGTGTGTATGTATGTATGTAAGTACATGTGTACCTATGAACGTATATAAATGCATACATACATATTAGGGACTGGTAAATCGATTTCGATTATAGTCGAAAATCGATTTTGACCCCAAAAAAATCGATTTTTGGCAATCGGCTTTTTGTTGACGATTTTCTACTGAAATCGATTATTGAGCCCAAAAAATCGATTTTACCCAAACAATTTTAAAATGCTATAAATTTTAAGAATTATTCAATTAACACAATTTATTTCAAACTATCTGCACCGAAAACTCAAGTGCTAATATAAGCGTTAGTGTATTGTTTTAAAACTTGTAATATATGACGCCGAAAGCTAATTAAAAATGCTGTCAGATTTGGAAAAAATTTTAAACAATTAAAAAAATATAGTTCAGTACACAGTACACTTAGGGCACTGCTACACGTTCAATAGTGATATTTCTAGTATCACGATATTTATTTAACGTGTAGCATGCAATATTGATGGATCGCGATCCATATCGTAGAATGGCCTAAAATATGAAATCCAAAATCCGGATCGCGTGATAAATATTGAACGTGTAGCATTTCCATGATATTAAATCATAATACTTCAGTAAAAAGTTTTAAATAAAAGAAATAAAATACGCAGTGGAAAAAATTAAACAAATGAAAAGTAAAACAATTGACAAAATTTGTGTAAAGTTTATTGTAATAAAGGGTATTGGCAGAAGACAGTGAAAGCGAGTGGGTTCTGCCGGTGGAATCAGAATAAACCCGCAGAGCACAAAAATAACGTAAATACTGACGTGATAAATATTGAACATGTAGCATACGAGCGTGATCCATCAATCCACTTAAATGGATCGCGATCCAAATACCACAATATATATTGAACGTGTAGCAGTGCCCTTAAAATAACTTATCGTCTTTGAAAATTAAATATTTATATTTGTTGTGTGTGCGTATGTATATTTTAACTTATTTAATTTCATACATTGAAATTATAGTGGATATTTACACTTAAGTATATATGAAGTTAAACTATCTGAATTCGTTTATGACCTGCATTCTTTGTAATCATTAAATAGGTACGTACATACACCTTTTCCAATAATACCTTTCTTTAGGAAAAGTTCAATTTACTTACATAAAAATCATTTTTGAGGGTATCTATTCATTTTATTATAGCATCAAAATAAAAGTCGACTTTGAATTATAATCGATTATGAGCTTCGATTAATCGACTTTGAAAATCGAGATTAATATAGTTGATCGTAAAATCGAAAATCGATTTTCGGCTTTGCTTACCATTCCCTAATACATATGTACTTCCCTACCTATTTAGATCAACACCACTTACGTGGTAGGGATTTTTTGCGTTTGTGCAGATGTTTGTAACGCCCAATACTAATGGCCTGAGACCCATCTTCTAGTATACTGATCGACTTAGAATCACTTCCTGAGTCGGTTTGCGCATGTCCGGCTGGGTGAATATCTATGCATTCCTATGAACACGCTACAGGCCGCAGTTTTTAAGATGTGTTATTGGAATTCGGTACAGATAAGATATTTGGCATTAAAACGAAGCACATTATTTTTGATGATTATCGGTCCATTTTTTGGCATAGCCCGTATACAAATATCCTCCCGGAATAAGCATTCTAGCATATAATGTATGTAGGTATGTAGCTGGCTCGAATATTACTCCATGTTCACAAAATTTGCCTAAACTTATGCCACTAACTAAAATACTGAACAAAAATATGATCGGTTAATTTTTTTATATATCGGCCTCCTGGATTGAATTTGACTGACTAACTTTTTTACTTGTTTTGATATCCTTTTAATTTTGTATCTACTTATGTACAAATGTAGTTATTTCCATTGTTCCATTACCTATCAACCTAAGTATGTATCTACCTATAAAGTTTTACTTTCACTAAATGTTCCTTTGTTTTTTATATTTTACACCATTTATAACTTAAATTTAGTTGGTATAAACTTATCGTTTGAGTGTTTGAGTTTTATAAAATGGCTCTGACACCTTGTCTCTATTGCTCAGAGGAAAAGGAAACATACATATCTTATGTAAGTACATATCTTATGTATGTATGTGTGTATATGAACATCTGCATGTATGCGTATTGTATGCAAAATACACATCTTTACACATATTTGACATTGGCGCGTGTATCTTCGAATAATATCCACCTAAACCCTGCAACATTTGGTTATATCATTTTACCACCAACATAAAACAAACAACTAGCACTACAGGCCATCGACAGAAAACCAAAAAAAAAAACAACAAAACTAAAATAACCCTCTACGTCACACAATCACTATATTTACTTTTTTTTGTTTTTTATTCTGGCCTGCCTTAAGTTAAAAACTCATGCACTGCCTGTTGTTTGTGTGCATGAATACAAGATTTTCTTGTACTTATCGTTACTACTCGTTTATTGTTAGAATAAAGTAGCGACTAGTACTCGTCGTTTTTGATGTTGAAAACTCTTGCACTGCCTCCACGTGTAGTTCAAGTTCAAAGCAGTTGTTTTTTCTCATACGCTTGCTCCTGTTTTTATTATTTTGTTTTGGTTGTGTTTGTGTGAGTGTCTCTCTGCTGTCTGTTGAGAACTTTTGGTATGGGTTTCTGCAGTCAGAACACAGTGGGCACATGTGTGTGTGAGTGTTTGTATTTTGTTTTTAAATTTTATTATTTTTTTTATTTTTAAATTAATAAAACCCATTGGGAGAACAACACATGCTGCCAGATTTTAGTTGCAGTACTTTTGCTGCTGCAGTTTAAAAAAGCTCTCTTTTCTTTGAAAATGCTTTTTTATTATTATAACTGTGCTCTGCTGCTGCGCTGGTATTGCTATTTGGGGCCGGATACAAATGCATATGCAGTATTTACATATGAACATACATATGTAATATCTAATACAATTTTACTTTGCTGCTGCTGATTTTCACAGCAGTAATATTTTTTTTTTTTACGCAAGCATACTTTGAACATACCTACATACATACATACATACATACATATGTATGTAGATAGTATTTGCCATTGTTGTCTGGTTATGATCCTCTAATAAATTTTGGCTAAAATTTGTAAATGTGTACCTATGTATGTATGTATCTTCCTTTCTTAAGGTGCTTTCGCACGATATGTATTTTACACATGACTTTTCACTTTTGCAATCCACATGTAATTGCGTATGTCTGTCAAAATTGTCATTTTGATGGTCTATAATTTTTGCTTTCACACGTACATGTGTAATTACATCTGACATAACCTCCAAACCAAAATAAACAACTTACTTTTCCTTGTTGTTGTTTTAAAAACAACTGATGACACATGCTTTGTCAGATGAAAATAGAGCACGCTCTAATTACAAATTTGTCATATGACATTTACATATGTTTTTCACACATGCAATGTTTGAACGCGTTCAGACGGCAGATATCAATTTCGCACTGCAAAATTTGACAAGTCATGTGTAAAATACATATCGTGCGAAAGCACCTTTACAAATTAAAATGTATGCATGTACTTAAGTGGTATGTACTAGAGGTCTGCGTGACTACACATAAATGCCGTTTAAATACATTCGTTTGTTTTTCAACAACATAGTGTTTTTCATTCAATGTTAAACAAATTAAATGAATGAACCCACAAGCGAAAGCAAATTAAAAACCACTTCAACCGAAAACAAAATATTACCCATACATTCATATAAATAAATACTGAATAGAATGTGTGAATATTGCTGTATGATTGGTGTAAAAAATTATTATTCAGCGCATTCATTTGTGTTTGCAAATTTGTCGTTTTTGTTGTTGTTAAACATTCATTAACTCGAAAAAACACCTGAATGTTTTTATAAAAACTCTAACTGTAATGAGACTTTGCTATGTTTTTGTATTTTCAAGTGAGTTTTATACACATTCAAAACAAAAACTGTAAAATGAATGTGTTCTTCTTGTATCAGTGAGTGTAACACACAATATATTCTTTCTTGTGTTGTTACTGGTTTAACTTTATTTATCTCCCATAGAATGAAAAATGTTTGAATGAATATTGTTTTTGTTGTGTATAGGCAATCAAATGAATATAGTCATGCAGACGTCTAGTATGTACATATGTATGTATGTATATCCTAGGCAGTATGCAAAAAAGGAATATGATCGTCAAATGTCTGTTAATTTTATTACCTTCATAAACTTTAGATTTATATACATATGTACATACATATATACATCCCTATGTACATATGTATGTACCTACTATGTTAGTACTTAAGGTGCTTTCGCACGATATGTATTTTACACATGACTTTTCACTTTTGCAATCCACATGTAATTGCGTATGTCTGTCAAAATTGTCATTTTTATGGTCTATAATTTTTGCTTTCACACGTACATGTGTAATTACATCTGACATAACCTCCAAACCAAAATAAACAACTTACTTTTCCTTGTTGTTGTTTTAAAAACAACTGATGACACATGCTTTGTCAGATGAAAATAGAGCACGCTCTAATTACAAATTTGTCATATGACATTTACATATGTTTTTCACACATGCAATGTTTAAACGCGTTCAGACGGCAGATATCAATTTCGCACTGCAAAATTTGACAAGTCATGTGTAAAATACATATCGTGCGAAAGCACCTTTACTAGATACCTACTTCTTAATACTTTTGTAGTAGGATGCCACCCCACAAAAATAAATATGAAAGTAGGTATGCATGTTTGTATGTACATACTAGGGTTGCCAGGCGGGCTTGTTTTGGCTGGATTGTCCAGCTTTTTTAATACCTGTCCAGTTTCAAGCTAAAATAAAATTTGTCCAGCTATAATTTTTTTTGTCAATTGCTCATATATTTTTTGCTTTAATATAAGTACATATTATGGATATAAATTTCCTTTATGTAACTTTTTAATTATGCATTTGCAATAGTTTTATATTTTTATTTTCGTTTTTCCATATAAAAGCGACAACACAGTTTTAACATTCTGTAAAAAAATAAACCCTATGGTAAAAGTACCATGTTTTATGTTTTCCCGAAACCAAAACCGAATGTCATTTGACCTTATTAGAGCGGAAATATTAATAAGAACATAATTAAATGAATCTTGCAAAGATTTTCAAAATTTTATACAAACGTCAAAAGTTAGTAAAAGTCCGTAAGCTCACTTAATTACTTATTTGAAGATTATTAATTATTTATGTATAACAGTTTTTTTTATTAATTTTTTAAACCCTTTTTAACACCAAAATAAGAAATTATTTTTTTGTTGTTTGTTTTAGGAAACTGAATTTAAAATATTTAAACATTGAAATAAGTATTATAACATATAACAATTAATAAATAACATTATATGAATTCTTTATATCATATGAAAAAATATTAAAATAAAAAATTAAGTAAAATACAATTTCATCGAAATGTCCAGTTTTTTTGTCTTAATCCAGCTTTTTTTACGAAATGTCCAGCTTTTCGTTAATCTGAATCTGGCAAGCCTAGTACATACATAAGCAAGTATGTATGTGCATAAGCTAAAAATCAAGGAAGGATCATACCTATCTAACTCTGAAATTTATTTTGTTAACTTTCAGTAAAAGCACATTAATTTTTTAAGAGTGTACTAACTTGAATTTTAATAGGTCGGTACCAATTAAGAGATTAGAAAACAACCATTAAAACGTAAAATAGCGGATTGGTTTCTACCTACATATATACATAAGTACATGTAAATATATTTGTATATACATACATACATACATCCACACATACATACATACATACATACATACATACATACATACATACATACATACATACATACATACATACATACATATGTACATTAATACATACATATGTACATTAATACATAGGTAGATAGCTACAAAACCAACAAAATAAAAAAAAACTGAATAAAAAACAACCTAAAGGGTCAATGAACAGAGAAGCTTCAAGAAGCGACTTAAAAAGCTAAATAAATAAAAAAAATTGTTGTTTAAATACCTTGGCTTTTAAAACAGTTCAGAATTTAATATGATACATGCATATAAACATAGTTTATTTTATTAAGAGGAAGGAAATTACAGAAATTTTGAAATAATGTACATACATGTATGTTGTATGTAAATGTATACGCTATGTACATAGCTTTTTGGTCTTTTCAATAAAAAATTTTCTATAACAAATGCTGATTATAAAATCATATCATCGTTGTTAGCATATTATATTAGTTGTGATCAATAACTTTCCAGTAAATACTAGCCACAAGACAGAAAAAAGAAATATTTCAAAATTGCTCTCAAAAATATTTAAAAGTAAATAAATGAACACTTTTACAGCCAAAACTTGCAAGCAAATGTATGTATTTTGTTATTTTAAACTTATTTTATATTTATTTTGAAAGCATAATGACAGAAAGACTGTTTGAATAATAGGTGTGTTCATTTACAGAAAATTATCACTTATTTTCGATAATTATTACTAGTAAGTGTTCACGTACACAAAAAATTAGCAGCTAGAGAGCCAAAAATGAGCGTAATATGTTTAGAAACAAAAATGTTTCTGATAATTTCTGCTAGTAAAAATTTTACTATCAGAAATTATTCAAACAGTCTTTCTGTCATTATGCTTTGAAAAAAAATTTTAGTTTTAAATTTTTATAAGTTTACAATAACAAAATACATTTGCCTGCAAGTTTTGACTGTAAAAGTGTTCATTTACTTTTAAATATTTTTGAGAGCAATTTTGAAAATATTTCTTTTTACTCTCTCGTTGCTAGTAATTACTGGAAAGTTATTGAACACAACTAATTTCTGATAGTAAAATTTTTACTAGTGGAAACTTTTGGAAACATTTTTGTTTCTAAACATATTACGCTTTTTTTTGGCTCTCTAGTTGCTAATTTTTTGTGTACGTAAACCTTAACCAACAATATTTATCACAAATTATTGATAATTTTCTGTAAATGAACACACCTATTAAAAATACAATTAATGACTTATAACTCTTCGTACATTCGCTTTTAAAGCTTTTATTTAGGGTATCCGATATCTCGGTTATTTTGAAAGCGATCGGAAGAATTCTCTACAGTTTTTTCTTCAAAAACTAAGCCAACAATCGAATTCAAACCCCTCGCAAAGTAATCTTATAATATTTAAGGTTTAAAAACACCTCAGCTGGATCTGATGGCTTATAATACAAAAAGATCAATGAAAAGTGTATATAAGATTCAAGAATACTTTATATTTACATACTTCCATTCCAAGCACGTTAAACATATTGAGAACAAAAATCGATATCGATTTTTTAATTAAAAAGAACTCTTGGGTGAATTTAAAAAAAAAATTAAACCAAAGATTTTTTAACGGTTTTTCCGAAATCACTTTGGCGTGACGTGTGAAAAAAAAACTCACACGACAATATACATATACATTTACGCCAGTTAAAACTACACTCAAAAAATTATTACAGTAACTAACTGTAAGTTATTTAGGAAGTAATCCGTAAAGTTGTTTTTAAATTAAAAAACAGTTAAATTTCAATATAATATTTGTTTTTAACTGGTTTGAAGGGTTATTCAAAGCCTCAAATAAACAAAAATACTAATTTTCCGTTGCAGTTAATTTTGTCAGTTATTTTTTGGTAATATTTAATTTAGTTAATTTTTTCCGATACTTTGTGTTTAGCTGTAAATAACGGAAAATCTAGTTAATTTTAGACGAATATGTAAGTTATTTTTTTGATGGCTGAATTTGAATGAAATATTTTGTTGATTTTAATGAATATCTAGTTGGAGGGTTTTTAAATGAATATCCAGTTATTTTAAATACCATTTCCAGTAGATTTTACATTAATACTTTTTTGAGTGTAATAACACTTTTTTAGCCATTTCCTCAACTTTCTGTAACATTCCTAAATATGTTTTTACAAATGACATTAAAGAATTATAAATCCGTAGAAGGAAGAAAAAATTGAAAGGCGTCAGTGTGAGCGCATTATGGTGCTCACGAGTCAAAATGAAGTCCGAAAATTTAACCAAAGAGGAAAACATTACACTGAAGGCTTTGATATAGTCACATTTTCCTACAAAGATGAAGAAAGTAATCTGGTGACTGACTGATACAGATAGTGTGCTGAGGATATGGAAAACCATTTTCCCGCCTGTTGATACTTGATAGTGGCAACGATGAAGTTACCACCAACCGCCTAGCGGTCGAAATAACAGTTACCCATCTTAAGAAAATTCTGAAATACAACTAGAAAATTCTGAAATACAATTAGAAAATTCTAAAATACAAATGGAAAATTCTGAAATACAAATAGAAATTTCTGAAATACAAATAGAAATTTCGGAAATACAAATGGAAATTTCTGAAATTGAATTAGAAATTTCTGGAATTGAATTAGAAATTTCTGAAATTAAATTAGAAATTTCTGAAATTGAATTAGAAATTTCTGAAATTGAATTAGAAATTTCTGAAACTGAATTAGAAATTTCTAGAATTGAATTAGAAATTTCTGAAATTAGATTAGAAATTTCTGAAATATAATTAGCAAGTTCTGAAATACAATTGGAAATGGTGTAGTGCGTGTCACGTTTTAAATTTCTATAGCCAAAAACATTGCCAGGAGTACAGTTAGCCAGTAGTACTGGTGATAAAGTGAATAGTGAGTCACTACAGTTTCACTATTGACATTTCCTGCAGGGTTATTTGTATCTTTATTAATTTCAAAAACTTCAAACTGTACATGAAAAGTCAGCTTTGTTAATACATTGGTACATACTTTAATATGCCCAACTTTTTTGTTCTTTTTCGTTTATATTTTTGGCAAAATAAAAGCCAAACAAAAGCAAAGAATAAAGTGATGACTGTCAAATGAATTCTTTGTTTGGCGTGTCTAACATAAAATTTAATGTGGTAGGCAGCCTAACAACAAAAAAAAAAATAAATTAATAAAATTATGTACACACATTTGAGCACACAAGGTGTATGGGTGTGTGTGCGCGTGTATAAAATTTTTGCGTAAGGTTAAGGGCAGATCATTTCTTTGTGGCTGGATGTTTAGCGTTAATGTGAAGAATACATTCATGAAAGCATACCTATGTTTGTTTGTATGGATTTATGACCAATTTCTTGATGTTTTATGTACATACATACATACATACCTACGTACCTATTATGAAATCAGCAAACTACTTATGTTCCTACATACATACTACTCATGTATGCAACCCTATAAATAATTTTTTTTCAATTAAAAATGAATTAAAAAAACTTAATTCCTATAAAAAATTATTGATAACTGTACCTATTCGGTACTTACATATGTATCTACGGCGGTCTAATTAACATGTACATATCTAAGTATATTTGGCTTGGCGTGTGTACATGCATTTATTCTTACTTTTGCATTTATGTGCACACATACATATGCATATGTATGTACATATATGTAGGTACATTTGTATAAAGATTTGTCAAAGTCATGGTCATTATAAAATCAATTGCTGGACAAAATTTCAAATACAATAACAGGGTAATGTCAATAGCAACAACAATATCGTAATAACAAAAAAAAACAAACACTAAAATTGCATGATTTGCTAATGCAAAATAACATGCAAGAGAGGGAAGAAAGAGCAGAGCAGTTATCCTTGAACTTGCAAAATTACACACACTCGCATACACGCACGTACAACACGAGTGATTGCAAAAAGTATCTGCCTATACATAAATACATATAAATGTACACACATACGTATGTGTAATAAAAATGTATATTTTTGTGTATTCTCAAAATAACAAAGGCAATAAATGTACATATACCCATTCACTATGTAAAGAAAAATTAAACAAATTTGCAAAAAAAATCAGGCCTTAGAAAAGCATCAGAGTTAATTAATGCATGCCATCATAATGGTTAAATTTGTTATTTTTATTTATTTATTTTTTGTTTTTAAGCAATAATTTTGTTTATACCTACATAATTTTTTTTTCTGAAATAAGTATTTATAATTGTTATTTTCTAATTTTTTTTTGTAAAATAAAAAAAAAAAAAACAATGGTTTGAAAACTAAAAAACTTAAATCAAAAAAGATTAATACCAATTTTGGCTAAAAAGTCTATGTAAATTTTAAGTGCATTTTTTTCAGAAACTAGAAGACTTAAAGCAAAGAAGAACAAAAATCATTAATCATCACTTCCAATTTTGATCAAAAAGCCCATTTTTTTAAAGCTTTAAATGCGTTATTTTCGGAAACCAGAAGACTTAAAGCAAAAAGGACAAAAATCTGTGATTACTATCAATTTTGGTCAAAAATGAATTTGTAAAGTGCTTTTTAAAATTTGAATTTTTATATTTATTTATTATTATTTTTATTATTATTGTTTTTATTATTATTATTATTATTATTATTATTATTATTATTATTATTATTGTTATTATTATTATTATTATTATTATTATTATTATTATTATTATTATTATTATTTTTGTATTTATTTATTATTATTTTTAAATTTATTTATTATTATTATTATTATTACTTTTATATTTATTATTATTATTATTATAACATATTATAACATATTTTTCTGTAAGAAAAATTTAAAAAAATTTGAAAATATGTACGTATGAAAAATATTTCTTGTCAATATACATTTGTATTGGTATTAATTACTGCTACGGGGCCAAAATTAAATTATACAAAATATTTATCTGCCAAAAAAATTAGAGATACATTAAATTTAGTTTGATTTACCAAAAAAATAATAAAAAAAACAAACATTTAAAAAATAATAATATAAACATTACTTTTAATTAATTTTTAATTTTGATAAAAGTATTGTTTAAATGTATGTTTGCTTGTTTTAAGCTCTAAATTAACGTTCACGTTGTTATCGGTTTTTAATTGCTTTCAAATCGTTTAGCTGCCGCTCTACATTTTTTTCTTCTTTATTATCTAAATTACGTGACACTACTTACCATCACCCAAAATTATATTAAATAATATTTTTAAGCTTGTGTAATATTTTCGTATCAAATTAATTTTATATAATTTGATTTAAATAATGCAATCTTTGGTCATAATGTGAAATATTTCCCCAAACTAATCTCTAATTGCTGATTGGAAAAACAGGAAGTTAATACCAACAGACATTCAAAATCTTCAAACATGTTTGAACACTTACCAATTAAAATTCAGAAACTCAGTAATAAAACATGCTGTTTAAGTTAATACTAGTTTGTTTAACTTGTTTTAAATTATGTTGAGGTAGCTGTAAAGATCTCTTCAATTTCCTGTATTCGCTTCTTTTTAAAAGATTTTTATTTTAATATTAAATGAAACAATTTTTCTAAACTAAAATTTATAAAAACAAACTAACACACACAAAGATACGTTTGTATGTACATATGTACTTATGTATGTTGGAGCACAAAATCTATTACTCAAAAATTTATATAAAAAAAAGACTTGTCAGCCGTGGGTTGCAAAATAAGAATGGAATAGTTATGCCTGTTTGTCTATAGGTGCACCTGTCTTTAAGTAATATACATACACTTTAGTCACTTTAATTACTACTCCTTTAATGCGTACCTTACTTTATTCATTTTTCTAAGAATTTTTAGTTATTTTTTTCCTTAAAAATTTCGCTTATTTTTTATACATAAATCGACAAAGAAAAATTTAAGTGATTGTATTTTATACACAACCTTGAAAGTGTTTTTTTTTATTTTCGTTTATTTTTTGATAATTTAGGTGACAAATTTTGTTATCAAATTTTTCAAATTAATATAATGTAGGTATGTGATGGGGTTTTACCAATAAAAAGAACGTGAAAGTGATGAAATGAAGTAAAAGTATTAAGACAAAGTCAAAATTTTAACATGTCTAAAAGCTAATATCTACATACATATGTATTTAGATATGTAGGTACATAGGTACGTATGTATATGTACTATAGTACCCTGCAAAAACTCTTGGTCCACATGGTCCGTTTTAGCTGAAATGGACTAGTTACAACATGGTCCTTGTGTAATGCAGTCATGGACCATGTCATTGTCAAACAAGAACTTGTAGTTACTTAAGTGATATGCGTTCGTGTCCATACACGCATGTATGGACTAGTCCTGTTTTCTGCAGGGTAGTAGAAAAATGATATAGGTAGTAAACTCTTGCAAAGTTATATCTTTAACAACCAGTTTGTGTGTTTTTCAGCTTTTAGTGTGTATTGATAAGTAGCTTTGTGTTTTTGTTATAAGTTGGTATTGGTGTGTTCTCTAACTAAATATGGTGTGGTTTGGTAAAATGAGAGCAAGAGCAACAAATTTGTTTTTCTATGTTTCGTTGAAACAGTTACATACAAATAATGATGTTTAACCATATGTACTAATGGTGTGTTTTCTTATTCTGGCTACATGAGCCAGTTTTTCTATTTTTTTAATTTTCTTTAAATAAATTAAACAAATTTAGCTAAAAAAAAATTAAAACTGCATCGTAACTATATACATTTAAGTCAAATTTAAAATTAAAATTTAAATTATTAAAAAATACAAAATAAATATATATTATTTTATCTTAATTTTTGAGCTTGAGATAAAAAAATGCTTTTTTTAAATTTATTTTATTCATTTTTAAACACTATAGCTACAATAAACTTTAAAAATCAAATTTTTGTTTCATTCACAACCTTTTATATAAACGATCTTGTGTATTTGTTGTATCAACAGTAATAAGAAAATATTTATGATACCACTGTTATTCAGCACAAAAAAAAACAAATACATTACACACTCAATGCAAAATCATAAACAACAATATTTGTTTATAAAGGTAGAGTAAGTGCGCAAAAGCAAAACCATACCATATCATTTACACTTATTCACACACTTACACCAAAAAGAACTGGTATGTACATGGATGTAAAAGGTATACCTGCTTTTGCAATACCTATTTGTTCTATTTGTGCACGTGTATAATAGGTAGGTACCTATAATTATGCATGTACTTATGTATGTGCGCACCTAAGTAAGTACGTATAGAAGACTTTTATTTAATTTTTTGAAGTGTTCATATTCAAATTGCAATCGAGACGTCTCGAAAAAATATGAATAAAATTTTGACACTTTTTTTTAAATTTATTGACCTAAAGATGTATAAAATATTTTTATTCACTTTTGATCTTAAATTGTTGACTTCATTATTATTTCAATCAATTTTGGGTAACATTTAAACTTATTTCAAAAAAATTAAAAAAAAAATTTATTTAAATTAAGTAAATGGTTTTTAAATTTGAAAAGCTTCATGTCTATGCCACAGATAGAACAGTATTATATTATGCCAAAATACATAACTTCTCCATCCCTGCTACATACGAAATTCTGTTGTTTTTATAATTCTAAAGATTCTAACTTGTTTTACGGGTTTGTCTAGAGCACCCCTTTTGTTGTTGGTTAGAATTTTTTAAGCCAACAACTAAAACAACAAACTTTAAATGACCTCGCATAACAAACTTTTTTTTGGATATTCAACTCACACCCAGTTTCCTCCTCCATTTTGTATTTATGTATGTACATATGTATATTGTTTAATATCGTTTTTATATTGCTTTCAATCTCTTTAATTTTTCTCTCCCAAATTATTCTGGCAATTTGTTGTTTTTTTATGATCTTGTTTTGTTGTTTTCTTTTTTGAAGGGGTTTCAATGTTCTATTGATTTTTGTTTAAAAATAAAAGCCAAAAGAACCAACAAATTTAAATTGCTTTGAAATAATATCGTTTTGATATTTAATTCATGTGATAAGAACATACATACATAAATATGTTCATGTGTATGTAAATCACCACCACCTTAATATAGAAAAGCGCAATTTTTTTGTTTTTCAATAAAATTTTTCCATAGATTATCGCCTAACCCAAAAACCCTTGATTATAAAAAATTATTAAGTATCTGTCCTTATTTAGGTAATGGTATGAATATGCACTCATAATTGTTTATACTTATTGACGATTATTTGCCCCCGATTTTTCTAAACATTTTGTACTTTCACCCAAACCAGTAAAAGCAGTAGCGTTCGCATTGAAAATCAGAAAAAACGAAATAGTGGGTGGTGGCACGCCCATCCAAAGTAAATTATTTTCTATAATACTGAACCCGTTTTCAGAAAATTCTGCACAATTTTAATGAAATTTTGGAACAGCTAGCTTTTTTGGTATAGGGACCTAGCAAATTGAAAGTGGTTATGATCGCTCCATTTTTTGATATATCTTTAAACAAATGTTCTCTCGAAATAAGCATATAAGGCTTCGACTGTTTTAAATATTTCTCTACCTTTACAAAGTTTTGCATACCTTGAAAATCTTACATTACCATTTTAAACCGAATCTTATTTTGATCGGTGCATTATATATCATAAGTCGAATAAAATCTCTACTCTCGGATATCACATTTAATGCTGCCAAAATATAAAAACACAAGCAAAGGTTTTTTAAAAATTATACCGAGTGAAGATCGGCCGATTATTGACCCTACCTACTGTAGTAGACTTTTATCCGGAAATCCCCATAAAAACCTTGTAGTTATTTTCCGGTAGTCGGTCCACAATTTACTATTGGTTCCATATAAACCCCACTTCTGAAAATCACTTTGATCTACTACATTGTTTATATGTTGGTATTTGCTACAAAATAGTTTGTGGTGTAGGGTATAGTATAACCTAACTGAATTTAACCTTTTTAATTCCTTTATTAATGGAATATTATAGAAATGTGTGAAAAACCTATAGTTTTATGTATGTACCTAATTTGACTGTGCCATGGCTTACAGTGCAACCAAGAAGAAATTTATTTCCTAATACAAATTTTAATAGTTTTAAGCATAAATTGACTTTATATAAAATGATTAAACAATTAAATTTGTTAAATATATGTTGACTATGATAAACAGTTAGTAAAATTGGGAAGCCCCTTCTCATTTACGTCATTAATCGGTTTGTGGTTAGTGTTCTACCAACCTATTTTTTAAACATATGTATGTATGTATGTTTCTGTATATTTTTTAACAGTATATGTAGGTACACCTTAAATAAAATTTGACACACGGAAACATTTTTTCAAATACAAATTAAGTAAAAAAAATTTATTTGTTCAAATAAAAAGTAAATAATTTTGGATAGAAATATTATTTAAAAAAAAAATATTTTTTTACAAAAAAAAAACTTTTTAAAAATATTTTTTAATAAAGAAATCTTTTTAAAATTATTAAAAAAACAAAAAAATATTTTTAAATTAAAAAAATATACTTAGTTTTTTTTAACTATGTATATATTTTTTTAAGTAAAATAAATAAAATAATATTTTTTAATTACAAAATTTATTTAATAAAAAGAAAAGTTATTTTTAAAAAAAAAAAACAATTTTATTATATAAAAAATATGTTTTTTTTTATAAAAAAACATATTTCTACAAGCAAAACTCTTTAAAATATCTATAAAAGAAGTTTTAGTTAAGACAGATCTCATAACAAATATTTATTTATTTTTAATATTGCTGTGTCATAATAATTTGAAAGATACCTATTTTGATAGTTTTAAAAAAACTTGCCATTAGTAAAAAATATATTTTTTAATTTGTATCAAAACTTGGCTTAAACTTTTTATTTTTTCTTGGTGCCTTTGCGTGATTATTTTTTTTTTATAAAAATTTTGCAAAATAATGACAAATCAAAATAAATATTTTTCAAGTTTACTTATTTGTTTACCTGAATTCCCTAGAAATGTTTACGTTTATTTTGATAACAAAAACATAAACGTAATTTGTTATTTTGAAATTCTATTAATCAATGAATGAAAACACTTGCTCCTTAACACAGGAAAAATATACAACTAAGTAATCGAAAGTTCTTTATCATGAATAAAAGCTGTTTAGAATGACAGCCAAAGAGTAAAGATTAGAAATATGACATTGATTTCGCTGAAGTGTAATGACTTAGAGTTTTCTATTGGGAACAGTGGAATAAAAAAAAATTTAAAAAAACTGCAATTTGAAAACTGTTGTAAATTTATATATTTTTTTTTTATTCAAAAGACGTACTTATGTATATTTTGAATAAATTTTTTTAAGAAATTAATAAAAAAAATCAATATAAAATTGCGGAATAGTTTAATTTAAATCTTAAAAAGAGAAAATCTATTAATTTTAAAACATTAAAATTATGGAAACTTATCATACAAACTTAAAAATCATGTTATTGCTTGTGAAGCAATAGATGTCAATAAATGTATACGGAAAAAATTATTTTACTTGCATGTTGTTAAATTTACTATGTTCCTTTAAAGTTGAATTCAAAAATCTCAAACGCACGTTCAGTATTTTACTATACGGTGTTCAGCTATTGAGAACAAAAAAAAAAAACATTTGACCAAACGAAGCGTATTAAATACTAAACTACTTTAAAGACGAACTTAATGTTTTGTTTACTTTTTTTACATATTTTTTATTATTTAAATTAATTAAATGGGAAACATAAAATTTCACGTTTAGCTCAACACATTACTGAACACCTCCGTTAAGATTTCTGAACGAGTGCTATAGTTAATTTCATTCTAACTCAGAAAGAAAAAGCAATCCCGTTTGCTTTTTTCTTAAAGAATGTATTTAAGTTAAATAGATGTTGTTAACAGATAAGTACTACTGCCGTTCAAAGAGTACGGTGAGAAAATCTGCAGCTGGTTTCGAAAATGCATTATACTTGGCAGCTGTTCGTAAAGGTACCTTTACATGGTAATACATATGTATATTATGACTTGTCAAAAAATGTTGTAGAATAATACAAAATCTCATCATGTAAAAGCACAATGTATTGAGTGGGAGCAAATACGGATACAAAATTTGACAAGTGTTCGGTAAATGTTTATTTTCTAAACCATTTTAGAAACTTGTGTATTCTCATCACATCAGAGGTGTGAAAGATTGGCAGCACTTACAACATCTAATGAAGGTGGCTACACTTAATTAAACAATACACAAACAATCAAAATCAAAGAAGATTTTTTTCATGTTGTTTTTGTTAATATTGTAGAACCTTAACCATATGGCGTTACCTCAAAAGGAAACTGGCAAGAAACAACCGATTTTGATTTTACCAACCTCATCCGTGTAAACATGAAAAATAGTTAGAACAGATTTTTATTCTCTTTTTTTAAACACGGAGAGAATTTCATAATATTTTGATTCTACAAAATCTAATTACTTTGTATTACCGTGTAAAGGTACCTTAAGAAAGCTTGGTAAGTATATGGATAAGTTTAATAAGTTTCTTTCGATTACAATTATCAAAATTATTACTTAATAATTTATTTTTAGTAAAAATTAACTAAAAATAAAAAAAATAATAAAGCAAATATTGTCCTTAAAAACCTCAGCAAAGAATTATAAGCAACAATTTTTTTATTTTTACTTAATACATAAATCATGTAATAAATAAAAACAAATTACAATCAGAGCTACACATACAAAATTTCAGGGATATATGAAAATACCTATAACAGTATGCATTGTATGCCATAAAATGTAGTATTTTATTTACATGTTAGGTGCCACGCCCCAGGAACCTTGCTTATATTATATTTTTTAAGACTTTTTTTAAATTCAAAGAGTATTGATGATGAAATTGCGTAGCTGCTTTCGAAAATGCATTCTGCACGGATAGTATCGGTAGATACTAGCTTTTTTCAAATAAAAGTTTCTTTCAACATTAACGAAAAATATTAATTTCTTTTAATAAAAATAAATTATATAATGAGCTTTAGCCAGAATAAAATCAAAAAAAGGTTTTAAAAATAACATTTTTTACATATGTATTTGTAATTTGAATAATTTACATATTTTCCCTCTTAAGCCCCACTGTGCGATATTTAGAGATTATTAAAATTTATAATAAAAAAAACAAATACTGTTAGAAAAAGTATCTTAATTTGATAAGAAAAACATACAGAGAGTAAACTGTATTCTCTCGCACAGTATTTCATTTAGTATGGAAAAAGGGGGGAATCACTTTTTCTATGCAAGAACAAAAACATGCGCTTGTTTTTGTAGGTTCGTGTTGTGTATGATTAACTGTTTCTTAGAAAGGAGTCTTGGAAATTTACTTTTGTAAGCATGTATGTATGTATGACTGTATATACATATGTATGTATATGTTTTTATTTATACATCGCTAAATTGTTTTTAAAGCTTTTGAAAAATTACACGTGATAGTTTTTTCTATTGTTATGTTATTGCTTTGAGAATTTATTTCACATTAAACTTGAACTTTTTTGCCGCTTTTTAATAAACATGTGTACATATATTTTTGTATTTACATACATACCTACGTACTTTTGTTGCCACCCTACATTTTTTAAGTGGGTGGATTGCCTGTTCTTTTGTTGACTTTGTTTTTTCATATTTAGATGAGTTTGTAAGTACATTAGTACCTACATATGTATGTATAATTATTTTATAATTTTAGTTTTTTATTTAGAATTTTTATAGGAAATTAAGCTTTTTGTTGATGCTTTTAGTTTTTTAATTAAATACTTATGTACATATGTACATATGTAGGTAGAAAGGTGCCTATTTGTTATAGGTATGTAAGTATATTTTGCTGTATGTATGTATGTATGTCTTGTAGTTTTATACAAATATAAAAAATAAAATTAATTTATTTTTTGTTATGTGTTACTATAAATACTATTGCCCTAGGTTTATTATTGTCGTTGTCAGCAGAAAAGTAACTTAATTACTAATAAATGTTGTGTTTTTCTATGATAAGACTCTGTTAAGATTTTTAAATTTGGGTGGTCTTTGTTTGAGTTTAAACAAATTTCTTGATAGTTTTGTTCTTAAATTTAATACTTATCTACAATACAATTTGAATTGTGGGTGTACATTAGGGTGGCCCCTAAATAACCAAACAAATACATAATGAAATTCAAATCAAAGAAGAAATATTAGGCTTTATAGGTATGTATGTATATGTATGTAGGTTTTGGCTTTTGTGTGCCGTAGTCTTAAACTAAGAAAACGGAAAACGAAGTAAGCATTATGCTCTAAGCACAACTAGGACGAACGACGGATTTTTCGTTGCGAATATTTGTCTTATAAAATAGAACACATTTGTGTAGGTATATGAAAATGCACACAAACAGTGCGTCGACTTAAATTCGTCATACCTACGTAACGAACTCAGCCATAGGTTTATTTCTATTTCTTACGCCGACAAACGACGAATATTTTGGCACAGAGTGACCATATTTCCTTTAGTTTTTTTTTATTGTATTATTGAATAATGTTATTTATAATTTAAGAATTATTTTCAAATTTTTTTTGTTGCATATCACACACTTAATTTATTTTGAATGATATATTTTTAATAGTTTTTTTAATTAATTTTTTTTCAGTTAGTGCTATCACAGCTGTTTTATTCGTTCTAAATGTGTTTCAGTTAACGAATTTACGCAATGAATTTCAACAGACGAATTTGTCGTGTAATGCGGAATTAGTCGTCCGATTCCCATTAATTTTTCCCCCCGAACATTTTTGGAACATACTTATACCCTATCTCCGTCCCAGGGCTGCCATACAAATTTTATAAAAATAATGTAAAAATGCACAAAAATTCTTTAGAGGCGGCATTAAAAGTATACGCCCGACCCCAATTAGTTCCCCCCCCCCCGACGTATTCCTACAACATACTTAACCCATATCTCCACACCCTATGGGGGTTGCCATACAAAATTTAAATATATAAGGTAAAACCCCCTACAACTTCCCAGGAGTCGCCCCTAGAGAATTAAAATGTATCACAGACCCCCATTAATTTTCTCTCCCAAACATATTCCTAGCACATATTTACCCCCTATCTTTATCACCTAAGGGGGTTGCCATACAAAATTAAAAAAAAATTACAGTAAAAGTCCCTACAAAACATGAAAAAATTGGGGTAAAAAACCCTACAGCTTTCCTAATCACCCTAAGGGGGTTAAAGTACGACACCAACCCAAATTAAAAAATACATATTTCATAAATAAAAAAAAAAAACGGATAAAAATAAAAAAGTTCGGTGTTTCGAAAGTCCAATGTGATGGGTATTTAAGATACGGCACAGCCGAATATAGCGCTCTAAATTGTTTTCAATTAAAATTTACAAGCAATTTGTAATGAAAATGTTTACTAAATATTACAACTACAGTCAAATCCCGATAATTCGTAATCGCAAGGGACCGGCCATTTCTTACGAATTATAGGGGTTTTCGATTTAGCGGGATTTCGATTTAACGGGATTACAATAAAATAAATACGAATTAACGGGGTTTTTCAATTTATTTAATAAAACGATGAAAAAACATAAAAAACACTGATGTAACAAACTGATCTTAAGAAAATAAACACACACGCAAGCAAAAGTAAAAACCTACGCAAAAAAATAGCGGTAAACAAAAAATCATTCTTTTCATGTTTCTGTTGTTTTTATTACGAATTATAAGTGGTAGTTAGCAAGCAATTACGATTTATAAGAGGTAAAGAAGGATTTATTTTCAAAAAAAATTACGAATTAGCGAGGGGACCAAAATGTATGGAAATTTTGCGAATTAACGAGATTTTTTCAAGGGACCGACAGTTTATTACGAATTATCGGGAATTACGATTTATCGGGGTACGAATTAACGGGATTTGACTGTAGTTGTATTTGAACTTTTAATTACAAGTTCTAATTATAAATATAGTTTACTTTTCTAGCTTTTTAAATGCAGAAAAAAAATTAAAATTTAGTACTTACTTTGAAGGTAATTATTTTTATAATGGTTGAAAATTTCCAGTTTGCAAACTTTTTTAACAGCAAGCTGTTACCAATTTCTTTAAGAAATTCTGCGAGTGTAACACTTTAAAATATTTTTAATGCTTTAGGCTCAACCTAACCTTATACTTGGGTTTTCTATTACTTTTGTTGTTAAAAAGTTTGTTGTAAAAATATTTTTGAAACTTTTTTCAAAACTTTTAAAAAATTCAGTCTTATTTTGTTATTTAAGTGAATTAAGTTTTCTTTATATTTTTTAATTTATTTTTTTTTAATTATTTTTTTATATAATAGAAAACAAAATGGATAGTTTTACTTATTTGTTTGATTATGTATAATAATTTTTATTTTAAAAATAATTACATACCTATATTGTTTGTTACAAAAACACAAAAGTTTTTCTTATCTTTTAAGAAATATTTTTTCCGAAAAATTACTTTTCTAAATCAGTTATTCCCTTAGCTTCCTTAGCTTTTTATTAAAATTTTTTAGAAAATTTCTGTTTGAAGTTCTTTATTATTAATTTTTTTTTTTCACTTTTTTTACTTGTTTAAAACAGAAAATATTTTATAATGATTTTAATATATTTCTAAATAGGTATATTTTTAATGTTTTTTTCAGTTTTAATTTTGTATAAATTTTTATAACTTTTTGTTTTAATTTTTCCATATACCTATGTTTTATAATTGTGAATTTTTTAGAAAATTTTCACTATTATTTTTAGAATTTACAAGTTTTGTTTAAAAAATTTTTAAAGACAAGTAATTTAAAGTTATTTTCAAGTTTGCTTAAAATTTTTAATTTTTTAATGTTTAGAAAAAATTGCACTTTGTCGTTGGAATTTTTTAAATTAAAAAATATTGTTTCTTTTTAATAAACAAATTAGAATTAAATTTAAGGCATTTATTTAAATATTTTTTAAAAGAGATCTTTTAAGTTTTTTCGCCAACATTTTTTGTTTTCAATTTTCTTATTCCTTAGAGGTTATGTTTTCAATTAATAAAAGGTTAATATTTTTCAAATTGTTCTATATTGGTTTTTATATAAACTTTTCTTTAAAAATTTGGTTCTAACTTAGTTTTGACTGAGTAGGTTGTTAACGCGTTGCGAGTTAATTTTGAAATACTCGAAGGCAAAAACGTTATTAAAAAAGAATAAAATATACCACCGTGCACGGCTAAAACAGCAAAGCTTCCATGTTCTCGGTTCTTAATACAAACTTATACAAGCAAACATTATAAAATATAAAGCAAACCAAAAGCAAAATTTCATTCAATTATACAAAAATACACTCGAAAGTGTTTATTTGTGTATAAATGTGTGAGGCGTCACTGTATAGTAGGGGGGTACTATCATCAAATGTTGGTAGGGGCTTTTGTGGCTTTTCTAAACTCAATAAAGCTTTTTTGTTCTCTTTTTGTTGCTGCCTTTCAAACAACAATATACACAGCCACAGATAAAGCAACACACAGATACTAGACGTCGACTGTGCTGTTACGAATTCAGTCACAGCTAACAAGCATATTGTATACAAAAAAGTTAGAATTTACATCTACTCGATACATTTTTACTAACACATCCATTCATATGTAAACGAGAGTGTTGATTACACACGACCAAAAGTAATCTTTACTTAGAACATTTTAATGCTTACACAAAAATTTTAAGATTTAAAAAACAGCATAACGGTCCGTATGTAGTAAAGCTTATTTGATAAATATGTACATACATACTTGTATGTATGTAAATTAAAAAAAATCATCAAAAGTTTTGGGATATTAAACAGTTAAATGTCTCTCTTTTTTAACACCGCCTCACACATTTACATAAATTTAAGTTCTTTTATACAATTCTTTGAACAACTTTTTGTATGTCAGTGTTGCCAGAATAAATTTAACAAAACAGGTAATAATAATTTGTTAAACCGTTAACTTTTAAAATTTGTTTGTAAAGAAAAAAGTTTTGATAAAATATATATTGAGTATATTTAATAATATTCTTGTGTATAAATTAATTTCTCATTGTAAGTGTACTAACCTAAAAAAAAATATTTTTGTGGATGAGAAATGCTGTGGCCGCAACTACTGTCCATATGTTTATTCACACCAGATGAAATTTCTGTTCCTCTATTTGCTGGACATTTTCTAAAACCCTTATTTTGGAATAAATAAACTGGGAATTTAGTGAATTTTTGTATATGACAAAAATTTTATGTACACATTTTAACAGTTACTGAAATCGCTGTTCTTCGTAATCGCCATCCAATAAAGTTGCGGTTGTAGGTTTGAGCAACCTGTCAAGTAGTACATGCATCACCTTGCTTCCTTCAGGTTTCTTTAGTTTTAAGGATTTTCTTAGTCCCGTCCGTATTTGGGAGAATTCTTGTCATTCTGCAAATTGTTTTATTGTTTTACAGTGTCCTTTGGGCAATTTTTGTTTATTCCTTAAACTTGGCTTCATCGTTTCGAAACGTTTCGAGTCATTCAGGTTAACTTTTTTCTGGTTTTAATCACCAGATTATTTTCCCGTTTGTTATCGATTAACCCATAATGTATAAATTTTGTGCAACTTTTGTTATTACATACAATCTTTTGAGCAAAACAGGGTTTTGATACCAGCATACATAAGATATGTATATGATTTTTTTGGTTAACCTCTCTATGAGTTGTAAAAATTGCCATTAAGTATTTTGAAGAGAACATATGCATTCGTAGTTAATGCGGCTAAATTAGATAACCACGATTATAACAGAATGTGCAATATTTTGTATAATTAAAAAAATATTTACAGCAGTTAAAGCCGATAAAAGTTTTACCTGGATGACATTTGTATGAGAGCTAGATGAAAAATAGACCGATCGGTTTCTTGCTTCATAGGCTTAATTCACAAATAAATAAATTTTTTAAAATTATTTTTAAAATTGTGAATAAAAGCTCTCAATTTCTTTTTTTTTTATTTCAGCAGAGTAAAAGTAAACTCAGGAATTAGAAATTTTAAAACAACCCAATCCTATCGTTAGGATCTCCTTCTTTTTTCGTCACGCTATATATACTCGCGCTTTTAGGTCCAGATTTTTTAAAAACAAATACGAGGTAGGAGGGTCTTTCTAAACTAAGGTAACGATATCACTGTCTCTATTCAAGCAGTTACAAATACGCACGCTTTCAAGTTCCCCTGCCTTTCCCAAAAAGAATGTGGGCATTTTCAATGCATGTGTGGAAGTAAAGTTTTTTTAAAGGGCGTTAAATCAGAAATCTGAGAAATCCAAAGCAGCGACCTTAGGTTAAGTAAGATGGGACAGTCAGTCACGAAAATGAAGCAGAGAGAGAGAATCAGCTCCATTGGTTCTTTATATATGCCTTTTGTAATACCTGTGGAATGGAAGTATGGATAAAAAGTTAAAAAAAATATTTAAAGTTACGTGGTTAGCAATACATACTTTATCTTACCTTTCAAGTTCCAGTTGGAGAACCAAACGCTAGTTATAACAGAGGATGATAAATCCGACAGGTTGACGATAGCCACATCCAGGAAACTCGCCAGTCTGTTAATTCAAAGTGTATAGTAACCTCTTCCTCTGCATCTTGACAACTTCTACAAAAGTCATTGAAATGTGGTCCCATTGTCCTAGCACTTATGCCAAATCGACAAGGATGCCCGGCAATCGTTGGCAAGTTGTTATAAGGAGAACACATCAGTAAAGGATCTAAAAGTTCCCCAACCAGTTACCCGCTTTGCGAATCGCCGACAATTTATTGAGCTTGCATTAAACTGGATTCATCAGTCAGTCTGAACGAAGCTGGTACTCCTGAAAAGGAAATGATTATTTATCTCCAACATCAGCCTTCTCATAGACCTGTCCGAATATGCCTCTAATTCAGCGTTCTTAAAGTTAAAAGAAAACAAACATCATTCTTAAGAAAGGTTTTTAGCTTTTTTTGGCAAATTTAATTCTTTCTTAAAAATCAGTTATTTTGATAAGTTAGTAAATAGTAAAAATTAGGTAAAAAAATATGGTTCTTGCTTTATTTCTTAAAAAACGATACATTAGTTTCACAAAGTTTACTTCAATTTGACAAACGCTTATGGAATATGTACGTATCGCACACTAAAGGTTGCTTTATACGTGACTTAACCGTAACGCCATATCCTTTCCTATTGAAAATCCAACTGAAATCCTATTGAATCCAATTGTAACCCACTCGGAAACCAATTGCATTTTTAATTATTATGGCTATGGCGATACGGTTAAGTCATGTCTGATTCAACCTTAAATCAAAAACAGTCTCTTTTGAAAGTTTATCCGAATTATTGCTGCTTTTTATACCAGTTTCCAGATCAAATTTTTTATAAACATGGAGATTTCGTTTACATTGTACTTATTTTCATTCTAAGATGAATTATTTAATTTTTATTTTTATTTTAATAAATAATAAAAAAACATTTATTTCATAGGTTCTTTTTGTTAAAATACAGAGCGATGAATGAGCTTGTAGGTTTGGCCAAAAAATTCCGTAATCATGCGTCGATATTTCCACCGTTGACATTTGTCCAGAACTTTCGAAAAAAAAATGTTCCAATTATCTTATGCGTAAATAAGGCACACGTACAGTGAGAAAACGCTCCAACATCGTTTCGCATAAATTCTTGCTTAAATCAGAGTAACTTTCTTTCAGTTCTTGAACGATTTGAATTTAAAAAGGATGGAACTTCAGATCCTTTTTTTAAAATTCACGAATAATCGCTCTTGGAAGCCCCAGTGACACTGCTTTTTTCCGCATTGAAAGTCATGGGGTTTCACGTAAACTGCTTTCAACTAGTTTAACGTTTTCGGAAGTCCTTGAATATCGACTGGGCCCTGGCCGTGAGACATTAATACCCGAAGCATTTGCGCGGAATCTCTGCACCCAGCAACGAATTAAATCTACACTTGGTCTATCAAGTATTCGCCGAATACCATACATTCAACAAAATTGTTGATGAGCAATTACGTAATATAGGTATGTCTCCACAGCGACCATTGCGACATCTTGACTGACAAATCTGCACAATCGATAATTCCAACATTTTCAAAAATATAAATTTTCCACCAGGCACCCTCTATTGCTTAATTACTCAAAGATTTAAAAGTTGACCACGGCGCTTACTATTTAATGAATGAGAACGAAATTACCAACAATAAACCTTCTTGTTTTTTTATTAGAAATGTTTTTTTTAAGTCGTAAGGTATTAACGGCAACACTATTTCTATATAATATTCTTATCAAAAAGTATGTTTGTATGTATTGCCAAAAATAAAATAATTTTGATGTTTTTTATTTACGGCAACGAAATTAAATTGTGTTGGTATTGGTGGTTATATCCATACATACATACATACATATGTTTGTTTGTATTCAAGCCGCTTTTTCACGCACTCTTCTGGCTTTTCTCTGATTTCGTTCTTTATTATTCCGAACCGCAGCAACAACATAACAATAATTATAATTTTTGTTGTTGATTTCTTTCTTTGTTTACTTACTCAATAAATTTTTTATTATGATATCAACCGTTTTTTTTGTTCTTTTAATTTTTGGTGAGGCTTTGTTGTTTTTTCTGAGTGTACAATATATTCATATAAGAATTTCTGACCTTTGATATACAGGTTTATATTTTGGTTGTCTGCTGTTGTCAGTTACTAAAGTATAAATGTCTTTGGCAATTACCTAAACCGTTAAAAGATTTTTAGGCTTAGATCTAGTGACGTACATATACACATTATAGCTATAATCATATGTATGTATGTAAGTGTGTACAAAATGTGTGACATGTGTGTGAATGCATGGTTCTGTAAAAAAAATAAAAAAGTTTCAATTTCTAAAAATAAGTATTTAAAACCGTAAAGAATTTTTTGGATTAACTGATTCCTGCTGTGATTTGAGTGCTTTAAAATGGACTCGCGGTGTACATATGTATGTAGGTATATGTATGTACATCGCGGAGACGGTAAAGAAAAAGCTGAATGTTTTCTATGCCTGAAAGAACTCGGCAGGAAAGAGTTGGGGATTCAGGCCCACTTCAATCAATTGAATATACACAGCGATAGTCCAACCTTTAATTGCCTATGGTTGCTTTGTCTAAAGAGTGGTTTTCTTAAAAGTTCTACAAATTGATTTATTTGTATTGACAAACCTCACAAATTCCATTTAGAAGCTACCTGTATTCAATACTGAACTCTACTGCTCTTGGAAGCACTGCAACCAAGAGTGATTTGACATTCAGGAAAGCAGGTACGTGGCGCAATTTTCAAACGGAACATTCCAATATTCTGATTGATAAAGGAAAGATCGAACAGCTTAGAATATAGCCAGCGTATCTGACTTCTTGTTATCTTATCTGAATTTCACACCGGGCACGGAAATACTTATTTTAGACAAATCGCTGTGAAAAAATGGCTATCTACCAATTGGAGAAACATCCATGTACACTGATGAGTCTAATTGGAGACTGTGGAGACATTTTCTAAGAGCGATGGTTCTTATTGATTCCGCGCAACTGCTTCAGCTATGAATGTCCCACGGCCAGGGCCTAGTCGATCTTCAAAGTCTCCCAAAAACATTAAACTGGTTGAAGGCAGTTTACGTGAAAATTCGCGACTTTCAAAACGGAAAACAGCAGCCTCACTGGGAAATCCAAGAGCGATTATTAATTAAATCTTAAAAAAGGATCTAAAGTTCCATCCTTTTTAAATTCAAATTGATTAAGAATTGAAAGTGACTTTGATTTACGCAAACATTTTTGTAAAATGATGTTGAAGGGTTTTCGTACTGTAAATCCAATTTTTTGAAGCGAAGAGGCTCATTTTCACTTAAACGGCCACGTCAACAAGCAAAACTGCCGTTACTCGTCTGCAAGAACCCGCAACCCTCGATTGAAACAACAAACACCATTGCTTTGCCCCATGGTAACTGTTTAGTGTATCTTTTTTCGAAAACTTTCTGGACCAGGCGACGAATGTTAACAGTGAAAATCATCGACGCATGATTTTGGAATTATTTTTGCCAAAACTGCGAGCTCATCCATCGTACTCTTTACAGATGTGGTTTAAATAGGACGCCCCGACTTCAAACACTGCCAGAGCTTCGACGAATTTGATTCGGGAAAATTTCCCCCAAAAACTGATCATTCGCTTTAGGGACATCTAATGGCCACCGAGGTCCCTGATCTAGCTCCCATGGATTTTTTATGGGCCTACTTTGAAGAGAGGGTTTACAATGACAATCCCCAATCTCTTGTGGTTTTAAAGGAAAATATTCGTCGAGAAATCAGCTCAATTGAACCAAGTTTATTGCAGCGTGTAGCGCATAACACAAGGCTCCGTTCTGAATAGTGTGTTCAACTTAACGGAAGGCATCTGGATCACATACCTACTCTATAAAAAATAAAATTGGAATTTTTATTTTCTCGTTCAATGCTCTTAAATAATAAAATTTTGTTTCAATTTTTACGTTTTTTATTAAAGTTTGAAAATATAAATCTGCCACCAGACGCCCTGAACTTAGTTTTAAAATTTAAACATTAATCAAAGTTGATTATAAATAAGTGAAACAGTTATAGATTTTCAATTTTGCCTTAAAATATGTCCTTCCCAACAAGCAAGGATATAATACAAATACATACATAATACAGATACACACTCACAACCACACATACATACATATGTATATCTTTCAAGAAAATATCAGCTGCAGTGGCCATTGCCAGCAAACTCCTTCAGTTTGTTAATCAGACGCCACTATTCATATAGCAATCGACTTTACTACTACTTGTGCGAATTGTGCAACTACCAGTAAATGGGAATGTAGAGAAAATGCAAAAACATAGTAAAAGCAAAAAAAAAATTGCAATTTTTATTGTGTGCTGTGGTTCGTTCTCCCTCCAAGTACTTTTATTGCTTCTGCTGTAGCCAAAAATAATGGCAAAAACATGCCACGAACAAACATACATACATTCATAAACAAAAAGTTATCGAACCAACCAGACACTCAAGGGCAGGGGTAGAAGGCAGTTTGATGCATGGAAATTGGTACACGTGGAGGAAGTGACCGAGTTTTCAACAAGCATACGGAGACAGAGTGGATAAAGTGCAGGATATTGCACATGCAACCGGGAAACTTTTAAAGGTTATAAGGAAAACATAAAAGTTGGGATTCCAAATATCTGTAAAACAATACAGGGTTTCCGCCGGCAAGGTATACTACTTTGTTTATAATTTTTGATCAAATGAAAGAGATTAAATCTTATACTGATAAATGTTTTATTTAATGTCGGCAATTATGTATGAAATACAATATGAGATTAATGTCCACCTCTGTTAGCCTCACAAATGCGAGCCCTTTTGAGTATATTTTTCATTATACTATCACGCATTTCTCGCGGTATTTCAATAATTTTATTACGGATATTTTGTTTGAGTTGTTCCAGCGTTTCTAGTTTCTTTGCATAAGCCTTGTTTTTCAGATATACCCACAAAAGGAAGTACGGAGCAGTCAAATCAGGCGACCGTGGAGGCCAATTAACGTCATTATTTCTTAAAATAACTTGTGAAAAGAGGTCTCGCAGTAATTCCATTGTAATCATGGCTGTATGCGATGTGGCACCGTCTTGTTGCTACCACATGTTAATCAAGCCCAAAGCATGCAGTTATGGCATTAAAAAGTTTTCAATCCTATCACGATATCGCTCCCAATGGAGCTACCGGTATACCGTTTTCAGTTTCAAAAAAGTAAGGTCCAATGACTCCTCCTAACCAAATTGCACACCAGACTGTCACTTTTAATGGATGTAAAGGAGACTGATGA
The DNA here is from genome assembly GCA_963583895.1 of Melanophora roralis. Classification (NCBI taxonomy): domain Eukaryota; kingdom Metazoa; phylum Arthropoda; class Insecta; order Diptera; family Rhinophoridae; genus Melanophora; species Melanophora roralis. The sequence continues at coordinate 20,501,399 of OY757188.1, forward strand.
ATAGTTTGAGAGTTTTCCATTGCCCAGAATCGATTATTCTGTTTATTCACATATCCATTCAAATAAAAATGTGCCTCCTCACTCCTTATTATTTTTTCATGAAAATCGGGGCTGTTATGTTTTAACGATTAAAACACATTGGTTTACCGAATATTTTTCCATAAGTTTGCCACGTCACTACTGTCAAGACTAATGTTTACCAAAATGGCAGCAAAACAGAATAGTATACCCTGCCGGCGGACACCCTGTACCTCGCGATTATATCGGTTTATGATATAAAACTTAAAATATTCCAAAATTTTCGTCTAAATCCACATTTAACATTAACTATTTTATTAAAAAAATTTTATAAGAAACAAATAAAATGAAGCATTCCAATTGATTCGTACATTATATGGTTGCTGTTTTTGACATTGTGGACTTACCCCCTGTTTTTTTGCCATATCTTAGCTTTAAACTTTTTTTTAAAGAACTTCCATAAATCCCTTTTAGGAATAAAAATTGTTTACCTTTGTAACTCTTTAAATTGTTGTTAGTGCAACAGTTTTTTGTTTTGCACAAAACGTCATCACTGAATTTTTTTGTCTATGTTTTTGTGCAGACTAGCAAACCTACAAACATATTTGTTGCCGGTATGTTTATGCGAATGTTGTTTGCAACTTTTATTAGCAAGCTGATTCACCTATGTATGCTCGCAATATGTAATGCGGTTGAATTTATCGTTGTGGTTGCTGGCAACAAATTGCGAAATTATAATTTTACTGGGAGTTTTGGAAAGGGGGCGTAAAACATGTGTTAAATAAATTATTTATCATTTAAAAGTAATAAAATAAACTTTTTGTTACATAAATCATCACTTTTTGTCGTTTTCATGGTGTATATGTATATGTTCATGGGGAGTATAAGACCTACCACAAACCTTGAGAAGAGGTTGAATTTGTGAACATATGATTAAAGGCAGAGCAAAGGCAAAATCAAAATTTTTTTAAAAAAATATTTGTTCGTAAGTATGTTTTAAGAATACTTGTACATATAGTGTGCTAAGGATATGGAAAAATAATTTGTCATGCCTGTTGGTATCCAGTTATAGCGGTGATGAACCAAACCCAACAGACGGTATTGCGTCCATATCGTCTAGCCAGAATGAGGTCGAAATAGCAGCAACCCGGCTTGGGAATAACAAGGCAGGATGAGCTAATGGGTTGCCAGCTGAACAGTTTAAGGAACATATCGAAAAAAAAAATTGAGATTCAAATTTTTTTAAACGAAATCCTGGAAATGGCCCAAAAAATGTCGTTCCATCTATTTGCCGAATACAACGCGGCTTTCAATATCCCGATACGCCGACGATATCGACATCATGTGGTGAACATTGCAAGAAGCTACTTCCACCCTTGAAAAGTCAAGAAAAGAATCAAGCAAAGTGGGTCTCTGGCAGTAAATAGAGATATAACCAAGTTGATGGTTTCAACGCACAAGACGTCCAACAGGCTTGGGCAGAAAGTAAAAGTTTAAAACTGCAACTTTAAAATAGTCAAAGATTTCATCAAATTTTTTCACCTTCGGCAACGCCATAAACAAAACAAAAAACATCAGTTTTGAGGCAAAAAGAAAAATAATATTAGCCAATAGATGCTATTTTGGAATACAAAAGCAGTTTAAAAGACAAGCTGCCTTCCAGCAGACCAAAATCGCTTTCTGGAAGCCATATTCTGCCTGTGCTTTTATAAAGATTTGCAAGAAAAGAAGACGAAACAGTGCTTGAAGTGTTCGAGAGTAGAATTCTATGCCAAATCTCTCGGCTAATCTGCGTTGACAGAGAATGCCTGTGTCGTTGAGCCACAAATTGTATGAGCTGTTTTCCGACATTGCCATTAGGCGTATAAAAAATCAATGTATACACTGGCTAGGTCATGTTGTAATAAGGGATAAAGATGCTCCAGCTTGAAAGTCATTTCAATGCGAGCCTGGTGACGGATCACGCAGAAGGAGAAGACGGAAACTCCAATGGAAGGATCGAGTAGAGAAAATCGCCTCGAAACTTGATATCAGAAATTTTATAGCTTGCGAAGACAGAATCTGCTAATACTTTCGGTTATACAGAGGCCAAAGCACATCTAGGTTGTGAATTGGTACAGGCCCAGGTTTTCCAGTACGTGAACCTCATGCAGTTGCAAAGATGATTGGATACCACCACTTGTTGTTTGTTTCGCATAGTGTTTAAGATGCAAAGATTCTTGAATATGGTCAGAGAATCTCAAATTGATAAAACGCGATAATTTCAAATGTCATCTCAGCAATATGAAAATCGTAGAATATGGTGTTGACTGTGTTTGGAGACGGCTGAAACGGCAGCACACATTCTGTGCAAATGCCCCTCTTTGGCCAGTATAAGACTGAGAATAATAGGAAAGCAACCATTTGGCGTAACGATATGGAAACAAAAGACTCTGTAATGAGAAAGGAGGTCGACAGTCACACACCGACTGAATCTTCAGCAAGGATTACTTAGGGGAAGCATATGATTCAGCGATAGACTGACAATCATATATAACATTTGAATACAAAAGTCGCTGGTTATCGAAGGAATTTCAGAAAAGGATCTAAAGATGAGGGGGTATAAAAATGCTTAATAGTTCAATCTATAAAATTTTTGTACAATTATTCCAAGGTGTAAAAAATATGTTACGAACCGGTTGTCCTGGCGAGGTTTCCATCTAGCTTATTTTGTAACACACTTCCTTAGGTTTTCGTTCCCGCCAGTCACCTATACTTAAGCAAAAAAACAACACCGGGAAAACTTAAAAACTACCACTAAACAACGCATGTAAGTTTAAATATTAAAAAAAAGAACTTAACCAAACATTCCTTATCGTTTTCATATTTTTTAATGCTGCAAACCAGTAATCTGTTTCACCGTTGTTGTATTTTTTTATAACCCAGACTTCCTTGTTTATTTTGTCGTAACACATACAATTGTCAGACATAACACGTGCAGAAGGGCTTATCTTAATGTCAATTTGGATTAAAAAATATTAAACGACACTGGTGACATTGGGGTAATAGTTATAACTAGTAGAACAAATAGTATTATAATATTAAATCTGCTTATACCTACTATGCTTAGGCGCTAAATCCGCCTGTGCCGAATCTTATATACCCTTCATACTGGCTTTTTTGTACAAGAAATTAAAAAAGTCTAATTAGAATTTCTTTATTAAAAGCATTGACAATTCGATCGATCGAGTAGAATTTCGATTCGAAACAAATGCCGTAATTTGCCCTCAGTTTTGCTTAAAGGGAGATTGTATAACCAAAAATTGTAAACGTCATTTAATTATTTACGTTAACTAGAGTTTACTTTAGCTTTAACACACTTTATAATCGACTTATGACAATGATCTTTTACACAATTAAGCTTAAAATATGTTTCGTAGACTAGTACGGCCTTATTACAGTTTTCTAATCCCTTCTCCACTCAAGTGATAATGAAATTTCTTATTCAAATTTTTTTCACATTAACAAGCTATTATATAAAAGTACATTTTGTATAATTAGCATTTGATAATTTCGTTTTCATTTCTGTAACTACTTATCTACGACTTGCTTTAGTTATTGTTGCATTTTAACGTAAATGCATACGAAATGCACACGCTTTTTATTATCTGATTGTGGGCAATGTCTGGCATTGACATTGAAAATATTTGCTAAATAAAAAATGTGATTTTTTCCCTATTTTATTTATAATTGTTTGCAAATCAACATTGTTATACACTGTAATTTATTTTGTGGTAGCTGTAGCATTTGTTATTTATAATTAATTTTTTTGTTTATTTAGTGCAATCTACAATATACGCCCGATGCCGAATGTGAGCGATATTGTCATAAGATATTTTTTATCGATGAATAATCATTCAAAAACCAGTATTATGTCGCAATTAAACGTTATATGATTTTCTTTACGTCTCGTCTTCGTGTATCTCCATAACAATATGCTAATAAGACCCAACAATACGGGGACGCTTGTCAGAAAGAATTAACTTAAGTTTTCTATGAAATTTTGGGAATTTACTTAAAAAGGCATACCCCTATTTCACAAAATAAAATCCTTACCTGTCATCAAAGATTTTATAGTGTCATAGTTAGTCGCAATAAATCTTTAAAAAATTCACCACCGGGTAGTTGTGCAATAAAATACAATACTCGATATTGTACCAAGTACATTTATATATATATATATATATTTGTAAAAGTCAAAGGGCAGTCACGTCAATCAAAAATACATTGTATTGTATTATACTGACTAGGTATACAAACATATTTTTATCTCTACTAAGCAAGCAAATTTGAAAGGTATTTTTCCCCAAAATTTTATTTTAAACACAAGTCAATATTATCGATTTTAGCAAGGTCATTTTAAGTGGTAATAGTCTTCCTTTTATTGTAATTTATTTTAAGAATTTGTTGACAGGTAGGTATGACGAAGATTGAATTCGTTTGAAAGTGGAAATAAAGTATACAAAGCATGCCACACGTCTGTTAGGGAGGATAACTGAGCATTCATATGCCTAAAAAACTAAAGTAAATTTTAATTTTAAGTAAAAAAAAATCATTGTACATTTATTAAGAAAAGTGTAATTTTTACTTCCCGAGTTTTCGTCTCTGACATAACCAGAAATTAATTTTTGCCGATCGATCATGAATTTTGATGATAAAGTTCAACAAGCAAGCGGTTTTACGTAAATCACAGTTAAATTCTAGACCAAACCTAACAGGCTTAACAGTAACTTGTTACACAAAAACAGCAGAGCTGCCAGAAACAGTGTTACCAGAATGAAAGTTACTAAAAAATTACTTCTTATTATAAACTATTTCGACAATCATAAGGAAACATGACATTCATTATTTTTATTAAATTGGCAAGAGCAAAAAATTGCTGATATGATTGATAATCCTTTTTTTTGTGTTTTATTTAAAATGTCACACCCGTCACGTTTTCTAAAGGGGTTCTTTAAGAAATAATTTATTTTGAAAAAATAAATTTTTAAATACGCTTAAAACACTTGACGAATGGTGAGCAAAGTGGCAACTGAGTAGTTTGGATTGTCGTTGGGCAACGCCACTAAAGATGGGTTGCGGTACTTAATCGATACAAAAAAAATTGTGGCGGTGGTTAGGAATTTTTAACACAAAACGGTCTTAAAATCAAAGTTCTTAAAAATTCAAATTAGTAAAGTTGCACCCGTCAAAGTATTCTAGTGATCGTTAAGACCATTTATCATGTTCCTTTAAGTAGGGAGGCACTACGACTAAACTTTTAAAAACATACTATCCTTTGAAATCATTAAAAAGTCAATAAGAGTTTTGAAATGCTTGAGTTATAAGCAAAGATGTAAGTAAAACGGCCAGATTTACTCCTATATAGCTTACTGGCAAGTTATATTAAAGGTTCTTAGACCTTTATTTGCTAAACTTTGACGTTTTATGATAACCTTTGATAACACAAAAGGTAGAGTTAGGATGTCAAAAGACAGATAGATAATTAGCTTTAACTTTATTGAAGTAAATTATTGGGTTTGGCCAAAAGTCCATAGGGTTAACCTTAACGGCATGTTAAACAAAAAAAAAAAAAAAATAGATAAAGATATAAAAAATGTTTAATTGTAAATCCAATTATGAGATGTCAACGTCTAGTGAGTCTCTTTTATATATGTATAATAAATTAATTTTTCGAAGTTTTGAAAACGCAAAATTTATCAGTAAAATCATGGTACAATTACCTTACAGGGTATACTTAATTCAACAGCTGACTATTTTTTGCTGGAGTTTGCTCACTCGTTAAAACTGTCAAAACAATATGTTTTCCTTACATTAGCAACGTTTGTTGTAGTTGTTGCCGTAGTGACTATACCTTGGGAGGTAATTGTATTATGAGTAGAATGTATATATGTATGTACATACGTAAGTTATCTCAGTTAACCTATTTTTATATTGACATTGGTCCTATTCTATTTTTTATGCATACTTAGGTATATGTGGGTATAATAAAAAATTTAATTGTTTTTGAGATTTGAAATGCGTTTGAGGTTTCCTGATAAGGCAAATAAACTTGAGGCATTCATTCATCAGCTACCGAAACTAAACACACGCATATAGGTATGTGTATGTATTTGTATGTTTATACATAAGGAGAATTGAAGAAATTTCGAAAATAATCGAAATCCAATGGAGGATGAACATCAGCACAATTATGTCATTAAATCTGATTATGACTATTAAAAAATTTATTAAAATATATTAGTCTTTGTGTTTTATTCTTACGTATTTCGTGACAATATTTTCAGATACGGGTTCGTTTACATAAAAATTAAAAAAAAAGTTAAATCGCAAGGGGCATAAATGCGACCTTCCTTACTTTTAAGGTAAATTTTGGATATTTTTATGTGTGTAAGATGGTATTTTTTTACCTTGCTGGATTAAAATATATTTTTTAGGATCTCAATTATTCAAGACATAATATTTCAGATAAAATCTTAAGCTTAAATTATACGTGCCATAACATAACTCTACAATCATAATCGTTGCCATAAAACGAAATTCAATTGGTTTCTATGGTTATGGCGTAATGGTAAGTCACCTTTAATCGAATACAGTGTGGCCCTTAAGTTTGGTTCAAACAGCTGTTTTGTATGGTTATGTCACGTATAATTTAAGCTTAACATTATTAAAATCAATTTAACTTTAACCTCTTGTTTTTCATTATTAAAAATAAGTCATTAGAGCCTTTTGTGCTCTAAGACTCTCATATCAGACTACGTATCGATATGTTTAGAAGTCAAAATGATGTGTGAAAACTCTACCAAAGAACAAAACACCAAACTTTAGGCATAATCTTCTGCAAAATTGAAGAAAGTAATCTGTATCTCGTTTCTGTATTGTATATGAAAAGCTTTTTAGTCAAGAAATTTCTAGTTGTCCTGTAAACGAAAAATATTATAAATGTTTAATGTTTTTATTTATGATTCACCCTGTTAATAATTGAAACACTATTATAATCTAAAAACATTTCTCGATGCGAACACCTTTCGCAAGTTATAGAAACCAGGTACTGGTGACAGATGCAGATAAAGTGCTTAGTATGTCAAAAATCATGTTTCACGCCTGTTGGTATCCGATTATTGTGGCGGTGAAGATACCAGAGACATAATCACAGAAAACGATGTTGGATGCTTACCGCCTAGCTAGAATTTAGCTGAAAAAACAGTACCCCGGTTAAGGAATAATAGGGCAGAAGCAGCAGATGGGCTGCCAACTGAACTGTTAAGGACTGCATGATAGAAAAACGCATGACACTGATGTTGTTTTATGTCCTGTGCACAAAAATAATTAAATGCCGTATGTTCCAACTACAAAGAAGTAAGCCTCCTTCTTAGCTACAAGATGCTATGCAGCGTTTTGTGTGAAAGATTAAAATCTTAAGTCGGCGAGATAATGCAGCTTCAGACCTGGAAAACTCACTATACACACTACGCCTAACCCTGGAAAAAACGCAGGAGCATATACATATATTTTTCGACCACAAGGCCGCTTTTGGCTGCCCTATACGTTCAAATGCGTTTCAAAATATGTCTGAGTTTGGTATCCCTGTAAAACTAATACGAAAACTTGGTAAGAATATCTCTGAGCTTTTAGTATCAAATTATGCTTCAGACAGTCTATACGCGACGGAAATGTGAATAGAGCTGTCACAACATACACAAAACAGCACTTGTTACTCGTTTCTGCTGACAAACGTTGCGAGCAGTAACTGCCACTTTTAAAAAAAATCGAAAAAAAATTAGCAAAAGTCGATCTGACACTCAATTGGCCTTGCAACACTTCGTTGCAAATAAACATTGGGCCACTCAAGGTGCATCTATACATCAAGGTGGTAGTAGAACATCAGCTGTTTATTGTTTTCTTTGCTCCAAAATCTAGATGTCAAAATCTGCATACTTTACATTTGTTTGCTTATGTGTCTGTTTGTATTTTTTGACAACTAGATGTGTGTCCACGGACTTAATATGTAAACCGCCATATGGTTGTTGGTGTTGTATTTGCGGTAGTAACGCTACTCAAGGCGCATGCATACAGGTGGCCTCAGTTAATCAGCTGGATAGCGGTATATTGGATGTTTAACTGTCAAAATTTGTTTATGTTTTTTTTTCTTTTTCACTAACAGCAGCTGCAGAAACTAAGAGAAACTCTATAAGAAAAACAAGAACTTGTGAGGTTTTGTTATATGTATGTCTGACATTCGTACAGCCTCTTTAGTTGTTCTTGTGGAACTGCGCCCACCTGTATACATGCGCCTTGATTACTTTGTATAGATATGTACATACATTTTGGTGCCACTATTTTATAGAAAAAACATTGTGCAGTATGCTCAAATACAAAGGAAATTTTACGAGCGCAATCTTAATTACGTACAAACATTCATATTCAAAAAATAATATTACGTATGTATACTAGAGGTCTGCTTGACTACACCCAAATGCCGTTTAAATACATTCGTTTGTTTTTCAACAACATAGTGTTTTTCATTCAATGTTAAACAACATATATGAATGAACCCACAAGCGAAAGCAAATAAAAAACAACTTCAACTGAAAACAAAATATTACCCATACATTCATATAAATAAATACTGAATAGAATGTGTGAATATTGCTGTATGATTGGTGTAAAAAATTATTATTCATTTGTGTTTGCAAATTTGTCGTTATCGTTGTTGTTAAACATTCATTAACTCGAAAAAACACCTGAATGTTTTTATAAAAACTCTAACTGTAATGAGACTTTGCTATGTTTTTGTATTTTCAAGTGTGTTTTATACACATTCAAAACGAAAACTGTAAAATGAATGTGTTCTTCTTGTATCATTGAGTGTAACACACAATACATTCTTTCTTGTGTTGTTACTGGCTTAACTTTATTTATCTCCCATAGAATGAAAAATGTTTGAATGAATATTGTTTTTGTTGTGTATAGGCAATTAAATGAATATAGTCATGCAGATGTCTAATGTATACTTTATGTGTTAGTTTACTGGCAAGCAGTGTGAGTGCATTTAGTTGCCGTATAATAACAACAACAAAGACGTATTAATTAAGTGCTATTTTTACATGCATTTGTTGTTGTTGCTGGCACTATTGTATTTTCAGTTTGGTTGTTGTTTTTTTAAAATTGTCGGCATGTGTAACAACAAGCAGGAGGTTCAATGACCGTTGTAAAACTGCTGCTACACGTGTCTCGATTTTCGCTGTGTGTTGAAAACTCTTGCATTGCCTCATTGTTTGTTTGTTTTTGAACAACACTACAATGTGATTAAAATTGCATGTAAAGTGCAGGAAAAAAATCCTCTTTTTTAGCATGATGACGATGACGTCACACATTTTAATGTTGAAAACTCTAGCACAACCTCATATTTATGTTGGCTTCATGCAGAATAAATTTATGCTTTATAAGTTGTTGTTGGCTATTCCTTGTGCCGGGTTGTATGCAGAAGAAAATACTAGCTGGCTTGCTAGCTGCACACATTTATTGCTGACAAATGCAACAATAACACACCAACTTTTATGTTGCGCACTTATGCTACCTTTTTAATTATTTAAAAGTGTAACGTAACTGTTAACTGCTTTATTATTGCACAGCCAAAATGCTGAGTTAAGAGACGTTTACTTTTGGCTGTGGGTATCTCCTGGTTTTGGTAAAAAAAATACATAAGTTGATAACTGTTTGGTACTTTTTTGCGATTCTATGTCTAAAAGGGTTAAAAATTTAGGTAAAAGGGTACTTTATCTTCATTATTTTTTATACTTTTCATTCTAAGACGATTATTTAACTGTTAAACCTAATTTGGTTATGCTTGGAGAGCGCTTCTTAGATGGACTTGTTTTTAAAACAAGACTCTCACAGAAAATAATGATTTTGAAAGTGACTTTTTTTGGTTAAGTGTGCGATATATGAATATTTTAAGATCATATTATATGGCTACCGAGATACATGTGGTCAATTTCGAATAAAACGTACTAAAATAGGAAATATTTTTCTTTTTTTAGAGTCCATGAATTAACGTAAGACTAAATAAGCGGATCTTATTTTTTTGCGTTTTGAATTAAATGTCATACCCGTCACATGTTCCTAATGGTTTTCCCCATGAAAAAAAGACTTGTTTGTAGAAATAAAGTATCAAATACGATTAAAACCGCTTTAGGTTCCCGTGTTAATCAAAACTTAACTTAGTTCTCAAGAATATTTGATACAACACGATTTTAAAGTGAAAATGGTCACACCCGTCACAACTGAATCGCCAATGAAAAGTGTGGGCCATTTAAAATAAAAAATAATCGGTCTGAAATTTTGCATACATATTTTTTTGTTGTGAAGCATAATTGTTCCGGTTAAAAATAAAATATAATTTCAATCATATGTCTGCCGCGGCTAGTCTTACATTAATTACCCCATGCGATCGGATCAACTTTCGAGCACTTTTTCAAGTGTATTGGGTTGCATCTCGGCAATGGCAACACGAATGTTGGCCTTCAAATGCTGAATTGTCTCTGGCTTGTCGGCATAACACTTAACTTTAACGGCGCCCCACAGAATAGTCCAAAGGTGTCAAATTGCAGCTTTCTGGCGGCCAATTGATGTCACCATTTCGGCAAATTTAATAGCCAATGAACGTTAAACGCAATAAATCGATTGTGGAGAGTTTCACCATCCTGTTAAAACCGAACATCGTTCACAAAAAAATCGGTTATTATGGTGCCATAGGTGTGTGTCATAATTGACCGTTATGGTTGCGCTATTCCCACGCCTCAGCTTCGATATTTTCGGATGTTCGCACTGTACGAGCACACTCATTTGTTAGCGCATGAAAAATGAAACCAATTTTACGAACTTTAGCAATAAACCTGCGTATACCGGGCACTGTTAGTCTTTCTCTGCGAGAAAGCTTTGAGCGACATTTTTGTGCTCTTTCTGATAAATTTTCTTTGTTTTGGAAATACATTTTAAATAAATCCCAACGTTGCCCAATCGTAAATCGATTTATTTCGTTGGGCGGAGATAATATACTGAATTATGTGACAGAATAGAATGACATGTAAGTATTGCCAGATTCGAAATAACGGTTGGTACAAATTTAAACGAGTTTTTTGTTCGACAAATTTTGCCAAATCCTGTGTACACCAATGTGGCTTACTTTTTGGTAGGTATTAACAAGTGGTTAGCACTTTATTAAGCCGCTAATGGCAAGAGAAATGTAAAAAAAAATTTTTTCTATTTTATTTTGTCGCATGCACCAAAATTAGGAAAAAAAAATCCCAAAACGTGGCGCATATGACAACACCTACAAAATTTTGTGTGAGATGCAAAGGGCTATAACTTAAGCTAAGACTTCCTTTATAACTGCAAAAGTCGATGTATATTAGACCACTTTTTTCACACCAATTTTTTTTTATAAATTGTTAAAACTTTAAATTTAATTTCCAAAAAAAGATTATGAGGAAATACTATAAGATACTTTTGGGGTTCCGATATTTGCTGCTTCCCTGCCAATATTATTAAAACAACTATGTATGTTTTTGGTTTAAAGATATACATTTCTCATAATAAAATCTCATAAAGTATATATATTTTCTTGGTCCTTATAGGTAAGGAAGTCGATTTCGCGATGTCCGTCTATCTGTCTGCCCGCCTATCCGTGTTATGTTTAAAATCAACTTTTTGAAGCCCCCCGATGTCGCATAGAACCGTAAGTGGTATCTAACTATCAAAAATATCTGTGAAAAATCGCTATTGAAATCCAGCAAAATCGCCCGATAACTGACCGAGATATAAGCCAGAAACCAAGACTACTTCTGTTTATTTCTCTAAAACTTGTACATAAAAACCACTACAACTGGCACGAAATTGTCTCGTATAATGTGCAATGTAAGACTGACTCCCATTGGTTTTTCCCCACAAACATTTGTGTGTAAGTATGTTACACTCTAACTCCACCCTCTAACAGGGCTGCCACAAAATTATTCATTTTTTTAAATCGCTCCCACAGCTTCTAGGGTGCTTTTAAAAAGATAAAATGTGGGACCAACCCCAATTAATTTGTTCTCCAAATCATTTTTGTTGAACATACTTACCACTTATCCTTAGCCCTTTATATAGCTGCAATACAAAATTTGAAAACTTAGGATAAAAACCCCCAAAACTTGCCGGAGTATCACAAACCCCCATAAGTGTTCACTCTCCATCACCTAAGGGGGTTGCCATACAAAATTTCCAAAAATGATGTAAAAACGCCCATAACTTCCCCAGAGTCGGCCTTAGAGAAATAAAGTGTACGACCGACCCCCTTAGTTTCCCTTCGCAAACATATTTTTAAAACATACTTACCCATATCTCCATCGCTTAGTTGTAGTAAAAGAAATCCCCCCTTCTGCTTTCCAGCTGCCCGTAGACAGGCCAGATGTAGAACTGACTCCAATTCATTTTTCCTTGCAAACTGTTCCTATCTCCACCCTCTAAGGGGGCTACCATACAAAATCTAAAAATATTAGTGTAAAAACCCATACAACTTCCCTAGTCACCCTAAGAGGGTTAAAATAAGACACCGACGCCTATTTAAAAATTATAAATATTTTATAAATAAAAAAATGGATTAAAATAGAAAAAAGGTCGGGGTTTCGAAAAGCCAATGTAAAGGGTATCTAAGATTCGGCACAGCCGAATATAGTGATCTCACTTGTTTTATTTGGCAGCCATCTCTTCATCAGTAAATTGTTACAAAAAATCTTATATTTTTGTAGTTCCGCATTATTGAAATATACAATTTTTATGAGTTGGTACATGTGTTAAGTTTTTTTAAGCAGAATTTTATTTTTAACCTGTTGACTTGTTTAAAAATTAATTAGTATCAATATGTAAACAAGTTTGTGGTACTTGCATTGTAATAAACAAAAAAAAAGGCGGAAAAGGATTAAAAGTTTTATAAATTTTTAAAAATTTAATCATCAACGGAAGTAAATATTTTTAAAACATCTGGAAGATTTGGCAGCACATAAAATCTTGGTTAATACAAAACAAATTTTAGTCAATTATTTTTTAAAAAGATTTAAAAATATACACACATATTATTATTAAAAAGTAAGTGATAATGTATGTATGTACATATATGTACATAAGTATGTACCTTCCCAGCATACCATATGCACTCTAAATGAGCTCATAAAGACTCTTTAGTCGGAACGGTGACGCTCATAAAGAGTTAATAAAATAATCATAAACAGTCATAAAACGCTCATATTTGAGTGGCTTTTTCCACTAAACTGGTCACTCATGAAAGAGCTCTAAATTTTATGCATAAAAGAGTATTTTATGACTCTTTTTTTAAAACGCATTTTGAGCTCTTATTCCAGTTTTCGTTTACACTTTCTCTTTCTAAAATACGTTCACTGTCACTATTTTCTTCAACAACCCTATTGTTTTTAATTTGCTTTTTTTTAGCTTGCTGTTTTCATTATTTTAATTAAGTATAATTTTTGTATTTATTATAAGATAACTCACAATTTTGTCTTTACGCTTCCAAAAATATTCACAAATGAATCAATTTGTGTAACTTCTTTCTTCTGCTTAGCTGGAATTTACCGTTATCTATCAGCGTGCAGAAATTACTCATAAAAAAACTCATAAAATTTACCGTTTATGAGCTCAGTAATATGCACGCAGGAAACACTCACAGAAGCCCGTAAAATCGCTCATATATAAGAGCGCTCCCATAATGGTATGCTGGGTTTTTATTTATTTATCAATAAAAATAATTTTTAATTGATAAAATACCGCCGGAAGACAATTGTGTATGTGACACATAAACTAGTGATAACTGCAGAGATTGGCTTGACAAAAGCAAACGTAAGCACGTAAGTAGATGTACATACATACACATGTATGTATATGGCTTGTTATCTGGTGAATATGTTTATTAATGGCACCATTTAAAATCTGTATTTAAAGTGTTGTTTATATAACATATTTTTTTTGGATGAATAAAAACTTACATGACGATGCAGGTCTTTGACCAAAACTCGCCTTGGGGACGACCGGCTGATGACTAATTGCGTGGCACGGCGTCTGGTCGATGTTTCTGGCGACAGCTCGACATCCTCACTAACAACGGCGATATTCTCGTGTAGTCCCATACTCTGCAAGGTTGGCGGCCAATCGGCGCAGTATTTACGCAGCCGGTGCCGGACGACCGGGGATTCGGCGATGGAATTCGCGCTGCGCCAACACCACAGACGAATTGTTACGCAAAAAAACAGACTAGATTATTTCGCGTTCTTGGGGAATGTATTGCTTGTTCCCTTGTATTCTACATCTGCCTAGTTCACAAATGTCAAAACAGATTTAACATTGGCCGCAATTTGCAAAAATAAGCGCATCTTCCGATAGGGTCCACCTTGTATTACGGTGGCCTTAACAAATGAGTTCAATCATGCATAAAGTAAAGGCGTACATCCAGGTTACAATCTTATAAATTAAGCTCAGTGCTCCTTGGTTTTGTTAACGCCATAAAGTTTTAAAACAGATTAGCATCGGCAGGGCATCTTTTCCAAATGAAAGGAGAAATTGCCACTATTCACTCTCACGCATTCACTCAACATGCGCAGCATTATTATCCAAATATTTTTGCGAAGACCAGTCATCACCACGTAAAATGGTCAAAAACGAGTCATTTAATTTTTCGGAAATTTAAAGCCGACACCTTTCGTTATTTCGTCCTATTTTAAAGCTCCTTTCATTGCATAGCGGAAGCCAATTGCGTTCATAGTCGACGTAACTTTCAAGAAGCCTAATTTTTTATTTTAATAATAACCAGCACTCAGGGGATGGCCCCTACACATGCATTGCATTGTGTTGGTATCAGGAAAATAGGTTATGGGAAGGAGGATTAAGGGAGTAGTGTTTGTGGACATTTGATTTAAATTTCTCGATATTTACTGTGGCAGGAAAGACACAGCTAGGAAGTTTATTCCTCATACGAACTGTGCGACCGAAGAAGGAATTCTCACTGTAATGGGTGGTGCGATTTACTGGCCAGTCGACTACGTATGGGTGTGCTCTTCTAAAAAAACGTGTATCACGCAAAAAGTTCCGGGTCTCGGGAACAAGTTCCCTGATTTCCTCAGAGCACATTCCATTATAGTATCGATAGAACAGCGAAACACACCCCACATCAAGACGGTGTTCGAGTGAATCCAGACGGTTAGATACCACAACGCCGCCGATGAGTATCTTCGCTCCTTCCTGTACGCGGTCAAGTAGCCCCAAAATAGACTTTGAGGCCCCAGCCCATACATGAGAGTTGTATTCCATTTTTGGTCGGATATAGGTGGTATAAATATTGAGAAGATCAGATGGTGTAAAGTAATTCCTACACCGTTTAAGAAAACGAAGACATTTCGATGCTTCCTTCGACACAAGAAAAATGTGTTCCGTCCAGCGGACATCGCACTGGATTCTCATGCCCAGAACATCAAGAGTCTCTGTCTTTTCAATACTTACATTATCCATTATTACAGACGAGGCAGCATCGTCTATTGTGCGTTTATGTGTCAAAAGACAACATTGGGTTTTACGGGCATTAAAATCGACCCTATTCGCACAGCCCCATTTGGAGATTACCATCAGATCGCGGTTAATCGAAACATTCATACTCTGTCTCCTAGCTCCAATCTCCAAAGAGCTAGGTCTATGGTCAAACGAGTATGAATGGCACATGCTGCTGTCGTCTGCAAAGGAATAAATAGGATTCGAAGTTTGACATAGAAGGTCATTCAGAAAGATAAGAAATAAGGTAGGAGATAGGACAGACATTCCTCCAGTGAACCTTAAAAGTTCGTATAAGACAGCTCAAGGCGAGCCTTTATCAAACAACCTTCGTTCTCCGTTGCTCCGCTTAGTGATAACCACAGCCACTATGTGTACTCCCAAGGAAGGCCTCCCCGTCAAATCAGGCCTTGTGTTATATGGGGAATTTCAAAAGAGCTCTGGGAATCTGATTAGTTATTATTTCCAGGACAAAGTTTTAAGGCTTCTTACTTTTGCGGTTTCTTCTTCTAAACCAAACACAGACACTGGCCAGACATTATTTGTTTTTACAAACACGAAGCTAATAAACCTTTTTTGCTATCAAATCAATAGAATTATGATGTAATTTACCATGAAGTGTACCATCTATGTCTTTCCTATTCCCCAAAATTAAAAAAAAATTAAGTAGAAAAGAATTTGTAAAACCTACAAGAAGAAAGGCGATAGCCAAAAAGGGGGGAGGGAAAATTATAAGAAGTATTAATGGGAAACCCATCTTCCCCATTGTCAATCTACTAGCTTCTTGATTCCAGTGATTAAGACAGTGATGTTTCCCAGTTTACACTTTAAAACATATCTTAGTTTAATTTTTTAAAATTATCCCGGCGTAGAAACCAGAAGTTCCTTTTTCTGTTAGAGAGCATTTAGCATTCGTCATTGCCGACAATGTTTTAAATTTTTGTGGTTTGTTTTTAATTACTTTTTTATCTTTCGCGTGTAATATTTAATATTTATTTTTTAACGAAAAAAAAAACATTTTTCAAGCGTCATATCTTGTTCATAAGTGTAAGTATTTATTTATATCAGCAAAGGAACCACAATTAAATTGTTGAACAACAAAGTACATAAGTATTTATTAAGTTTATTTATAATTTTAAGTAATATTTTGTCATTTTTCTATAAGCATAACATTTGGGAAATGATCGAAAAAAAGTTTTTTTTTATTAAAATATTTTACAACTAATATGTTGCATTTAATTAAAGAAATATAGAAAAAATAAAATTATTTATTTTTAAATAATATGTATTGACAAGGCAATATTTTATTAGCATACTTAGTCGATAACGACAAATCTGTTTTGAAAAGCATTCAAGGGACACCAAGCAAAGTTTGTCTGTTAACCTTAACCTATTATTTCTAAGGAAAAATAGCATTAAGTTTTGAAACGAAAATTTTAAAAACAGAATGAAATTCTAAAAAATTAATAAAAAAATTTAATAACATTGTAATACAAATTGTTATAAATAATTTTTTTTTTATTATTTCATGTGTGAAATTGTATCTGAATATGAAAGTGTTACTCGTGTCAGCTAAATTATTCATTTAAAAATTATACATGTGCATCCCTCTAAGCAAATAACCGTTGATCCGTGCTTTCCCAGCAAACAAAACTGTCCGACATTGCTGTAAGCAGATAAATCGGGCTTAGTTAAATGGGTTTCTTATGAATTTTGTCAGACATATGTAGACACGTTTTCAAGTATTGACCTTTTAAAACTAAGCACAAAATTGTATCTAATTTTTATTAGAAATTTAGACAAATTTAGGTGAAAATAGGGTTGGGGATATCCGGGTGATATTTAAACATATAGTTAGGCAATTTTTTAAAAAATAAAACAATTTTTAGAAAATAGATTTTAGTTGATTTAGAAGGACCTTTTAAGCTTTATTCAAAAGTTTAAAGTGGGATATATTTTCCCATTTTTGAATAAACGGCGACAGAAAATAAGTCGGCAATATCAAAATCAACCATGTCTGTGAAGCTTCAATTATTTTTGTTTGTTTTTCCATTGCTTGTAAAATGAGCAACAGGTTTATTTGTTTTTTAAATTTATACCCACCCCACATACGTGGTAAGGGTATTATGCGTTTGTGCAAATGTTTGTTACGCCGAAAAGTAATGGTCCGAGACCCACCTTCAGGTAAACTGATCGACTCAAAATCACTTCATAAGTCGATTTAAGTATGAAACTTAGCACAGATAATTTTTTGACACTGGCGTGAAGCCTTTTGCTGTGGTGGTGATTGGACTATTTTTTGACACAGCCCCGTACGAATGTCCTTCTGGAATAAGCCTTTTGCGCTATAACTGACTCGAATATTAGTCTATCTTCACACAATTTTGCACTTTTAAACATACTTATGCCTATTTATATGACACAAGTTAGCACCAAAAAATATGTCCACCTGGAATTAAAATTTTAGGCCATAAATGGCTCAAATGTTACTCTATTTAGGCAAGCTTTTGCGCATGTGTCTAGCTTTCTGCCGCTAACTAGTATACTGTAGAAAAGACGATCGGTTAATTTTTTGATGAAGCCCCAATTTAAATGTCCTCCCGGAAAAAGCATTTTGGGCTATAAGTGGCTCAAATATGACTTTGTTTAGTGTACAATATCGTCCCGGAACAACCATTTTGGGATGTAAATGGCTGAAATATTACTTCATTTTCTAAAAATTTTTTACAAATGTTTATTTTTATGCCACAAACTGTTATACTGAATACAAATATTATCGGTCTATTTTTTCAAAAAGCCACCATACAAATGTGGTGTAGGGTATAATATGGTTGGGCTGTACCGACTAAAACTTTCTTACTTATTTGTGACAAAAAAATCTAAAAAGGCTACCAAAGTAAAAGATAGTGCGTTACCTTGGAAGCCCTAGCAGACTTCGAACGATTTTGCTAGCTGGGTTACTGCTTTTCCGAAAATCTGTACCTGTGTGAATCAGATGAATGCAGTCGCAATAACCCATACAATGAAAAAAGGCAAATAGCAAAATAAAAAGTCAACGAACGTTTAAAACTATATATTTTGCAAAGTGTGCTAAATTCATTGCACTCAAGTCAAATAAATAAATTGAGCTACACGAGAAAAAATAATCAACTGAACACACACATACATAGGTACATATAAACATACCAACAAATATAAGTTTGTACATTGACACTGTACACTGAGTTAAAACCCCCTCCTAATCTTAAACCTTTAAAACCCTAAATAATTTAAACAATGTTTAAGATTAGTTAAAAAAAATATTAAAACATTTAAAATTATTTTGCAAAAATTTAGAAAAAAAATTGTTGTAAATTTGTTGTGTTTTCTTAATTAAAAAAAAATTATAAAAAGCAAACGCCGGGTTTTTAATTTAATAATTTAATTTTTAAATTAATTTTTTACAATAATTTACATTAGTTTGAATTAAACTAGTTCAAATAATCAGCTGTTTATGGTGCTATTTCCTTAGATCCGTTGTATTGACCTAGTTAACTTCCTTAAAAGAGAGAAAAAAATAGGTTTGTACGCAAGTAAGTAAAAATTTAGATCCTTTAAGTACCGGCATTCGACCTATAGAAGAAACATTTCATTTAATGTTTGAAATAAAAATTTAACATCTATCTAAATTCCTTTACGAAAATAAAAATCCGTTTTTCCCTACTTAAGGTTGATCCCTTTAACAATTTGTTAAGTATTTGGAATATGTGGCAACACAAGTAAACTATATTTTTACTTTGTAGTGTGCTTGCAGTTTCCATCATCACTATAAAATTGCAGCTGCAATCTAAATCCCAACTACAACAATGAAATTAAAAACTATTTTAAATACAATGTTGCCATATCACGTCAATTGCAATACAACAATATTTGCATTTTTATATTAGTGTTAATTTATTGCTGTAGCTTTACACGTGCACTTGTTTTGAAAAAAAATATTAAAGGTATTCAGCATTTGAGCAGCTTTGTTTAACAAAAATAAATTAAACAAACATTATTAATTGAGACAATTTAAAGAAAATTGAACAGTCAAGTTTTCTGTTCACCATAATTAATTAGGCTTACTCAATTAGCATATGACAGCTAAAAAAATATAATTTTCATTTTTAAGGTACATTGAACAAGGTAGTACAACCGATCAGCTGACTTTAATTTACGCCATATGTTTTCTAGCTTAGATTAGAAAATGTTATATTATGGTTGTGTATGCCGTATGTGTCAATTTTTGTCAATTTTGTCAGAATTTATCAACAACAAAATACATGCAATATTTTTACATGAAGTTATTGTTGTAGGGACAAGGTAACCTTATTATTCCACCATGACATACATTTTAAAAGCTTTCAAGCTTTTATACTAACTTAACATAGTTCTTTTAAATCAGCAGAGTTGCACTTCGAGTTTAACTTATTTAGTGAAGCAATTTACTGCAACTGATTGCTCAATTTTTTTAATATAAATCTTGTATGGAAAATTGAGCGCAATTAAGGTCTATGTGTGAACATGGTATAACCTTCTGATCGCTGTTATCGAAAAACTTGGTGTAGGAACAATTGTCTTTGATGCTTTTTTTTGAAGCCGAGTTGTAATCGTCTTGGACACACATTAATTTTAGGCAGAAGCTCTAGGAAATGGAGAAACTTTTATAGTTTTTGCAACATCATATTTCGGAAGCAATTATATCTCTCGACGTTAAACTTATTACAAACTTAATGCATTTTTCGAATTTTCACTTTTGCACGAACATTTGCATCAAACAGTGAATATTACTACTTTCGAATCTTTCTAACAAATTCTATGGCGCATTTGTCCTTGGCCTTAAATGTGTTTTGCAATGTTTTAGATAGGGAAGTTCATTGCACCCGTTAACGGCTCGACAAACGAGAGACGTTGTTGTTTCGTAACGCTTAGTGCATTTGTGAACGTGTGTTGTTTCAAATTAGACACAAACATGCATGTGGATTTAAAATGTTATAAATTTTAAAAGAATGTATTTAGTTTTAATTACAATTACGATTTTTTGTTGCATTTTCAATTACGACAAGTAAAGCACAACTTGTCGATCAACAAAGTCATATTAATTAATGAATAATAGTTTAATATAAGTTCTAATAAATTTTGTGTTTGCACTTAAATGTTCCTTTTTAGATAAAAAAATTATTATGCATTAGATAATTTTGTTGTTGTTGCTTTGTATTAGTAACAAAGTTAGTTTTAAATAGGTGTTTTATTTATTAAAATATGTATATGCAAATTTATGGGGTTTTTAGTATGAAAGTAATTTAATTAAATACGTTCATAATAAAGTAGATACACATTTTAATTTCAAATTATTTTTGAACTTTTGCAGTAATTTTTTTAGATAATTATATATGTGACATTTGATTAGAATTAATTTTAAAAACATATTACATATAAATAAAATACAGGGTGGCCCAGAAAGACCGAAGTGGTGTGAATTGCTTATAACTTTTTATTTAAGAGATATTTTTTTAATTTTTTTTTTTTTAAATACATTAAATTTATGGGGAATATTTTTGGATTAGTTATTAAAAATGATATCCCGCAAGTGGTGGCCATATTCTGCTTCGCACAAATGTGCTCTTTCCAACACATTTTCCATGACCTTTCGCAAAACTTCCGGTGGTATGTTGTTAATTTCTTCTCGAATATTGGTTTTTAACTCCTCAATACTCCTAGGCTTATTAACATAAACTTTTCCTTTTAAATAGCCCCAAAGAAAACAGTCTGGAGCGGTTAAATCCGGGGAACGCGGAGGCCAATTAAAATTGCTGTTACGAGAAATTATTCTTTCACCAAAGATGTCGCGTAAAAGAGTCATTGTGGCCCTCGCAGTGTGCGCTGTGGCTCCATCCTGTTGGAACCATATTTGCGGATGGTTTTCCACGGCTGGCCTTACAAAATTTTGCAACATGGCCCGATATCGATCACCATTGACGGAAATGGCGACACCTTGTTCATTTTCAAAAAAATATGGGCCAATGATCCTTTCTGAAGAAACACCGCACCAAACGGTACACTTAACTGGGTGCAATTGTCGTTGATGAAGTACTCTCGGGTTTTCCGTAGCCCATATCCTACAGTTTTGCTTGTTAACGAACCCATTTAATTGAAAATGGGCTTCGTCACTCATTATTAAGTTATGAATAAAATTTGGATTCTCTTGTGCTTTTTGCTGGAAATAAATTGCATAGTCAAGTCGTTGCTGGTAATCTGTTGGTTTCAATTCTTGAACAAGTTGAATTTTGTATGGAAACAATCCTATGGTGTGCAAAATTCGCTGCAGCGAAGTTCTTGAGAGGCCCAGTTGTGACGAACGTCTCCTGGTTGATGTTTCTGGATCCTCCCGAATACTCTCCTGTACCACTTGAATATTGTCAGCCGTGTGGACAGTTCGGTGTCTGCCGGGACCAGGAAGGTTCCTTACTGCTCCTTGTTCTCGAAAATTTGCAACCAGACGGTTTATTGTTGACTGAGAGGGTGCAACCCGCACATTAAATTGACGACGGTATGCACGCTGAGTCAACACAATGGACCGTTGATTTGAAAAGTAAATTTCAACAATTTGGGCACGTTGTTCAATTGTGTATTGCTCCATTATAAATTATCCAAGTCTTCTTTACAAAATACTGAAAAGAAAAGAAGAAAAAAATTATAATAAAAAAGTTATAAGGAATTCACACCACTTCGGTCTTTCTGGGCCACCCAGTAGATAATTTTTTATTTTTATTCTACGAAGAAAAGTAATTAATTTAAGTTTAAAAAAAATCTTACGTGTGTTAAAGATAAATAAAAACAAGTAAGAGCGATATATTCGGTTGTGCCGAAACTTTTATACCCTTCACATTGGCCTTTCGAAACCCCGAACTTTTTTAATCTATTTTTTATGAAATATTATTAATTTTTAAACAGGGGTCGGTGACTACAGGGGAGTTGTAGGGGGTTTTATCCTAATTCTCTTAAAAATTTATCTGGCAACTCCCTTAGAAGATGGAAATGTTTGCAAGAAAAAATAAGTTGGGGTCAGTCCTACCTCTAACCTATCTACGAGCATCCTGGAAGCTGTGGGGGGAGGGTTTATTACAATTTCCAAACTTTGTGTGGGAGCTCCCTTTCGAGATGGAGATAGAGGGTAAGTATGCTCTAGGAATAAGTTTGTGAAAGGAAACTAATGGGTTCGGTCTTACACTTTATTTTTCTAAGGCGGACTCTAGGGTGTTTTAACATAATTTTTGTTAATTTTGTACGGCAAGCCGCTTAGTGATGGTAATAGGGGGTAAGTATGTTCTAGCATATGTTTGGGAAGGAAAACTAATCGGTATCTGTAATACATTTTATTTCCCTAAGAGCGACTCCGGGAAAGTTGTAGAGAGTTTAAACAAAATTTTTTAAAATTTTGTATAGCAACCCTATTAGGGACTGGAGATAGGTGGTAAATATGTTTCACAAAAATCTTTCGGAAGAAAATTCAATTGGGGTGGAGTCTTACATTTGACCTTTGTAGGAGCACCCTAAAAGCTGGGAACGGTTTAAAAAAAATTTTAAAAGTTAAAATTTTTATGGCAAACCTGCTAGGTGGCGAAGATAGGGTGTAAGTATGTTCTTATATTGCACCCATGTTGGAGCAACTCCGGGGCAGTTGTAGAGGTTTTTATGTACAAATTTTAGAAATAATAAACAGAGGCAGTCTTGGTTTTTGGCTTAACTACATATATATCGGTCAGTTATCGAGTGATTTTGCTGGACTTCAATAGCGATTTGCTCGCAAATATTTTTAATACTTTTATACCACTTACAGGTCTATGCAGCATAGAAGGGCTTCGAAAAGTTGACTTCAACCATAACACGGACAGACGAGCGGATGGGTAGACGGACAACGCAAAATCGACTTCCGTATCTGTAAGGACAAAGTAAATATATACCTTATGAGGTCACAGATGGAAACTTAAGAAATTGCAAACGGAATAACAAACTTATATATACCCTTGTCACTAATGTGAAGGGTGTAAGAAGGGAAATAGAAAGAAAGGTTTAAGATTGAGATATTTATATTAAGTTAAAAGTTTGTATTATTAACTATGATATCATAACATGACAACGAATATAGAAACCGAGTTTTAGTTATTAGATTTTCTTAGGTTTTCAACTTTTAATAGATTAAAGTTATAAGTCTGGCATGCAAGGCTGCCAGATTTGATGATTAAGCAAAGTGCCGATTCGACGATTTTTCCCTAAGTGACGATTTTTTCGATTTTTAGAATATTACAACATTAATACCTTTTAACAGTCCATATGAAAGCAATACAGTTACAATTGCCTCAAGTAAAATTAGCGTAAGAAAACCATGTATAAACGAAGCAAAAAAAGGCAGCTTATAATTGTTTTGGCCCATAAACTTGGTGTATTTTGGCTTATTTAGAAAAAAACAAGTAAGAGCGCTATATTCGGCTGTGCCGAATCTTATATACCCTTCACATTGGTCTTTAAATATACCCAGCCGAGTAATTTTGTACTGCAAATAATATAATAAAAAACCTTGTGCGAGTTTTAAAGCCCATAGAAAAAATAACAAAATTTTAACGTTCATATGAATAATAGAAATAGATGAAGGAGATTTGAGGTCGAAAGTTTTAAAAGTTTTCGACATTATCCATATTTAAAGGTTAATAAAACTTATTAAATGTTCTAGTCCCGCTGCTCTTCTCCAACTTTTTTTCCAAAATGTATAAATTATTTGATTATTACTTTTTGTAGAATATTCGAAGTCGATAGCTTTAAAAGTTTTCCAGAAAAAGCGTAACGAAAATTTTATAAAAATTGTTAATTTGTATGGGAGCTACCCCTTCTTCATCCCCCACCCGAAAATTTTTTTCTTTAAAGCGTAGGCCTTGTGTTCCAATTACTTTTTGTAGAACATTTGATGTGGATATCTGTTATAGTTTCCGAGATATAGCGTATCGAATATTTTATAATAATTGTCGATTTGTATGGGAGCTACCCCTTTTTTTGCCCCCACTCAATAAAATTTTTCTTCAAAGCGTAGGCATTCTTGCCTAATTACTTTTTGTAGAACATTTCATTTCGATATCTTTTATAGTTTCCGAGATATAGCGTATCGAATATTTTATAATAATTGTCGATTTGTATGGGAGCTACCCCTTTTTTTGCCCCCACTCAAAAAATTTTTTCTTTAAAGTGTAGGCAATCTTGCCCAATTGCTTTTTGTACAACATTTCATTTCGATATCTTTTATAGTTTCCGAGATATAGCGTATCGAATATTTTATAATAATTGTCGATTTGTATGGGAGCTACCCCTTTTTTTGCCCCCACTCAATAAAATTTTTCTTCAAAGCGTAGGCATTCTTGCCTAATTACTTTTTGTGGAACATTTCATTTCGATATCTTTTATAGTTTCCGAGATATAGCGTATCGAATATTTTATAATAATTGTCGATTTGTATGGGAGCTACCCCTTTTTTTGCCCCCACTCAAAAAATTTTTTCTTTAAAGTGTAGGCAATCTTGCCCAATTGCTTTTTGTACAACATTTCATTTCGATATCTTTTATAGTTTCCGAGATATAGCGTATCGAATATTTTATAATAATTGTCGATTTGTATGGGAGCTACCCCTTTTTTTGCCCCCACTCAATAAAATTTTTCTTCAAAGCGTAGGCATTCTTGCCTAATTACTTTTTGTAGAACATTTCATTTCGATATCTTTTATAGTTTCCGAGATATAGCGTATCGAATATTTTATAATAATTGTCGATTTGTATGGGAGCTACCCCTTTTTTTGCCCCCACTCAAAAAATTTTTTCTTTAAAGTGTAGGCAATCTTGCCCAATTGCTTTTTGTACAACATTTCATTTCGATAACTTTTATAGTTTCCGAGATATAGCGTATCGAATATTTTATAATAATTGTCGATTTGTATGGGAGCTACCCCTTTTTTTTGCCCCCACTCAAAAAATTTTTCTTTAAAGTGTAGATCTTTGCGTACAATCACTTTTTGTAGAACATTTTTAGTCGATATCTGAATATTTTATAACAATTGTCGATTTGTATGGAAGCTACCCCATTTTTTGCCCCCACTCAAAAAATTTTTTCTTTAAAGTGTAGATCTTTGCGTACAATCACTTTTTGTAGAACATTTTTAGTCGATATCTGAATATTTTATAACAATTGTCGATTTGTATGGAAGCTACCCCATTTTTTGCCCCCACTCAAAAAATTTTTTCTTTAAAGTGTAGATCTTTGCGTACAATCACTTTTTGTACAACATTTTTAGTCGATATCTGTTATAGTTTCCGAGATATAGCGTATCGAATATTTTATAATAATTGTCGATTTGTATGGGAGCTACCCCTTTTTTTGCCCCCACTCAAAAAAATTTTTCTTTAAAGTGTAGATCTTTGCGTACAATCACTTTTTGTAGAACATTTTAAGTCGATATCTGTTATAGTTTCCGAGATATAGCGTATCGAATATTTTATAATAATTGTCGATTTGTATGGGAGCTACCCCTTTTTTTGCCCCCGCTCAAAAAAATTTTTCTTTGAAGTGTAGATCTTTGCGTACAATCACTTTTTGTTGAACATTTTAAGTCGATATCTGTTACAGTTTCCGAGATATAGCGTATCGAATATTTTATAACAATTGTCGATTTGTATGGGAGCTACCCCATTTTTTGCCCCCACTCAAAAAATTTTTTCTTTAAAGTGTAGATCTTTGCGTACAATCACTTTTTGTAGAACATTTTAAGTCGATATCTGTTATAGTTTCCGAGATATAGCTTATCGAATATTTTATAATAATTGTCGATTTGTATGGGAGCTACCCCTTTTTTTGCCCCCGCTCAAAAAAATTTTTCTTTGAAGTGTAGATCTTTGCGTAAAATTACTTTTTGTAGAACATTTTATGTCGATAGCTGTGATAGTTTCCGAGATATAGCGCATAAAATATTTCACCAAATTTGTGCAATTGTAGGAAAAATACCCCTTCCCCTGGTCCTATCTGAAAAAAACTTTTTCCATTATTTAGGTCCCTTCTTTAGGAGTATCCGTGCCAAGTTTTGTGGCAAGAGTGATTATACTTACTGAGATATATAGGGATATATGCACGGATTTTGTCCTAAAAAAAATGGGTTACTCTGGGTTTTCGCTTATATCTCGGTCAATAGTGAACCGATTTTGCTGATTTTAAATAGCGATTGTTAGCGGGATATTTGTAATCGTTTGACACCATTTACTGATCTGTATCTTTTTATCTGACTCCGGAAACTTGATTTCAACAGACGGACAGACGGACAGACAGACAGACAGACAGACAGACAGACAGACGGACAGACGGACAGACGGACAGACGGACAGACGGACATGGCTATTTCAACTTCCCCATCTATAAGGATCCAGAATATATATACTTTATGGGGTCGCAAATGAATAATAAAGAAATTACAAACGGAATGACAAAGTGATATATACCCTATCACTATGTGAAGGGTATAAAAACAGATAAGCTTAAAAAAACTAGTGGTACTTCTCCCTAGAAGAAATACAATTTTATGACACATGTTTGGAACTCTAATAGGGTTTGTTTAAATAGAGCAGCATATTTCCTTAAATAAAAGATGAGCTCTATTAAAAAAAATCGGAATCAGCGAAGCGGGCCGGGTCAAACTAGTAAGAAATAAAATCAAAACTTAGTTACGCTTTTAAATAATTAAAAAAAAATTCCAAGTAAAATTTGAATCGAGTTTATTGATTTTTTTTTATATTTTATAAAAAATTTTTCGATTTCATTAATATTTTATTTTAATATTTTCATATTTTATTAATTAAAATCTACAAACAATTTTTTTTTATTTGAATTAAATTGCTGTCTTTCAGTTTTTAAAATTTTGAAAATTAATGGTTTATTGAAAGTTTTAATTTTTTTTGCCTAATTTTATTATTTTAGTAACTAAAAACATTTGCTAGATTTTTCATGCATTAATAAAGTGCAATAAACAATAAAAAAATAAATAAATTATTTAACTTCTGTTTGCTACACAAAAAGTTTATAAAAGAAAATTTTTAATTTGAAAAACATTGGTTAAATAAAAAATGTATATCATAACCTCAAATTAAATTTAACATACATATACACACACTACCCCCCACTTCGATATTTCAAAAAGCGCATGTCCCCATCTTCCCTTACCCCATAATACTGGTTTTTTTGAAGGAAAGTTAAGTTTCTACCCCTTAACCCTACTCTCTGAAAAAGGAAATTTCACTTTTCTTTGGAAATGGAAAGTGTTTTCCTTTTCACGAGGTCAATGAACTTGACAAAGAAACACTCAAGGTTTCAACAAAAAACTGAATGGAAAACCTAAACAGTATATAAAAAACACAATAAAGCTTTAAAAAGAAAGTAAAAAGCAAGTTAAAAGCTTTCTGTGTAACTTTCCTTCGAAACAACCCTCTAAAAGAAGAACTAAATAGAATACACACAAAAAATTATCTAAGAAAACTTTACTTAAATCAAGCCATAGCGGTGTCAAAAGTACGGTGAGTACGGTTTTTCTTAAATCAAGTAAGAAATTTCTTACTCCAAGTAAAATTTTTTAAGTACGAATTTCTTACTTTTAGCCACAATTAAGCCAAAAAAGAATTGATTTAAGTTCGGAACCGTACTTGATGTAAGCGTGAAAAAGATTAATTTAAGCCGTAAACTGGATTAATTCAAAAATGAAATGTCATTTTTTTGACTTATGGAGCTTTACTTTACTAAAGAAGAAGAATTTTATATTTTATTTTTATTTTATAATTATTATAATTAATTTATAATTTAAAAATTTCATTTTTTGTACTTACCGAAGCTGAGATTCGAACCAGGGATTTCTGCACTGCAGTACAAGCGCGTTACCTCTAGGCCACCGAGACACTTTGTTTTCAAATGTAAAATAGTATATTAAAACAACAAGCTGTTTCTGCTTGATTTATCGAAGCAATCCGGTGAGTACGGTTTTTCTTAAATCAAGTACGAAATTTCTTACTCCAAGTCAAATTTTTTAAGTACGAATTTCTTACTTTTAGCCACAATTAAGCCTAAATAGGATTGATTTAAGTTCGGAACCGTACTTGATGTAAGCCAAAAAAAGATTGATTTAAGCCAAAAACGGGATTAATTCGAAAATAAATTGTCATTTTATAGTTTATTTTTATTTTATAGATACTTAAAAATTTATAATATAAAAATTTAATTTTTTGTGTTTACCGAAGCTGATTCGAACCAAGGATTTCTGCACTGCAGTACAAGCGCGTTACCTCTAGGCCACCGAGACACTTTGTTTTCAAATGTAAAATAATATATTAAAACAACAAGCTTTTTTCTGCTTGATTTGTTGAAGCAATCCGAATAGGCTTGATTTAAGAAAATGTAAGTGAGGATCGTACTTAAAAAGATTTTGGATAAATTCAAGAAAAAAATTCTTGATTTTAGAAAGCGAGTTTTCTTTCTGTGTACGAAGAAAATTGTTAGTGGCGTACGTGCAAGATTTGGAGGTGGAGGTGGTTATGTTTCCTTTAATACCCCCCAATATAACTCCCCTTTAGTAAACAATAAATCTAAGCAACCCTTCCTTTAAAAAAAGACTAAATAAACAAAACTTCGCCATGAAAAATAAAGCCGGTTCAGTTTTATATGTTTTAATAAAAAAAGTATTAAACAAAAATGTTTTGATAACAGATAAATATCATGTCGAAACTTTGCCTTCATTCCAGAAAAAGAAAGATAAAGTTTAATAGGTTAAAAAGGACTAAGAGAAATGTGTGTAAATTTTGTAGAATGTAAAGGTGGGAATAAAATTCTTTAATCCAGTAAAAGCAGTCTCCAGTAGACTGGGAAAAAACTCATGGTTTTAGCAGAGTTGCAAAAATACAGTCATTTTCAAAAAGGTAGTATTCAGCATTTGTAGCGCCTATAAGAGCGCTACGCAAACAGGCAAGGATTTCGTATTTTTTAAAATATTCAGGCGTTAAAAGGTTCTGTTCAAATGGAGTCTGCGTGCAAAAGTTCTTAATGCTGCCTAAGGCAGCAACAGCAATGTGTACCATGTCGCAGCATTACCCATATGCAGAAAATTTTTGGCTTATTTTACGCCGATCCCCAAAAAGGAAAAGGCTCAAACCCCTGAAAATTACCAACTATTAGCACTCTCCAAAGTTATAAAGAGTATGAGTCCAACGGTTCCTTAAGCTATCGCTAGTATGATTTTCGTGAAACACGTTTAACAGAAAGCCTACTGGCTCTTTAAACAAGAAAATTATATTCCTCTTTTATTTTGGCGAAAGTAAAGTATTAGTTCTATATCAGTGATAGATAACTAATACTATTTCATTTGTTTTTGTATGTGTATAGTTTCTGATAATTTTCAGATAGTTTTCATTTTACATTTTTGGTAGTGTAGTTTAACAAACAAGCAGGAATCATCTACCTTCCCTGCGGGAAATGTGTGTCAATTGGTTACAGAATTAAAAACATCAATTGGACAAAAGTTATTGGTCGTGATCGGTTAAAAAGGCACACATCAAGTAACTGGTTAAAAGGTGTTAAAAGGTTAAGGAAAAAATAGAAATACTGGTCTATACAGATATACATACACCTGTTTATACATAGCTACACAAACACTTAAACGTTTTGAACCAATTGCCACCTCCAATGACAACGCAATGTAAAAGTAACAGGTTCCCATCATTCAAAGTGCAAGAACTAAAACCAGTCCCTACCCTAAGAAACCGGTTGCGTCAATAGTCTTGTACTACTCCTCTTCCCCGTAGGGTTGTTAAAAAGCTCTTTTGAGACTGATCAAAATTTCTAATGCTTCGTATTTGTGTGATCATGTACATGTGAAGACAAAAAAAGGAATTTGCGCGGCGTGGCAGAATGCCTATCAATGTTCTAGATATTTCCAAGGCGTTTGAGAGAGTGTGGCATTGTGCGCTTCTATCTCAATTTTTTTTCTTGTCCTGCGTCTACTTAATTTTAATGACCATTTATGCAGGTGTTAAAATTTTATACATTTCTTTGCAAAAGGACGGAGAGCATATGCCGTTCATTTTCATTTGACTATAAATCTTTGGAGATTAGGCTACATATGAGGCAGAGTATGAACGACACACTTAGCCGCGACCTTACGATTAGAACCGTGCGAATTGGGTCGATTTTAATGTCAGTAAGACCCAATAATGTCTTTTTACATATAAACGCCCAGTAGATGTATTGTTACGGACATTAAAATCCAATGCGACGATCGCTGGACGGACTGTTTTTCTTATATCGAAAGAAGAATCCAAGTGTGTTTAAATGGTGTTGGAACTACTTCACATCTTTTGATCTTTGCAATATTTATACCACCTATAACCGAAAGAGATATCTAAGTATAATTCTACACAGAAAGAAATAACACATTTTAAAATCAAGAATTTTATTCTTGAAATTTCTAAGAGCATTTCATGTTTAGGTTTTCTTAAATAAAGTCTATTTAGAATATTTTAACAAAATCAAGAAGAAAATCTTGTTGTTTTTAAATATATTTTTTTTACATTAAAAAAATAAAGTGTTTTGGAAGCCTAGATAGAAGCGCACTGGTGTTGCAGTTCGGAGATTCCCAGGTTCAAATTCCAGCTACGGCAAATACAGAAAAAAATATTTAAATTATAAATATAAAATATTTATAAAATAAAAATTAAATATAAAACTCTTCTTCTTTATGAAAACTGCGTT
Source organism: Melanophora roralis (assembly GCA_963583895.1). Taxonomy (NCBI): domain Eukaryota; kingdom Metazoa; phylum Arthropoda; class Insecta; order Diptera; family Rhinophoridae; genus Melanophora; species Melanophora roralis. The sequence goes on from OY757188.1 coordinate 20,532,878, forward strand.
TTAGTTTTTGGATTAATTATTTTACACTCTAAACACAACTAGGGCGAACGACGAATTTTTCGTTGCGAATATTCGTTTTAGAAAATAAAACACATTTAAAAATGCACACAAACAGTGCGTCGAATAAAATTCGTCATGTGTAACGAAATTTGCGATAGGTTTATTTCTATTTCTTACACCGATGAATGTTTTGACAGAGAGTGACCATTTTTCTCAAAATTTTTTTTATTTAGTAATTAAATAATGTTACTTTATATTTTAAGAATTATTTTCACTTTTTTTTTGTTGTATATAATACTCTTGATGTATTTTTAATTATATATGTATATATATATTTTTTTAAAAATTTTTTTAGTTAATCTCTTTTTCAATTTCTACTTATTTTTTAAGAAATATGGTCACTCGATCACAGCTGTTTTATTCGTTCTTAATGTATTTCAGTTGATTAATTTACACAATAAATTTCAACAGACAAATTCGTCGTGTAGTGCGAAATGCGTCGTTCGTCCCAGTTGTGCTTTAAACAAAAATCAATATTTTAAAGCTAACATCAAATACAGTTTCGAACTTAAATTGATCCTTTTTTGACTTAAATGTGGCTAAAAGTAAGAAATTCGTACAAGATCTGTCGTACTTGGTTTAAGAAAATCTGTACGCACCGTACTTTTGACAACGCTACGGCTCAATTTAAATAAAGATTCTTGAATAATTTTTTGTGTGTATTAATGTAAGCCTTATTGGTACATTTTTGACACATTGTCTAGTCTTTTTTCTTGCAAAAATCCTTCTTGGCACCCCAATAATATAACAAAAGTACGCGCCACAACAATAATAAAAATGTCTGCATGTATTAGTTGTTAACCAAACTAATAAGACAAATAAAAACATTCCTAATGGAAACAGGGTTTATGTAACAAAAAGGAAATATAAACGCACAACCATAATCCTGCAATGAATTGGTTAAAAAATTACCCAGTTGTTCTTAACTTGGATCCAAAAATTTCAACGTACCTATTTGGTTAAAAACAAAAGGTTTAATATTAAAACAAGTAAGAGGCGCTATATTTGGTTGTGCCCTTCACATTAAGCTTTTTACGTTCCCACTTAACCAAAATAGCTATGTTGTTTCCAAACAGTTAATAGGTATCAAAATAAAATTACTTTATGGCAGGTTCATACTCGATAGCTGCAACATTTTCCGAAATAAAGCGCGTTTGAAACTTCATAAAATTGCCTGTTTGTATGAGTGGAGTTCCTTTACTCGTATTGTGGATCCTTTAGGTCAACGGTATATTGAAAAAGTTTGATGCTGAAGGTAGACGATATTGATATTAGGGTCTGGGGAAAGTTTCTTCCAACGTTCGGAGAGCTACTGCAATCGGCTTGTATGCACTTTCTTCATGCGCGTCAGGGAACGGGTTAGTCGTAAATCCTGGCAATATAAGACAAGTTCTTTTTTACTAGGAAGTAGAAGATTGGGACTTTTAAAAGACCAACAGTTAATGAGGTGAAGTTAAAACTAACATGTAAAGCCAACTTACTTAAGGTATTCCTTGATTGTAAGCTTTTGTTAAAGACAAATACTCAGGAAAGAGCCGCAATGCATACTATACATGCAAAAACGACATAGAAAAGGGCTAAGGATTGCAATCAAAGGTGGTAAACTGTATGTGGGCAATGGTTTGAAGACCTTTTTTGATGTAAGGTTGCACTGTGCGGTGTGATTCGGTAGAAGAAGGCTGCTATATGAAGCTTCTTACCAAGGTTTTAGGATAAGGAGCAACTAGAGACGATAGAGCATGTTGTCTGTCACTGCCTGAGATTGCAGAACCACAGGGTCAAGTGGTTTGTTAAAATCATCTACCAAGAACTAGCCGATGTTTTTCTGTGTAAACTGGAAAACATTATTGGGAGCATCATGGAAACCAGGTGGCAAGAAGATAGGTAATGGGGGGGGGGGGGGGGGGGAGTTTTCGCACAGGTGTCAAAATTGTGTTCTTCTTTTTCAACATTTTTCCTTCTTGTTGGTCTTACTACTTCTTTTCCTCTTTAATTGATGCTTGTTTCGTCTTATAAACATTACATTAAAAGTACTTTGTAGCACGTTTCAAATGGATGGGTAAAACATGTAAACATACATATGAAGGTACTCGTATATAAATAACATTACAAACATTCATAGTTTGATAAGATTAATGTTTCTCAAACAATAAAATTATTTTGTAATTTCCGTAAAGTAGCTCACTTTAAAACAAGTTTTGGAATCTCTGCCATTGATTATTTTGGGGTCATTGGCCGGCAAATATTTTGTTGCTGCTATTGTTTATTTCCGTGCGTAAAGTGTTGTAAGTGTAGGGTTTCTCATATGAAATTTAGACAAGTCAAATCCGATAGAATAAGATAATTTGGGAATAGGTTTAGTTATTATTTAAAAACTTATTAAATAATCGAGTTTTATTGTTTTGTGATATTTAATATTAAAAAACCATGCAAAAAATGTGGCTTAAATAATATAGATTTTTTTTTATTCTTTTTAGGATCTTTTTTTAATTTGGAGGGAAAGGTTAAAAAAAAGCTAAAAATAATTTTTATTTTGCTAGAATTTGTTGATTTAATAACGTTTTTAATAATGAATATGAAAATTTTGTTAACTTAAAATAAAGGGCCTCTTACTCATATGTTTCAATCGATTAGGTAAAAAACCCCGATCGAAACAAAATTCAGTTAGTGGCTTTTTATATTAAGAGACCGATATACACACGTTTAGCATGAACTACCTTAGACTTTTAAAAATTTAAAACCTAGAAACAAAGACAATTTTTTCAAAATTATACAAACTTTTTAATATAATGTATTAAACAAGTTTAAAAATTTTAATTTTTAATGCTATTGCTCAATTCATAATGCCTCTGTAAAGTTCTATTAGCTATTAAAATAGTAACCTTATTATATGAATTGAAAATGTTTTTTATCGCACTATTATTGTATTTTAACGTCAAAACCCTGCTTAAATATAAATTGCTTTTCGAATACCGTTTTATTAAATTTCAAGCTAATAAAATTCAATTTACACAATAAACTAAAAAAATATGAAACAGTCTCAGGTTCCTATGGTCTCATTATAATTTTTCAAAAACATATGCAACAAATTTTTATATCTATAGCTCAATTTTATATGAAAATTACTAACAAAAATACTCTTTTTTAGTACAAAAGTACAATGGGCGGAGCTCGTAAATTGAGAAAATATTTTTATGCGTTGTGTTTAACAAAAAAAAATATTCAAAATTTTTTTAATTTTATAAAATCAATATAAGCAACAATTTTTATTGCAAAATTTTGTAAACAAAATTGTTTGCCTTTTGGGAGTTTTTGGGGAAAAACCATTTCTTCAAAAACCCTTTGTTATTGTTATGGAACATATAACTCAACAACAACAAATTCATTAAAGATAAAAAAACTTTTCAAATTCACACGCATTTGTAAACTAAAAAGCACACGCACTAGAACCCGTTATACCTACACAATGTTACGTCATTTTTTTTTGTCTTTTCTTGCCAGTTAAAGGTATTTTTAGTTTTTTACATTGACTTACAAATTTTGTAACAAGTTTTTTTAGAGTTACTCATACATACATACCTAAATTGGGGCTGCACATTTGTTTGAGAAGGTAGGTAGGTATTTAAAAAAAATGATTTTTTACGAGTTTTAATTAAACAGAAAAACATTTTCTTTAATATACTTACATATCTACATATGTATGTGATCAATTCCATCTGTAACCCAATTGTATGTAAAAAAAATTGGTTTATTTAACATTATAATGCCCCAGGGCCGGACCACTTAACCCATCAGAGTAGTTTCAAAACTACTCTACGGTATACCACAGATGACGAATTTTTCAACTACGACATTTCAATATGCCATCACTTAAATATAAGTTGTATGACACACTAGTAATAAGGGTATATATATATGTAAGTTTGCCAATCCGTTTGTAATTTCTTTAATATCCATTTGCGACTCCATAAAAAATATATTTTCTTGATCCTTATAGATAGAAATGTTGATTTAGCGATATTCGTCAGTTTGTTAATCTGTTTCTAGAGCCCCTATATTTTTGTTTGTGGTATCAAAACACCACGTATACTTGCGAGACTTTTGCATAAAAACCTCTACAACTGTTTCGGAGTTGCTCCTACACGGGTGCAATGTAAGACTGCCTCCAATAATTTCTCTTTACGAACATTTCGGTATAGCATACTTATACTTTATCTTCGCCCTCTAACAGGGCTGCCATAAAAAGTTAAAATAAAGGACCTACAAAGGTCAAATGTCAGACCGACCCCAATTAATTTTTCTCCCAAACATTTTTGTGGAAAATACTTTCCCCCTATCTCCATCCCCTAACAGGGTTACTAAGCAAATTTGAAAAATTAGGGTAAAAACTCCTACAACTTCCCCGGAGTCGCCCTTAGAGAACATTCTTACCGCCTATCTCCAGCAAGTAAGGGGGTTGCCATAAAAAAGTTACAAAAATGATGTAAAAGAATTTACAAAAATGATGTAAAAACACCCATAACTTCCCCAGAGTCGGCCTCAAAGGAAAGAAAGTGTAAGGGGGCTCCTATACAAAGTTTGAGGAATTGTAGAAAAACCCCCTAAAGCTTCCAGTAGGCCCGTAAATAGGTCAAATGTAGAACTGACCCCAACTCATTTTTTCTTCCAAACATTTTCCTAAAACATTATTTCCCCCCTATCTGCATCCCTAAAAGGGGTTGCTATATAAAATTTGAAAAACTTGGGTTAACACCCCTACACGTTGTAAAAGGTATAGATGAGTCTGCACAGCCGGATATAGCGCTCTTACTTGTTTTTATAAATATATTTATTTAACACAAAAAAACCATTTTATATTAAAACAATTTTGTTTTGAATAAAAACAACAACTTTCGAATAATTTATTTTACAGATATAATTTAAATTAATATAAAGAGTCCCTACTTTATAAACTATTTCTAATACTTGTTTGGCAATGACATGGTCCATAACTGCATTACATAGGACCATGTTGTGGACTAGTTACAACATCTAAATTTGTGTTCCAATATTTTGTGCAGGGCAGTCACTGTTTAAAAGAACCGTTATATACAAATAACATTCACTGTTCACAGTGTTCTTAAAAAATCACGGGATCGCACATCTCTAATACCCACCAAGTTTTTTGTTATTTTAAGATTTTTTTTTTACTTATGGCTAACGAATCAATTGCGGTTTGAACTGTAGTTTTGTAAATCTATATTTAAAAATCTAAATGTAAAAACATGGTTTTCTCCCGACATTTAAATTTTTATATAAGGGAAAAAATTTATTTTATATTTTTTTGCAAAATCTATTTAAAAATTAAAATGTTGAGGAAATATTATTTTCAAGTACAGAAAAAAGAGTGCTGACGAGGAGCTTCAAGGTTCATTTATACGTGACTCAACCATATCACAGTAAACAGCTGTTCAAACCAAACTTATGGGCAACACTGTATTTGATTATAGATGACTAAGAAACCAATTGAGTTTTGGTTTTTATGGCAACGGTTACGGTTTGGCGTTATGGTAAGTCACATATAATTGAACCTTTAGCGGGTTTTGAAAATCCATTCTACTCGGCTAGTATCGGGAAATTACCTTTTTAGTATTATTTTTCAATAAAACAAATCATTATAAATGGAGCTAGAAGGCCTGTTTAAAAAAAGTTGTGGAAAATAAAAATAGTTTGTAAAACACGATACAAAAAAGTGGAAGAAAAGTAAATATGTATATTTATTTATTGGATACTGTTGCTGAATTTATTTTGGTGTTCCATCCAAAATTGTACATATCAGCTTTTAAATAAAAACAAGTGTCATAATTTTTTGAGTGATTTTTTGATTTTTTTTAAACTTTTTAGGCCCATAAAAAGAAAACAGTCAGCAATCTCGCTAAACTAAGTGCAGGATTTAACTACCCTTTAGTAGTAGAATCTATCCTATACTGTCCCGTCTGTGTGTTTTTTTTTTGCTGTTGCACAGTGTAATATATGTATGTATGCTTTAATCAAACATAAGATTGACCCGGTCCGCATTGCCGAACCTGACCCCATTTGTTTCGTTATCAAAGGCTTATACTGACATGTTGCAAAACTGCATAATATTAGGAACCAATCTTTCATTTGAATTTTTCACAATACAGCCCTATTAAATAAATAAAATTTTTAATCAAAATCTTTTTGGCAGAGCATCTGCTTTATTCGTATAAAAACCTACAAACCTATGTACTTAATTAAAAAAAAATAATAACACCCGTACAAAAATAAAAATATATAAAATAATTACATTAAATAAAGATGAGAATGTTTGGATTTTGAAACATGCTTTCGTACTTACGATATGTTTGTGCATGTGACAGTTTAATAAACATTCCATAAAATAGGTCAAAGAAAATGAAAACTTTTCAACCACCATTTTCATTACTACCTCTTATGAATGCAGAAACAGATATGTAAGTAAGTACTACATAAGAACATACATATATACAAACATATATGTACATATGTATGCATTTACAACCCCCCCAAAAATGTAACAAAACTTAATATTTATTTAATGTTTGGAATAAAAGTTTATTTTTTATAAAATGGAAAGCTTTGGAGTTTTATTAGTTTTGTAGGGTATATACGCCAAAAACCAATGCGTACAACTTCAAAGTAAGAACTGGAAGGTATAAAGTTATGTACATTTTTGTTATCTTCCTTGTTAAAATATTTATGTTGGAAAACTTCAAATAAAGGCCAACGCAATCAAAATGTTATATCAACCACCAGAAAAAAAAACACACTCAAAGTTTTTATAAGTGGCTTTTCCCAAACAAACATGACTTTTAGGCAAAAGAGATGATTTACAAACATACATACATACATATATATGTGTATATCTTAAAACAGTAAAAGTTGTGTTTGTAAATCGGTCCATATAATACAGATTTAAATTTCGATTCTGTTGTATTAGATTTTTATTGGAATCCTTTGACTTTGGGCCAAAGCCTATAAATTTATACCAGCAAAGTTTTAACATTTTGAATATTTGCTTGAAGTGAAGCTTTCGACTCCGTTGGATATGATGTTTTATATATTGGCTGCTTAAATACATTTGTATGTAGTTAACCCTTTTTAATAAAATTAAGCTTCATTTAAAATTCTACTTCTACAATGTAACATTTTTAATCAACATTTTCATACCCACATCACATGGCAGGGATGTTATGGGCATGGGCGTATTTCCACCTTCAAATATTTTGATCGGCACATAATCACTTTCTGAGTCGATTACACACGCACCTATAAAAACATTTGACCGCTGTAGCGCGCTGCTCCAATCACAATGTTAAAATTGTTCCATGTGATTTTAACGCCCAATTTGGAAGGGAAGAGATGTACCTTCAAACAATCGTCTGTACAAAGATACCAGTGACAACGCCCTGAAACTGATATCCTTCGCTGCGGCACGAAACATGGTAGTGGGTATCACTAGGTTTTAACATCTCGCTATTCACAAGGCAACAAAATTGATCACATTGTTGGGGGCCAAAGTCATAGTTCCAGTCATTAGTTCAGCTGAAGCTCATACTCGTTTTAATGCGACGATTAACACACGAACGTACAAACAGCTGGACGTCAAAAAGCTGCAAACTCAACAAACTGCCTAATCCACTTAACTAACCAAAACTCTGCAAGAGAGCACTTCTTACCCCGATGATATCTGTGCGGAATTGCAAAGTATTGGACACCCGATGGAAACTCCGGCCAAATCCATACTTGGGTGTCAGGAGCCTCTCCTTAAAAAACCACTGTACGACCAGGAGTGCCACAAGGCAACTGCCGAGAAAAACGTTCCATATTGGGCAATCCTGCAGTCCGCTGTAACGCAAGGAGCACGGGAGAGGTACCGGGAAAAAAAGGAGAGAGAAGAAACGACTGTTCCACTGTAAGAAAAAGGGAATGGAAAGGAAAGAGTTTGAGGAGATCAAGATGTACAGAAGTAGAAACAAAGCCCGCAAAACTTTACCAAAAAGTAAAACACCAAACAGAGGGCATTGGTACTGGTAGTTTTATCAGTAAATAAATAACATCTCGCTATTCACAAGGCAACATGGGTATCTTCAAACCAATTAAAGAAGAACAAAATTGATCACATTGTTGGGAACCGAAGTCATAGTTCCAGTCATTAGTTCAGCTAAGACTCACACTCGTTTTAACCTGACGAGGAACACATGAACGACCCAACAGCTGGACGTCAACAAACTGCTACTGCCTACTCCACTCAAATAACCCAAACGCTACTAAGAGCACTTATTACCCCTATGAATAGCAAAGTATTGGAAACTCCATGGAAACTCCGGCCAAATCCATACTTGGGTGTCAGGAGCCTCTCCCCTTAAAACCCATGGTACGACTAGTAGTTCTACAAGGCAACTGCCGAGGAAAACGTTGCATATTTGGCAATCCTACAATCCGCTGTAACGCAAGGAGTACGGGAGAGGTACCAGGAAAAAGAGGGAGAGAGGAGAATCGGATGCTCTACCGTAAGAAAAAGGTAATGGAAAGGAATGAGTTGGAGGAGGTCAAGATGTACAGAAGTAGAAACAAAGCCCGCACAACTTTACAAAAAAGTGAAACACCAAACAGAATGGATTGGTGCTGGTAGTTTTATCAGTAAATATGAAAAAGAACCCAGTGGTAGATACTAGAAGTGTACTGAAGACACGGAAACAAAATTTGTTCATGCTGTTGGTATCAGTTTAAAACAGTGATGAAGATACCCTTTAGCCTATAATTGACGACGGTGTCCAATATATACCATTTAGCCAAAATAAAGTTGAGGAAGCAATATTCCGGCTGAAGAACAACAAAGCTGCAGGAGAATTCTTTTAAGCTGGCAACGATGAGTTGTTAAAGAGTATGCACAAACCTTTCAGAACCATTTGGCGAGGACAATCTCTTCCCGATGACTGGAACCTCATTGTGTTGTATCCTGTGCATAAAAAAGGAGACAAAACCGAATGCGTCGAATAATCTACCACCGACCAGAAATTTACATTACGACAGATCCTGGAGAAGATCCAGGAAAAAACAAATTGACACTTATCATCTGTTCGGTGATCTGCTTTTGACAGCCCATTACGAGCTAAGGTGCTAAAAGGTACTTGGCATAACTGCAAAGCTAATAGGCTTATGTATAATGACATAATGTAAATAGCTCTCCAAGAAATTAAACAGCAAACGAGGTTTTGGACAGGGTATAGTTTATCCTGGAAAAAATCCTGAGTGATGTTGCAGTGAATAAAGAAGGAACAATTTACAACAAGACACATATACTACTCGCTTATGCCAATGATATTGACATCATGAGGCGAATTTTGCACCATTTTCCAGAAGTCGACGAAAGTGGGTCTGTTAGTGAATGAATATAAAGCAGATGTTAATACTGAAGTAAAATAAAAAGGCATGTTGGTATATGCTTCAATATGATGAGGTTTGACCGACTATAACTTTCTTATTTTTAATGCGGCGATGTATATACACTGTAAGTATGTTTGTTTGTACCAATAGTGTATAAGCCAGGGTTCACATTACATTCAGTCATTTCATTTGGCAAAAAAAGTCAAGTAACTGTGCTATATTTGGCTGTGTTGAATATAAAATGCTCCTCACATTAGTCTTAGGGGTTCTTTCGCACTTCTTCTCCAATTTCTGACATTGAGTTTGAAATATTTTCTGAACCTGGTTTTCCCAGCAAAGTTCAGCCGTCCTGTTTTGTGTCTTCTCTAGGGATCATTTTCGAACACATTTTCCGCTGGATCATTCTTATTTATTTGCACAACAATATCCAGCCAGCGCGATCTTTGGGTTTTTACGCGCTTGACTACATCGATTTCAGTGTATTGCTCATACAGTTCTTGGTTGTAAAGTGTGATCTTTGTCTGGCGAGAAAGGGCTCTGTCCTTAAATTGTTTACTCAGCCCAAAATAACATTTATTTGCAAGTATTATTTCTTGTTTTATTTTCAAACAGATGCCGTTCATTTTTGTTATGGTAGACGAATTCCTCTACTACCAAGAAGTTGAAGTTACCAACGTTTTCAGACTACCCGAATTCCGTGAATTCTCTATTCGTAAAACCATCAACTTAGTCTTGTCTTCATTTACTGCCAAACCTTTTTTGCCGATTCTTTTTCTATATAAGCAAACGCAGCAGTGACATCCTCCCATGATGTCGATATCATCGGCATATGCGAGCAGCATGTGGCTTTTGGTTAAATTTGTGTCATTTCTATTTACTACTGCGTCCCGCACAATCTTTTTTAATAATATATTGAAAAGGTCGCATGACAGACTGCCACCTTGTTTGATGCCCTGTTGGGTGGTAAACAGCCCAGAGTGATACTTTCCCATCCCAACGGATGATCTTGTATCCGATGAGGTCATCCTGCACCATATGATGAGATTTGAAGGTATACCGAGTTCAAACATGGCCTCAAACACCTTTTTACCCATCGGACTATTGAAAGCGGCCTTGTAGTCGACGAAAAGATGGTAACTGTCGATCTGCTTCTCATGGGTTTTCTCCAAGGATTTACTATATACATATATATATATATATATATATATATATAGTCAGATTTGTAAGGGCCGACTATTTCATCGATTTCAATTTTTAATTTTTTTACACAATACAAGGTGGACCAAAAGAAGTCATCCGACGTTGTTTGTTTCCCATTTTTTTTTTCTAAATAAAAAACATCGATTCTGGTTTTGGGTTATGTTTATTTGAACCATTAGAATTTTATTGGTCAAGTCGAGAAGATGATATTGGCCAAATGGGCCGTCACAATTGATTGATATACGGGCTCGTTTTATGGCATTTTTAATCACTTCGGTGAGAACTTCTGGTGACAGATTCTCGCACTCGTGTTGAACGTTGTCCCTGAGAGCTTCCAGGGTCTCGGACTTGTTCACGTAACACGGGACTTCAAAAAAACCCCACAAAAAGTCTGGAACAGTTAAATCGGGTGATCTTGCGGGCCAATGTAAATCGCCAAAACGAGAGATCCCGACTCGGGAACGTCTCCTGACTCGGGAACGTCGCCTTTAGAACTGTTTAAATCCAGAGGCGATGAGTTGGTAAGGAGAATGCATATAGTTATCTGCAAGATTTGGCTGGAGGAATGCCTGCCCAATGAATGGAACCTTAGTGTGCTAGTGAAAAGGAGATAAAACTATCTGTGCCAATTACACAAGTTTACAAATTCCGGTCAACTTTTGGAGCTGAGCCGATGAGAACAAATCTGAACGTAATTTGAGGCGCTGAATTCGAATCCGGTTTTTGTTTTTCAAGATTGGTTCTAGTTTTCGGGCTCTTGCATCTTGGCTGCACTGCACTGTAATAACGGCAATCAGCTGTTGGCATCGGTGGAAACGCCATTTCAATTGTAAACTTAAAGTTATTTTTTGTTCCAAAACGAAAAAGAAAAAAGGGCAAAGTTGATTCTAAGCGTTTTTGTTATGTTTGGGGATGTTATATTATCGGAAAAATTGGAAGAAATATATCAAAAGCGCTGAGAGATGCATATTCTTATTGTTTTGGTATCTGTGTGGAAAACACTCATAAGCCGTGGGTACCTAAATTATTTTGTAAAGCGTGTAGCACAAAACTGTACAACTGGTCACTTGGTCAAGAAGCATACCTTTTACTTTTAATCCCAATATTATAGAGATAGCCGAAAAATCATGTAGATGATTGTTATTTTTGCTTGATGAGTGTGATCGGTCTTAATGAAAAAAAACTATAAAAGTATAAATATGCTGACGTGTCATCAGTGTCCAAGCTAGTTCCCCGTACGAACAATGGCCCTTTGCCAATTTGCCCAGGTATGAGTGCAAATTCTAGGTGAACTTTCAGTTTGTCACCGATGAACTGTTCGTCACCGACCTAAGATTTTAACATGGAAGAAACACACATAATATCGCAAAGTATGCTAAATGACTTGATTCGTGATTTAGATTTATCGAAACAAAAAGCAGAATTGCTCGCATCACGGTTGCAGGAGTGGAACTGTCTTCACACTGAAACAAAAGTCACTGATATATAGCCGCCAATCATTTGGAAGCAAAAAGTGGGTTTATTTACTAAATCTTCTGTAGCTTTGTCATTTTTGCACCAATCTGGGTCTTGTACAGCGCAAAATGTGCCTATTGAAATAAAATAATGTCTTATGTAATAAAATTGCAAAATTTTTAATTGTCTGATGTAAAAAAAATTAGTTGAAAAGAAGCTATCACTTTCGCTTATTTAGTGTAGAGTATAAAGTATAGAGTTGTCTTACAAGAACTTCTTTACTTTTAAAAAAGATTTGTATTCATTGTACCTTCATAAATGTATTATATTATTTTGTACTTCTTATATTTCGGCAATTTTTTTCATGGATACATACATACGTGGAAACACTACCTAAACAAAAAATATTGTTCTACATAGAAAAAAAGTTTAAAAGTGAGTTTAACACCACCATTGTAAGGCAACACTTGCTGGCAAGACAACATCAAATTACTATGTATAACATTTACTGGAAGCAAAGAGCTTTTAGAGTTCAATGAACTCCTTTTCTTCGTTCACATTAAGATGTTTTTTGGTGGTTTTGGTCTAGAAAAAATATCTTAGGAAATTTAGAAAAAGGGAAGCAAAAACGCATGTCAAGAAAAAAATAAACATAAAATAGAAAATTGTTTGTCGTACAACAACATTAAAATGGAAAAATGAAACATTTAAAGAAGTTAAGTTCTTCAACCCAAAAACCCCACAACAAAAGAAAAAAACACCACCAGCCGTTGCTGAACTATTAATTTCTTATGGTGCCCCACTCAGAATAATCAGATGCTTAAACAATGTGTTGCCTTTCTGTAATAACACTTGGTTTTTTCTTTAATTTTAAAACTTACATTATTCAAATATTTTTACAATGAAAAAAGGGCATAGCATTTTTGTAAAGTTTAGACAATAACTTTTTTAGTATTTTTTCTAAAACTTTTTGTTTTATAGTAAAATTGCATAAATAACAATAAATAATAAGTAAGAGCGCTATATTCGGCTGTGCCGAATTTTATACACGCTTCACAACGTGTAGGGGTTTTTTACCCTAATTTTGTATGGCAACTCCCTTAGGGGGTAAGTATGCTCTAAAAAATATTTGTAAGGAAAAATGAGTTGGGATTGGTCCTACATTTGACCTATCCACGGGCACCCTGGAAGGTGTAGGGGGGGGGGGGGATTTCCTACAATATCCCAAGTTTTGTATGGGATCCCCCTTAGGCTATGGATAGTAGAAACTTATGGGGTCCGGCAGTACACTTTATTTCTCTAAGGCCGACTTTGGGAAAATATAGGCTTTTTAACATAGTTTTTGTAAATTTTATATGGCAACCCCTTTAGGTGATGGTGATAGGGGGTAAGGATATTCTAGGAATACGTTTGGGAGGGAAAACTGATGGGGGTGTCTTGTACATTTTATTCCTCTGAGGGCGACTCCAGGAAGGTTGTATGGGTTTTACCCTAATTTTTTTTTTAAATTTTGTATAGCAGCCCTGTTGGGGGCTGGAGTTAGGGTAATGTATGTTACACAAAAATGTTTGGGATGACAAATTGGGGTTGGTTTTACATTTGACGTTTGAAGGAGCACTTTGGAAACTGTTGGGCCGATTTAAAAAATTTAACTTTGTATGGCAACCCAGTTAGAGGGCGGAGATAGGGTGTAAGTATGTGGCACAAAAATGTTTGTTAGGAAAAATTAATGGGAGCCGGTCTTACATTGCACCCGGGTAGGGCAAACTCCAGGGCAGTTGTAGAGGTTTTAATGTACAAATTTTAGAGAAATAAACAAAGTTAATCGTGTTTGCTGGCTTATATCTCTGTCAGTTATCGGGCGATTTTGATGAATTTCAATAGCAAAATTCTCGTAAGTTTACCTGAGGTTTTGATACTACAAGCAGGTCAAGGGCTTTTAAAACTTGATTTAAACAGAATAACGGACAGACGGGTATCGCTAAATCAAATTTTCTATCTATAAGGTTCAAGAAAATATATACCTTATGGGGTGGCAAATGGTCGTTTTATTTTAAGACAATTAGTTAGTTCAATAAACTTTGCTCTAAGTAAATTTCCAAAAAATCCGTTTGCCTTTCTCGACAACATGTAAGTTTTTAAACAAACACACTATTACCGTTCAAAGAGTACTGATGATACTGCTGGTTATTGTGTGAAGTCACTCAAGCCTTCGAGAAAATATAGAGGAATGATCCAATTAGCTTACCCCATAACTGTACTGTTTTATCTACTGCTTAGAACAAATTGGTTGGAAAGGTACACGGGGAAGGTTAGCCACTATAAAAGTGAACCAATTTTACGAAGTTTCAATATGCTTGTACAGAAAACTTTCACAGCTAACAACTTTGTAAAAAGAATTTATCAAATCGGAACACATTGTAGCCCACGTGAAAATGGACTGATTCTTTTTGCAAGTTTTTTAAATGCAATATCCTAAACACTGTTATAGCTGTCAGCTTTAAACCTAGTGTAAAGCAATTTGTTATAACTGTTTATATTACAAGGAAAATTTATAAGAAAATTTATTTAAATAATTAGTAAGTTTTTAATGTTGTTTCCAAAGATAAGCGATTTTTCAAATTTTAATTCATGCACATGAAACTGTTTTCGTTTTACATAGCTTAGGTGCATTTATAGTTATGCAACGAAGTGTTTATTTGTTGGTAAAAATCATACCCATGTCATTAAAAGCCAAAAAATAAAATTTGTTTTTAATGATTAAATTTATCTTAAAATTATTTTTATAATCTCTAAAGGAGCCTTAAAAAATTAAAATAAGATTTTTAAAAAGAATTTGAAATGTTTGAAGCTTAATTTAACAAGTACACCGAGCATCTTTGTTACGAATTTTTACAAAAAATTAAATTAACGTAATAAAATATTACATCGTTTTTTTTTTCTTTTTTCAACTTAATTATTTTTAAGGCGATAGGCGTGGCACTTTAAATTTAGTGCAAATAAATCATAAAATTTAAAATCTGGGGGCAAAATACGGCATTCGATTCGAATCGAAATTTTACTCGATCGATCGAGTTGCCAAAGATTTTAATATAGAAAATTTAATAAGAATTTTTAAATTTCGATTCGAATAAAATGCCGTTATTTGCCTTCTGCTTTCATGAGAAATCTAAATCATCTTGGCTTTAAAGAAACCAATCTAAATAATAAGAACTAACGATTTTTTTATTGCAATGAAAAAAATTAAATTTTATTTTTATATAGAATAATGTTTTATTAAAAAAAGTAAATATTTTTTTTATATGTACATATGTATGTTTACAGAAAAATATCATGTATTTCTCAGGGTACACTAATACAGGTAGTGTTAAGAACCCAGCTGATTATGAATTCGTCTTAAAAGTTTGTGAAATTTAAAATTTTTTTGTCATTCGCTTTCTCAACCACAAAAAGCAAATGCAGAGGGCCAATTTGTTGAATTCACATTGAATACTACCTGTATTAGTGTACCCTGGTATTTCTAAATAATATATACTTTTGAATCAAAAGAAATTTGACTGTTCATATCGAAAAGTTTTCAAAAATATACTGAACTTTAGTCGATTTCTTGACTTTTCTACAATTGCTAAACATGTTAATTGATACCTTCTGTTTTTTGTTTAAATAGGTACTACAAATTCATTAAAAAATTGGGATCAAGTTAATCAATATAATATATATGTATGTATGTTTGTATGCATGCATGTAAAAACGAAATTTCTTTTTTAAAAATAAAAATATTTTTTTTCCTCTACCTACTTGCAATTGTACTCGTATGTACTTTCGTATATCAAATAGTTTTTAATAAATTTAAAAAGTTCAATAATATAATTTATTTTTTTTGTGTAAAATTCTTTTTTTCTTGTCAAAATTTTTCATTATTATTCATATTTTGTAATACAATATATCACATACATACATACATACATACATACATACATACATACATACATACATACATACATAAACCGCTAATTTTTATTTGATGAAATCATTAGGTTTTTTTTCTGTTGTTTTTGGTGCTTAAATGTTTATATTGTAAATAAATTATTCCCATTTAATAATAATTGTGCATTTTTATTTTCGTTTCATATTTCTTAATGTTGAGTGTGCTGTTATGTGTTTGCTTGAGCTTATTTTGGAATTCGCCATCTAGAAGTCACATTTAATATTTTTTCCATTTCACTATTTTTTTTATTTAGCATTTTGTAACGGTCATTGACACTGACACAGTTCCGTATTTCGTTGGAAAATTCTGTCTTTGGATTGTTTGTATTGTTATTTTTTTTTTTGGTAGGGAAAAAAGCTTTTAGTATAATTTTAAGTTCATTGCTACTGGTTTCATAGTTTTCCACCACCGTTTCTTATAATTTTCCTTTCTTTGTACTTGAGAAAAAATCTCTTACCTTTTTTCAATAAAATCTAAACTATAGAAAATATTATTTTAAGCTAAACTTTTTAATAATAAAAGAAACATTCCTAAAGTAGTCAACGACTTTGGATAAGAATACTATTTATGTATATGTGAATGAAGGTAAAAAATGGTCCGTTTGTGTGAGGGCTACCATTCTCCTTTCTTCTACCCAACTAATTTTTTTTCCAAAATTTACAAATCAGGGGCCAAATCGTCGCATTCGATTCGAATCGAAATTTCACTCGATCGATCGAGTTGTCAATGCTTTAAGTATAGGAATTCTAATAAGAATTTTAAAATTTCGATTCGAATCGGATGCGACGATTTGGCCCCAGCTTTATTATATTTATATGTATATCTTATTTTTGGTTTCGAAAGTACATATTTATTTATTAAAAAAAATGTTGCCGAAAGCCAATAAAGATTAAATTGGCTACTCCACCATACGAATGTTACAAAAAATTGCAAAAAAAATCCTTAATAAAATTTAAAATTTATTAAAATTGGTAGTTTGAGAAGAGAAAAAATTAAATTAATTTATTAGTGTAAGTAAAATAGGAGAAATCCCGAATTCTGCACACAATAGGTCTGTCTGCGTACTTTTCCAGTAGCAAATACTCAGTAAATTTTTGTGGGAGAGTAAGACCAATTTTACTCTGTCGGCTAAAAATATATCAAAAAGTACGTAGACAGTATCCAGTAAAATCTTGCAAGAAAACAGCAGAACGGCGTTTAAACAATTCAAATAACAAACCAAAAGAATTTTAGCATATGGGTACGCGGTAAATTATTTGTATATTTGGACGTTTCTAGCATCAGGTAAAATGTTATGTTTATTATAATTTTTTATAAACGTTAAAAATCAACACAAATATAACTATTGTTAAATTTCAATTTTTATTTTCGTTTCATAAAAATTGTTTCATTCAATTAGTAAATAAAAACAGCTGTTCAAACTAGTTGCAAAATCTTGCAAGAAGAAATTTCTCCAGTAACATTTTGCAAGTCCTCTTACTTCCAACTGTCAAAAAATTTTCTTTTTGGCTCTCCCGCTGCAAGAGATTTGGAGTACGCAGACAACATTTTGCACAAAATGATGCAAAATATGTGTACGCAGACAGACCTAATCAGAGACTAATTTAGTTAAAAAAAATTTAGCCAGTATAAATATTTTACTAGAGTTTTCATTCAAGTTAAAAACAAATAAGAAAGTTATAACCGGTCAAGCCTGACCATATTATACTCTACACCCCTGATTTGTATGGGAGCTTTATAAAAAATAGACCGATAATATTTGTATTCAGTATATTAGTTTAAGGCATAGAGGTTAACATGTGTGCAAAATTTTGAGAAGGTGACGTAATATTCCAGCCATTTATAGATCAAAATGCTTATTCCAGAAGGATATTTGTATGAGGGATTTGTCAAAATTAAATAATATTCGAGCCATTTACATTCTAATGACATTTTTATGGGGGAAATACCAAAAAGTTTACCGATCACCACCAAAAATAATAGCCTTCGTGCCAGTGCTCAAAAACTTATGTGTCAAATTTCATTAAAATATCTTAAAAATTGCAACCTGTAGCGTGCTCACAAGAATACATGGACACCCAGCCAGACAGACGTGCTTAAATCGGCTCAGGAAGCGATTCTGAGTCGATCGGTATACTTGAAGGTGGGTCTCAGAACATTACTTTTAGGCGTTACAAATATCTGCACAAACGCATAATACCCCTACCACGTATGTACTGTGTGGCTATAAAAAGAGAGATAATATGTAAGAAAGTAAAGTACATGTTGTGTGACAACAAACACATTTTTTCGAGACTGAAAGAACAGAACCCATAAGAATTAAGGGTGTTGCAGGTTGCACAAAAAAAAAAACTTTTATAAAAGCCCCTACGAAGTGGTTAAACCTGCGCTGATTATGGACTATTACCGAATTCCATAGTCTACAGATTCTGCCAATAAAACGTGTCTTGGACAAGGTAGTAAATAAATTTTACTAAATGTTCCAAATCCAAACCTGCTCATGAGATGAACGGGCGTGCAGTATTTCACAGTCTTTAAAAAAAATATAATTTGTCTCATAGAGATATAATTAGGGGATTCACAAAGTGTCTTATTATGGCCTACTGTCATGTTGTTATAAAATTTCACAATGGTTTTGTTGTCTTTCATACAAAAATACTTAGTTTTATAACAATATGACAATAGGACAAATTGAACACCTTTTGAATCCCCTAAATGTTTAAAATTGCAGCCTAGTAATTCGACACAGTAGTTCAAAACATAGTCCCGGAATTTAAGGTTATAGGTATATACATACATATATAAAACGAATTACTCAAATCAAACAAGTTTTCAACATTTGTTAATTTGCATCAGAAGGACAAGAATAAACTTTAATTTTATAAATGATTAAAGGTAAGCATAACGACATTCTTGCTCGACGTCTTATAGCCACGGGCAAATAGTATGCAGCATTGTAAAATCTTCGTAAAATAGATTCTAGGAACTTATCAAATTAATGTAAAAAGTCATTTGTTCATCTTTTCATTACATTGCCTTATCACTATCTAAAGGATACAAAATTAGTTGGGTAAGAGCAAGGTATCCTCCAAACCAACGAAATATTTTTATGCAATATTTGATACGCTGTAATTTCAACATTTTTAACAGAATCCGGCTTTATACAAAATTAATAAATCTGACACTTTCACAAAATATCAAAACCGTTAGTGCGCAACGACAGCAAATGCTTTAGCAAATAAACAAACCTATGTACTAAAACACGTCAAAAAGATACAATTTCTGAAGCACACTGTTTACAAATATATAAGAATATATGAGTCAGCCTATGGCTGATGTTTTTCAACAGCTGTTCAAATTAGTTTTTTTCTGAATTTAAGTTTTATTTTTGTTTGTTTTCGGTTGTTTTAATAGCATTAAGGAAATTTTTAATTTAATTAAGAAATTCAAACAGAAGTTGAGACATGAAAGCTAAAAGCAAGCAGATTTATAAATATGCAGCCTTTATAACAGGAATATACTTATTGGATTTTTTTGGGGTTTTTACACATCTATTTGAGTTGCAATATGAAAGATATTTTCACTATCCCATGGATGGGGATGTGCTGAAATATGCTCAGGCTAGCAAAAATAAACAAACACATCTGGAAGATGGAGAAACTGTGCCAAAGCCAATAAACGTTTATAACTACACATATCTACATCAGCGTCAATGCGATTTAGTCAAAGCTGGGAAGCCACAATTGACTTTGTTAATTAAATCGGCATTGCCAAATGTAAGGAATCGTGATGCCGTTAGGCGTACCTGGGGTTATGAACAACGCTTTTCAGATGTAAAAATAAGAAGAGTATTTTTGTTGGGTTCAAGTACTAGTGGTTCCTTAATGGATTTAGTTAATTCGGAGGCCAAGAAGTATGGCGATATAGTACAATCAGATTTTATAGATAATTATTTTAGCAACACCGTTAAGACAATGATGGGACTTAGATGGGTGGTGGAACATTGCCAAAAATCTCAATACTACATGTTTGTCGATGACGATTATTATGTGTCTATGAAAAATGTTTTACGTTTCATAGCGCACCCTACTCTATATCCAGAAAATGCTGTATCGCTAACGAGTATGTGGGAGCATAAAGCAAAAGTTCAACATGAAAGGCTATTTGGAGGGTTTGTTTTTCAAACTCGGCCTTTTCGTCATAAGTTTAGTAAATGGTATGTTACTTTAAAAGAGTATCCATTTAATAAATGGCCACCATACGTAACGGCAGGAGCCTTTATATTATCGCGCGATGCTGCTATAGATCTTTATTACGTCAGCCAATATACCCAACATTTTCGTTTCGATGACATCTACTTGGGAATATTGGCTCTAAAGGCTCGTATAAATTTAACTCACTGCGGTAATTTTAATTTTTATCGTCCCCGTTATAATGGACCTGAAAGTTATCGTTTTGTAATAGCTTCCCATGAATTTGAAGATAGTATCGAAATGGAAAGAATCTGGAATGCTTGTCGTTCGGCAAATTATGCATAAAAAAGTAATCGGGTCTAGTAATTTAGTATACATACATTTATGTACTGTGTAATTTAAAAAATTACTGTCAGAAAAAATTTTTGTATTAAAAAGTATGCGAACGTAATATTCTTAAACAATTTCAACTTTATCAAAAAAGCACACATTATATTTTTAAATATGTATACATATGCAGTAATTTTACAAAATTTTCTATTTATCAAAGTTTTTGTCTTATTTAAAATTTTAACCCATAAAGTTTGACTTTGTTGGAAAATGTCCAGTAAAAATTTTGAAATACTCAGTAAAGTAAATGTTTTTGTAAACTGACGCAATCCAGTAAATGATATTAAAAACTTTTTCAAAATGTTGAGTAAACGAATGAATTTACTTTTTAAAGACAAATGTCACTGCTTTTTTGCTTCATTTAAATTTTATATTACATTCATATACAAGTATATTTTTATGAAGCAATACCTTCAAAGGGCTGTCTTTTATCCGTCAAATTAGTCAATTAAGCTTAAAAATGCAACTCTGCAAGTGTCAAGTAATTATTATATTTTTTTTTGGTATTGAGTACCCAAATAAGAGTGCTAATACTCGCTACTCACTACTCAATACTTAGCCAGCCCTAATGTATATATGTACTTTTCAATTATAGGAAAAAATTCAAATGATTAGTTTGGCTTAAAATTGAGGTTTTGTAATTAAAAGCTTTGTTTATATTAGGCGATAAAATGTATTTACAAGTTTAAAATAATTAGGTAATGTTAATAACTTAAATATATTTATTTTAAAATAAATAAAATTAAAAATACAATTTTTAAATTTTTTAGGATTTAATCCCAATTTTCTTGTTAATTTATAGGGTTTGTTGTTGGTTAAGTTTGTCTATATGCATTTCATTGGTTCTTACACCAAATCATCAGTAGACTTCAACCAACCAAATTCTACTGATGATTTGGTGTAAGAACCAATGAAATGCGGTACCGTGAAATAACTCCCAAATGAAATAACTCCCAATGGAAAAAATGAAATAACTCCCAAATGAAATAACTCCCAACGAAAATGAAATAACTCCCAATCGAAAAAAATGAAATAACTCCCAACGGTAAAAATGAAATAACTCCCAATGTTTGGGAGTTATTTCATAAAAGTCACAAAAAAGTGAAATAACTCCCAAATGAAATAACTCCCAACAAAAATGAAATAACCCACAATTACAAAAAAAATAATTGTTTTATGAAATAAATCCAAACGGAAATGAAATAACTCCCAACAATAATGAAATAACTCCCAACGAAAATGAAATAACTCCCAACGAAAACGAAATAACTCCCAATTAAAATACATTTATATAATGCGAAAACCTTTTGTATCCATAAATTCGATGTTACTAACGTAAAATATTTTCTAAACAAACAAACCAAATGACTGGCGGCCTCCGTCTGGACGCAGGATAAGTAAACTCTCGTGGATCAAACCGCCTGCTTCGTTACAGCTTTAGGACAGGCGCGTGGACTTTAATCACCTTTTTGGTTAAATAATTTTTTTAATAAAAAGGAGGTGACAATGAATTGAAAATTTTGGGTTTAAAAATAAGTGGCATATATAGCCGGCCTTCGGCCGGGCGCAAGGAAAAAAAACTCCAGTGCATTCGATCCGCCGGCTTCGCAGTAGCCTTCGGCCGGGCAATGGACTTTAAGCTCTACTGCTTTCCATATAAAGCTTCGCCAAATAAAACATGAATTTTATGACACTTTAGTTATGAAGCTGCAAATACTTCAGATGCACTACAGTTTAAAGTATATTCCCCGGCCGAAGGCTACTGCGAAGCCGGCGGATCGAATCCACTGGGTTTTTTTTTTCTTGCGCCCGGCCGAAGGCCGGCTATATACCCACGGTTTTAAAACCCCAAAACTTTTAAATAAATGTCACCTTTTATACTAGCGTGATTAAATTTTTTTAAATGCTCTGGTATATACACTTGCTTTTAGTAATATGAAATAACTCCCAATAAAAATGAAATAACTCCCAACAAAAATGAAATAGCTCCCAATAAAAATGAAATAACTCCCAATAAAAATGAAATAACTCCCAATGATAGAAAATGAAATAACTCCCAACAAGAATGAAATAACTCCCAACACTTCGAAAAAATGAAATAACTCCCAATAAAATTTCATTGGGAGTTATTTCATTTGGGAGTTATTTCATTATGAAATAACTCCCAATGAAAAATAATGAAATAACTCCCAACGCATTGGGAGTTATTTCATTATGAAATAACTCCCAATTTGTATGGAAAAAAAATGGGAGTTATTTCATTTTTTCATTGGGAGTTATTTCATTTGGGAGTTATTTCACGGTACCATGAAATGCATATAGACAAACTTAACCAACAACAAACCCTATAAATTAAAATTAAAAATTTTACCCAATAGTAGGTAACTAAGCAATTAGTATTTATATTTTTACACCAAATAATTAAAACTTAATACAGCCAGTTATGAATAATAACTCCCCGGAAGTTTTATTTTTCTATTTCTTGTTCCCTGGGAAATTTAATTCCCAGGGGATATTTATAATTGGGTTGATATATTAAAACTTTAATGTGCTATTTATTTTTGTTGTTAATAAAGATAAAGAGTTACATTTTAACAGGCCTAAAAAGACTGTTTTGATCAATCGATGCATCGAAAAATTGTTGCTAAAGTTATATTTGAGTTAAATGTCAAAAAAATAATTTTAAATTTTTCTGAGTGTCAAAAAACAATTTAATTTTTTTTATCTTTAGTATTTCATTATGTCTAAGGAATAAGTTTTTGTCCGCTAATTATAACGTCCTTGGCAATCTTTTGCACATAGACCGAGAAAGCCCTAGTGACGTTCATCGCCTTTCCCTGTTCCTATATTAAGCCTTCAATTTGTAAAAAAACAAGCAAGTTTAATGCTTTGTTAAAGGGCAATTTCTCAAATTTTTCTTGTTTATTATATGACTATAGTACTGTGGTCTTTTATATATTTTTAAATTTGTCATCATCTATTATATAAAGAAGGGGTGTGTGTGTATGTATGTATGTATGTTTGTATTTTATAGCTGGCCACACCAGTGGATCGATTTTCGTGAAATTTTTACAGAGTGTTACTTCAAGTCTAAAAGGAACAATAGGCTACTTTTTTTTGGAAATTATTGCTGCCACGCCCACACTACGCTCATTTGTGTGGGAAGGTCAAGTAACAAAATTACCCAGAGCCATACTGCTCGAACGCGTGGAACTAAATACCTGAAATTTACAACACGTGTTAAGCTTTACATGTTTGTTTAAATGCACATGAATTTTAAAACATTGGGCCCGTAAAGGGATAAAAAGGGGACAAAAAGGGAAAAATCGGTAACCTACTATCTCTTGATGTCTATAAGATAGAAACAAAATTTAAAAAGTTTAGCGTTTTCCTTAAGAAATAAACAGACAGGTATTTGGAGTTTTTTTTTAATTTTGGTCCGAAAGGCCGAAAAAAGGGGTTTAAATTATATTTTGGTGCTTTTTGGTACTTTTTGTTACTTTTAAACCAATAAAGATAGTAAAAATTTTTCAAATTGCGTTCGATAGGTCTTACAAAAATATGATTACGTTTTTCGTACTTTTTTTTAATTTTGGGCCCAAAGGGGGAAAAAAGAGCTAAAAATATAGTTTGATTTTTTTATTCGTTTTTTGTAACTTTTAAACCCATAACGATAGGAACATTATTCAAATTAAGTGTAACAGGTCTAAAAAATATGCGTACGTTTTTAGATACATTTTTAATTTTATAGACCCTAAGGGGAAGAAAGGGTTAAAATTATGTTTTAGTACTTTTTGTAACTTTAAAATCAATTATGATAGAAACCTTATTTTCAATTCCTCTTCGAGACCGATTTTTGGAAATTAGTTCGCACGTAAACGGCTTTTAAAGTTAAAATTTTGAAGGTAAAAAAGTGGGCGGTGACACGCCCATAAAAGTTAAACTTTTTATGCTGGTACTTTTATTGCACTGATTTTTTAAAATTGGCACACATATGAAGGCCTCTAATTCCATAGCTCTAAAGGACAAAATTGGAGGATTGCAGCGCCCACAAAAATGTAAGTTTTCAAACTGGTTCTTCTATTGTTGCGATTTTTATGAAGCTCAAAAAAAGACCGATAATATTCATTTTCGGTAAAAAAATGGGTGAAATAAAGATAGACAAACGTGCAAAATTATGTGAAGATAAGGCTATATTCTAGCCAGTTATAGCCCAAAACGCTTAATCCGGGAGGACATTTGTATGGGAGCTCTGTCGAAAAATAACCTGATCATCACCACAAACAACATGCTTTTTTCTTATGCCAAAAAACTTATCTGTTCCAAATTTCATCGAAATATCTGCAAAAATGCGGTCTTTACTTTTTTTACAAGAATACATTAAGATTGAATTCCAAAACGCAGTTTGCTTTGCATTAAAAATTTTCAACTTCTTCCCTTATTCACTCTTTACAATTTGGACAACGTTTTTTGCTTCCAGGACATTAATATAGCTGTAAGCACTCATTTGGAAGTAGAAGATATTATCCAAAACATCATCTTTGCTTTCAGGAAAAACTTGAAATTTCGTGATGCAAAGCAAACTGCGTTTTGGAATTCAGCCTAACTCCTAGCCGGACGGATGGACTGACAAGTTTTAATCGACTCAGGAAGTGATTCTGTGCCAATCGGTATAATTGGAGGTGGGTCTCAGAACTTTTTCTTTGGTGAGGTACAAAAATTTGCACAAAAGCATAATAAAATTTGATATAACAATGTAAGAGAAGTTTGAACTCCTTTTGAAAAATATTTGATATGTGATACCTGTATCTATATTATATAAAGAAAGGTTGTATGTATGTATGTATGTATGTATGTATGTATGTATGTATGTATGTATGTATGTATGTATGTATGTATGTATGTATGTATGTATGTATGTATGTATGTATGTATGTATGTATGCATGTATGTATGTACATACATATGTATTTATGTTTGTAATTTATAGCTGTCCACACCAGTGGATCGATTTTTTTGAAATTTTTACAGCGAGTTACTTAAAGTCTGGAAGAAACAATTGGCAAGTTTTTCTTGGAAATCTTTGCTGCCGCGCCCACACTACGCCCATTTGTGTGGGAAGGTCTGGTTATGAATTGCCTAACCAAATTACCCAAAGCCATACTGATTAAACGCGTAGAGCTAAATACATGTTTGTTTAAATACATACGAATTTTTAGAAATTGGGCCCGTAAAGGGATAAAAAGGGGACATAAAAGGAGAAACCTGTACCCTACTATCTTTTGATGTATATAAGATAAAAACAAAATTTAAAAAGTTTTGCGTTTTCCTTAAGAAACAAACAGACAGGTATCTGGAGTTTTTTTTTTTTTCATTTTGGTCCGAAATGGGAGAAAAAGGGGCTAAAATTATCTTTTGGTACTTTTTGGCATTTTTTGTTACTTTTAAACCAATAAAGATATAAACATTATTCAAATTGCGTTCGATAGGTCTTAAAAAAATATTATTACGTTTTTCGTACTTTTTTAATTTTGGACCCAAAAGGGGAAAACAGGGTTAAAAATATATTTTGATTTTTTTATGCGTTGTTTGTTACTTTTCAACCAATAAAGATAGAAACATAAGACAGGCCTTAAAAATATGAGTACGTTTTTGGGTATTTTTAGAATAATTGGACTCTTAGGGGGAAAAAAGGTTAAAATTATGTTTTAGTACTTTTCGTAACTTTAAAACTAATGAAGGTAGAAACATAATTTAAATTGCAATCGTCAGGTTACCAAAAAATGTTAATATGTTAATAAGGGGCTAAGATTATATATAGAAGTTTATAAATAATTTTTGCTTATTAAAACTTTCTGAATATCCAAAACTGTAAGCCTGGTAAATTTCCAATTTTTATGAGCTAAGTAAATAGTAGGGCTGACTTATTATTTATTGCAACTTATGTGGGGCAACCAATAAATTTAAAAAAATATAAATTCTTTTGTGTTTACATATTTGAATAATTTTACTATGATTGGGGTAGCGAAGCACACCGGGGCTTAGCTAGTACTTATATAAATCTGGCAGTAAACACCTCTATTCTTCCCCTACAAGAACAGTGACAGTCATTTGACCGTCACAAAATTTCGTCATTATTTTCTTTAATTTTCTTAAGGGCGATGTGAAAAAAATTACCGAAACTTTTGTGTACGTGTGATTTTGCATCTTTCTCGCACCTTTGGAAATGATAGAAATATTGGTCACAAATGACCGAAAAAAATGCTTTAGTGTTAGTTTCGGTCACGAATTTCTTGTAGGGGCATTTCCATTCGATTTGTAATTTTTGTCTTCGACCTTTTTCACATTTACTTAGCGTATTTTGGACTTCTTTCTTTTTATACTAAAATCTTGAGCTTCTTAACATTAAAATTGGAAAAAATATCTCTTATTTATATTTAAAAATGTGCGTATTTAAATGCAGAATAAGCGCGCACATCTGTTCAAAATCGAACACAAAGGGTGTTCGGTAAAATATTTAACAGTGCGCGGCCTTGTGGCTTTGATTTCAGTTTCTGATACGTTTTTTTCCCTTATTTATGGACCTAAAGTTAATCAAAATACTCCAACAAATAAAACAAGAAGGATTGTATTTAAGGTTGTCATGTAAATATTACCTGTTTAAAAGCGTCCAATAAATACTCCAATTTTTATAGATTTGACCACAAAAGATTTGCCACATTTTAAATTTAGCCAGCCGTTTAGAATACCCCAATTGTTTAATAAAACCTTCGAAGTGTTTCTTGCTTATCCCAATTTATTTCAAATAAAATTAATAAAATATTTCTTCTTAATTTAATACTGTTCCCACGAAAAAATTTTATTTTTAAATAAAAGCAATAATTTAATTATAATTCATACGTTGTTTTCTTTTTTCATTTTCTTAGTATTTAATTTCAAATCAAAAACATTGCGGGTTAACTTAACATTAAGTTATTACGAAAAAAGCTTTTCTTCCTAATGTTAATCTTAGAAACCCATTTTGCTTAATATTTATGAAGAAAATGAATGTAAAAAGTAAAGAAATTATCATAGTAATACATATAGTTTTTTTAATAAAAACGCTTAAGGCTTGAACTTCAAGTTTTGTTTACATCAACAATTAACAAAAAAATAACTGAATAACACATATTTGTAAAATACATATGCATGTATGAAGGTTTTACACAAATGATGTAAAAATTATAGTTTGGAAATTATTGCGCTGGGGTTGGCTGGGGTAAGGGAGCCAAGCGACTGACAAAAGCAATACCACCACGTATAACTTTCCCCACAGCATTGGGAGAGCGAGCAGCTAAACTTTCAGCCGTCATTCGCAATTCAGCAAAAGCATTGCGTGTATAGGGATTACGACGAGAACTGTAACGCATGACCAGAAAATGATAATAGATAATTGGAGTCATAAGACCAGCTCTACCCCTGTGATAAGGAAATAAAATTTTATATTAATTAAATTTTTTTTCAATTATGTCTGCAACAAAAAAACTTACATAAAAGTTAATACAACAGCTAAAGGCATTATAAAGATTTCAGAGAAAGAAGCTGCTTTCAAAATATTAGCTGCCTGAAATTCAACCAAGGATATTAAGAACCGTGCTCCCCACCAGGAATTTTGACCAATAATCTAAAGAAAGAATATTTAAATGAAAAAAAAAAAAATATTAATTTTTTACTTACATCTAACAACTTTAATGAATAACTGGAGGCGTGTAATACAGCAAACAATACAATTGGTATCAATATCAAAAGTGTTGGCTGTATATTAAAGAATATCAATGAATACATAAGGTAATGGCATGAGTCCTCCGCTAGCAAACGTGACAAAAATTCACGAGAGAAAGTAAAGGATGGTAAACGTTGATGTAAACGCAAGGCCGAAACAGCAGCATTTGAAAGTAATACTTTGTTAAAAGCGCTTTGTTGACTGCCAAATAAAGGTAAAACATAGCCCATGGTAAAAACAATAGCTAACAAACGCAAAAACCACATGGCACCATCAACTTTATTAGCCTTAAAGTGCTCAATCATTTTCGCGGGTACATTAGCTGTTGGTTGGGGTGTTGTTGGCGGTGTTGTGGAATTCGGCGATGAGTTGTCATTCTTTTGCGGTTGATCTTCTGCTTCGTTGTTCATTTTATTGGATTTGATTTATCTAAAAAAGACGAAAACAAAATAACAAAATAATTAAATCAAATAGTAATTATTATTTAACATTTTTATTTTTACTTTAATAATGTTTTTTAAGACAAAAAAAAAGGTTTAGCAGCTTAGTTTTTAAAGTGGGAATGTCTAAGAAGAAATTTTTTCCAAAACCGCAAATGGTTGAAAATAACTTGTAAAATTGTTATTTATTATTTATACCCATAATTTTAGCAAATAGCTAACTGTTTGTCTTAACACATAATAGTTATCTTTATCTCTTAGGTAAAACTATATAAAAAATTGTAATAGGAAAGGCATACCTACGTGTTAATATTACAAAAATTAATTAACACTTTCAATATCTAAACACACCTAGATATCTATCTTGATGGTGTTTAAATAGATTTTTGGAGAACCAAGTGTTTTATTAAATATTTTTTTTTTTAATTAAAAAAAATTATTTCGGACTAAAAAATTCATAATTAAAAAAATTATAGTTATTAAAGCAAAAAAAAAAAAATTGATTAAAAAAAAATCAGAAAATAATTATTTCTTGGCAAAAATTATAAAAAATCAAAAAATATTATTTTTCAAATTTATTTTTTGGCAAAATTTTTACGGTGGTTTAACTGAAATTAATTATAAAATTAAGATTACTGGATTCATTTCCCGGGAACCCGGCCTTCCAAATTAAGAATAATGATTAGGTTGTTCTAATTCATTTCATTTCATTTCATTTCATTTCATTTCATTATTTATTTATTTAACCGAGCCCTCATGGGCCATATATGGTTAATAGTATACAAAAGATGTGCTTATAAATTAGAATAAAAAGAAACATTTTATTTTAAGTCCATTAATAATTCAAGAACCATAATAATTATTATCATACTACAGCAGATATTTTAGCTATGCAAATTATACAAACCAAAAAAAATATACATATGTTGTAAATAAGCTAATGTACATTACTTAAAAAAAAAAAAAACTGATTTGTAATTATTCAATGAGAGAAAGCAATAACACGAAAGTAAGTATTTATTTATTTATTTATATACATATGTTGTTAGGTCATGTTAGCAACGACAACCGAAAATTTCCAGAATTTAAATTTATAAAGAAGAAAGATAACTATGAAAAATTGATCTGACATTGGACAAAGAAAAAGAAAAGACTTTAAGATCATTTGGTAGTCTGTTCCATATCCGAGAAACTCTGACAACAAATGAAAGTTCATAAGCAGAACAGTTGATCCTGTGAATAATAATTTGTGGGGCACGAGATGAACGGGAAAAAACAAAATTGTTATATAAATACTCCGGACAACGTGTACAAATGGTTTTGTAAAAAACCATGAGAAGTCTAAGCTTGATATGCGCATTAAATGTCAACCCAATAAAACTTACAACATAAGAGGATACGTGATCACGCATCCTCAATCCATAGACATACCTAACGATCCTGTTTACTATCATACCAATCTCCCTAAGTGCAGTTCGATTAACTGCAGAGTAAACCTCGATGCCATAATTGACAATTGAAAGAAGTAAAGAGTGAGCGCACAAGACCCTAGTACACAGAGGCAGGCAGTGGCCCAAGCTATACAAACGCCTCAAACCGAAACATACTTTAGATCTAATAGAGTTGATGTGGTTACAAAAATTCAGTTTATTATCCATAATAATCCCTAAACAGCGCAAATTGTCAACAAATGTAATGGGTATGTTACACATTCTCAGATCAGGAAGACAGTCATTACCTAATCCGAAACACATGGCTTTAGTTTTATTGATGTTTAATCTCAAAAAATTTCGTTCCATCCATGAGTTGGCAACATCCAACGAATAATTGATGCGGTCAGTAAAAACATCAGTTACCCGCCGCTCACTGAAAAACACTAAATGGATGTCGTCTGCATACAGAAAAATGTCCGAAGTAGGTAGGTTGATGTCACTCACAAAATCATTCATGTATAACATAAATAGGAGTGGGCCTAGGATGGAACCCTGAGGAACACCACTAGTACAGGGCAAGTTAGCTGAGCAGCTCTCCTTAGCAGCTACAAACTGTTGCCTATCCGATAGATAGGAACAGATCATTCTGCAGGAGGGGCCACTAAAAATTTTAAATCAGCATAACTATTTAATATATTTTCCAAAAAAAAAAAAAAAAAAGCTGGGACAAAATGTAATAATTTTCTTGGGACGAATCGCGGGTTTCGACCCGAAACGAAATTTTACTGAATCGAAGGGATTGTCTGCTTTTACTATTGAAATTCTAAAAATAATTTTTCAATTTAGATTCAAATCGTATGCCATAATTTGCCACCTGGGAAAAGTTTGTTTCACTTTTTTGATTACCAAGGTACATGTGTGCGAAGCAAGGTAGGTATACTACTACTTTCTTTAATCTTTGTAAATGCATATTTTACTTTTTTTAGAATGTACTTTGAGCGATAACAATTTTATTGGTATAATAAAGATAATTTACTTAAATGTTTGGAACATATAAAATTGCTAGTAATAAAAATTAATTTTTAAGTGTATTTTAATCTGGCGATAAAAGTGCAACATACATATCGCTACCTTAATATAGAAAGGCCCCTTGCCAAATTTATAGGCACGGGCATTTTTTTTAAAAGGGTACTTTTGAGAAATCCATTGACAATTAAAACCTTTGTCTTTAGCCAAAAATCTATTAATACAGACTTAAATTTTAACATTTTTTTACATGCTTTAAACAATTGATGATTTAAAGTGAATAATTTTTTTTGTTTAATGTCATGTTCTTGAATTTCCCAAGATAGGTTTGATAATTACATTCTTTAAAAAAATGTGACATGTACCTTTGTATATGGACTTCGTTGTATTTGGAAAACGTTTTCAGTCGTTACCCAGCATACCATATGCGCTCTAAATGAGCTCAAAAAGACTCTTTTGTCGGAACGCTGACGCTCATAAAGAGTTCATAAAATAATCATAAACAGTCATAAAACGCTCATTTTTGAGTGGCTTTTTCCACTAAACTGGTCACTCATGAAAGAGCTCTAAATTTTATGCATAAAAGAGTATTTTATGACTCTTTTTTTAAAACGCATTTTGAGCTCTTATTCCAGTTTTCGTTTACACTCTCTCTTTCTAAAATACGTTCACTCTCACTATTTTCTTCAACAACACTATTATTTTTAAGACTACATGCTGGATTTTCTTTTCTTAATTTGTTTGAACGAAGTTCACTTATTATTAATTATCTTTTTTTTTTAGTTTGCTCTTTTAATTATTTCAATTATGTATTATTTTTGCATTTATTATAAGATAACTCACAATTTTGTCTTTACGCTTCCAAAAATATTTACTAATGAATCAATTTGTGTAACTTCTTGCTTCTGCTTAGCTGGAATTTACCGTTATCTGTCAGAGTGCAGAAATTACTCATAAAAAGCACATAAAATCGATCGTTTATGAGCTCAGAAATATGCACGCAAGAAACATTCACAAAAGCTCATAAAATCGCTCATATATGAGCTCATATATAAGAGCGCTCCGATAATGGTATGCTGGGTACCCAGCATACCATATGCGCTCTAAATGAGCTCAAAAAGACTCTTTTGTCGGAACGCTGACGCTCATAAAGAGTTCATAAAATAATCATAAACAGTCATAAAACGCTCATTTTTGAGTGGCTTTTTCCACTAAACTGGTCACTCATGAAAGAGCTCTAAATTTTATGCATAAAAGAGTATTTTATGACTCTTTTTTTAAAACGCATTTTGAGCTCTTATTCCAGTTTTCGTTTACACTCTCTCTTTCTAAAATACGTTCACTCTCACTATTTTCTTCAACAACACTATTATTTTTAAGACTACATGCTGGATTTTCTTTTCTTAATTTGTTTGAACGAAGTTCACTTATTATTAATTATCTTTTTTTTTTAGTTTGCTCTTTTAATTATTTCAATTATGTATTATTTTTGCATTTATTATAAGATAACTCACAATTTTGTCTTTACGCTTCCAAAAATATTTACTAATGAATCAATTTGTGTAACTTCTTGCTTCTGCTTAGCTGGAATTTACCGTTATCTGTCAGAGTGCAGAAATTACTCATAAAAAGCACATAAAATCGATCGTTTATGAGCTCAGAAATATGCACGCAAGAAACATTCACAAAAGCTCATAAAATCGCTCATATATGAGCTCATATATAAGAGCGCTCCGATAATGGTATGCTGGGTACAAAGTTTAGCACAAACACTCACAATGGCCTTTATCTATCAATGTAGTGGTGATGAGTATTAAATAATTATATAAACAAATACTAGTCACTATTGTAATAGGTAGTTTAAAAAGGTTGAAAGCATTAAATAAATCTAGATATTTAAACTATTACACTTATTACGCATTTAAAGTAAACTCCAAAGTACAAATTTTTTAAATTTCAGTAATATGTACACATTTTCAAAATAACCTAAATTTATAGAGGATAAGCAGAAATAGGCACTTATTCGTAAAAAACTGCAATTTTAAAAAAGCTTTAATTTAACAAATCTTATAAGGTTCATTAACCTAATTACATAGAATTTCACTTTTTTCATAGCCTCTGCAATTACTAAAGCAATGAGTTAAATTTTAATGTGTTGTGGCTTAGGGCAAAGAAACGTAAAAACGCCATAGTGTGGCAGTTTTTTAAAATAATTTAGGATCTAATATTAAGTAAGCGGATGTAACAATTTAATCGGTAAGCTTTTTTCGATAAAAGATTTACACAAAAAACCTTAATATTTTTTGATTGCTTTTTTTCACTTTATAGTGAAGAGACAGTATCCCTCCAAAGAAGACGACTATGCGCGTAGTAATTTTTTTAACTTAAATTGAGAAAAATTTCCTAAGTGGTTGCAATAGTTAAAACAAACAACACTTACATTTTGTAATAATCCAAGTAACAACAATTATTATAATTTTTTCAATAATGATTCTACAAAAACTAAAGTTTAATATCCGCGTTTTAGGCAGAAATATTTACGCACACACACGTCAGTTTTAATTTTTTTGTGAAAAAAAACTTTCACAGAAAAATGTCAAAAAAATAGTAAATGTCATTCCAAATTAGTCAGTGTTGGAAAATGGAAAAAATTAAATCATCTATTGTGAGTTGTAACAAACGCCTTATGATTCAGATAGGTACCTATGAAATATATAGAGGTATAAAATGTAAAAAGTTTTCGATAGCAAACCCACTTATCGTTTCAAAATGAATATATTAAAATAGGGTTTCTAAAAGCTGCGAAATGTTATTTCAACTGAAACTTTCTAAAAATGAATGCAACATATAAGGCTTGGTTATTAAAAAAAAGTTCCATTACACAAGAACCAACTATATAAGCAGCGTCCCCACGTAGCAAATTTAACGTCGGCATAATCACGGCACACGATCTCTGATTGCTTTGGGTACAGGAAACGTAAAAAAGCAATTTCATATGTACTCCATGTTTGTTTTATAAAATTATGTTTTGATAAATTTTTTCTTAAGTTAAATTAATATTATATCAATATTTATCATTTCCTAAATTTTCTTCCAACATGTTTTGAAAAGAAAAAAAAAACCAATATGGCAGATACAGTGAATTGACAGGTAATTGCTTGGCAAAAATTGTTTAGGCAATTGCTAGAGCAATATTGCCTAATTTGCGGCTTACACGTCGCAATTTGCATGAAAGCAATTAAATTTGACAATTGCTGCAATAAATATTGCTACATTTAGACCCCAAGGTTGTCTAAAAATTACTTCAAGGCACATATTCCAAGTAGCAAAACACATTAATGTATGTACATAAGGACAAGAAATTAAAAATAAATCCATATTAATACCAAGTGTAGACAGGAGTTAACCAAATAGTGCACTTAGGAAACTGTTACACGTTCAATATATATTGTGATATTTAGATCGCGATCCATTTAAGTGGATTGATGGATCACGGCCGTACGCTACATGTTCAATATTTATCACGTCAGTATTTACGTTATTTTTATTAGAGCTGTGCCAAATCGTTCATTTCAGTGATCGCCCAGTTTCGTTCAATTTATAAAAATTAATCCGTTCGTTCAATCGTTCGACAGTACGGCAACATGTTTTTTTAAAGATTTGTTTTGACATAGCTTGTGGTTTTGACATTCAAAATAGAAAAAACTTTTTGGGAAATAAAATTTAAATAATCCATATATAAAAATTGTGTAAAAAGTGTAAAGTAATCCATAAAAACACAAACACTATAATAAATCAAACTTCTTAGAAAAAGACTGTTAAACCAAATTTAAAAAAATTATGGCAGTGCCACAGCGATGCTCAAAAGAAATATGTACGCACATTCGCAAACTTTTTAAAGCAACTCTTATCAATACACAAACAATAAACTGAAACAAAAGAACATAACATAAAAAACACATCTGAACGAACGAAATTGTGGCATAAAAAAGACCTGAAGAAACAAACATTGAACGGAACACAATTGAACGAAAAGCGCTCAGTAAAATAACCGGATCACTTCGTTCAATTCGGTGATCCGTTCATTTTGACCCGTTCGTTCATGAGCTACACAGCTCTAATTTTTATGCTGTGCGGGTTAATTCCGATTCCACCGGCAGAACCCACTCGCTTTCACTGTCTTCTGCCATTACCCTTTATTACAATAAACTTTACACAAATTTTGTCAATTGTTTTACTTTCCATTTTTTTAATTTTTTCCACTGCGTATTTTATTTTATATCTATTTATTTGACACTTTTTACTGACGTATCATGATTTAATATGATGAAAATGCTACACGTTCAATATTTATCACGCGATCCGCGATCCGGATTTTGGATTTCATATTTTAGGCCATTCTGCGATATGGATCGCGATCCATCAGTATTGCATGTATCACGATATTTATTGAACGTGTAGCAGTGTCCTTACAAAAACAGCTGTTATTGTTACCTTGTGTTTTTATTTATGTATGTATGTCAGCTTTAAACAAAAACAACGGGGCTTAAGCTTTTCTGGAGTTAATCCAATATTAAATGGTTTAAAACTAGATAATCTAATTCTCAAATACATTTAAACATTATGGAGGATGATGATATTTCTCTATCGGCTGATACCTTAGCTATTTTAAATAATTTTTTGGCCGAAAAAGCCCAACGGGAAAAACAAGAATCAGAAAAAATTGTTAATAAAGTGGGTAAGGAGGCACAGTTTGAAGAGGATTGGGTAGGTATTGCATTGTAATTATACTATTTATAATAATTTTTGTTTTGTTTTTAGCAATTAAGTCAATTTTGGTATAGCGCAAGTACTAAAAAGTCCTTAGGTTTGGTTGTATTAGAATTATTAAAGGATGCATCTGATAAATCTTCATATAGCATAGCTTTACTATCAAGTCCTTCTCTATACGCAACTGTTAAGGAAATTCATGAAAATGGCAAGTTGCTTTTATAAAACTTAAATTACCCAGCTTCATGCTTGTAGCCGTCTAGTGCTAGTACCGGCTAAAGTTATCTAGAAAGTGTCGAATATTCTCAACAAAAAAAATTGTAATTTTATTAATTTTTTGATTGCAGTAAAAATTTTTGAATTTGACAAGCGTTTTTCCGCGTATGGAGACGATTTTGTATTTTACGATTTTAACGAAGCAGATAATGAGAAATATCTTGAAGAGTTTTGGCACGAGTTTGATTTGATAATAGCTGATCCTCCATTTTTATCCAATGAATGTATTACAAAAGTTTGCAAAATCATAAAAAACCTAATGAAACCAGGAGCAAACATTATCTTTTGCTCTGGAAAAATTGTTGAACCTTGGTTGATTGCTAGTCTGCCGGTAGTTAAATGTAAATTTCAACCTGAACATGAACGCAATTTGGGAAATGAGTTTGTATCATATGCTAATTTCAGTTTAGATGATTTTATAAAAAGCTAATACAAAAATAAAAATTTTTTAATGAAAAACTAGTTTTTATTTAAAACATAAAAAATTGTGACTTAGCGTTTATCCATCCAAAAAAGTGTTTGAGTTTTTAATAAAGCTTAAATGCAAAAATTAAAAAAAATTGTATAATATTTTTCATTGCATGACTGTATTTCTATTTTGCAGCTTCGGCTTCTTTACGTTGTTGTACTAGTTCACGTAAGCCATCTTCTTGGTCCTTAAGAGATTTTACTAAAAATTCTTTCTTTTTGCTTAGCAGCTCGATAGCGTTATCACATTTTTCCTGTTTAGCTTTTAAATCGCTGCGCATATCCTGGACACTTGTTAATAAAAACATGCGGCCCACCGATAAATAAACTCTAGAATAACATATAAAAATCGTTAAAGATTTTATTAATATAGAATTTTTTTAAAAATTTACTACCTGGTATCTTCTGTTAAATCACTAGTACCCTTTTCGGTCAATTGATATTTGTGTTTGCCGTTCTTGACCATATCACATTTCATATCGATCATATTCATTTTCTTCGTTGTTTCAATTTTATTGATTTGCATTTCGGTAAAAGCCTAGAAGGAAGGCCACAAGCCGTATAAAAATTGTGTAGCAAATCCACTGCTCCAGGCAATGATTTATTATGGGATAGTGGTTTTTAAACCTACTTTACAACTTACCTTTTTTAATTCCATATCCATTTGTTCCATTTTGTAGTTTTTTGTTGTTTAAGTTAAAGTTTAACAAATATTTATTTAATTTTCTGCAATAATTTATACAAAAAGGCAACACCTGCAAAATAAATTAGGTTTTCTAGTCGCCTGTGAAATTTTTTCAATGACAGTTTTTTATTTACATTTTGTTAGTGGGAAGCATGTCATTTGCATGGCAGTGTTGAAAAGTATGAAAAAAATATTGTGAATTGTTTTTTTTTTTTGACAAAATATATATTTCGAGCTTAGTTTAGACGATATTTTTTGCACGCCTAGATCAGACGTATTCAGTTCAGTTATTACTTATCTAGCATGATTATTTTATTACACATGATATGAAAGTCGAAAAAGTTACTCTCACATATGTTTACTTAACATAACAAATATTTTAGAACGTTTTTTCATTTGTAAGGGCACTGCCACACGTTCAATATATATTGTGATATTTTGATCGCGATCCATTTAAGTGGATTGATCGATCACGCTCGTATGCTACATGTTCAATATTTATTACGTCAGTATTCACGTTAGTTTTGTGCTGTGCGGGTTAATTCCGATTCCACCGGCAGAACCCACTCGCTTTCACTGTCTTCTGCCATTACCCTTTATTACAAAAAACTACACAAATTTTGTCAATTATTTTACTTTTCATTTGTTTAATATTTTCCACTGCGTATTTTATTTTATTTCTTTTATTTAAAACTTTTTATTGACGTATCATAATTTAATATCATGAAAGTGCTGCACGTTAAATATTAATCCGCGATCCGGATTTTGGACTTCATATTTTAGGGCACTGCTACACGTTCAATAAATATCGTGATATTTCTAGTATCACAATATTTATTGAACGTGTAGCATGCAATATTGATGGATCGCGATCCATATCGCAGAATGGCCTAAAATATGAAATCCAAAATCCGGATCACGGATCGCGTGATAAATATTGAACGTGTAGCATTTTCATGATATTAAATCATGATATTTCAGTAAAAAGTGTCAAATAAAATAAATAAAATAAAATCCGCAGTGGAAAAAATTAAACAAATGAAAAGTAAAACAATTGACAAAATTTGTGTAAAGTTTATTGTAGTAAAGGGTAATGGCAGAAGACAGTGAAAGCGAGTGGGTTCTGCCGGTGGAATCGGAATTAACCCGCACAGCCCAAAAATAACGTAAATACTGACGTGATAAATATTGAACATGTAGCATACGAGCGTGATCCATCAATCCACTTAAATGGATCGCGATCCAAATATCACAATATATATTGAACGTGTAGCAGTGCCCTTAGGGCACTGCTACACGTTCAATAAATATCGTGATATTTCTAGTATCACGATATTTATTGAACGTGTAGCATGCAATATTGATGGATCGCGATCCATATCGCAGAATGGCCTAAAATATGAAATCCAAAATCCGGATCGCGGATCGCGTGATAAATATTGAACGTGTAGCATTTTTATGATATTAAATCGTGATACGTGAGTAAAAATTTTTTAATAAAAGAAATAAAATAAAATACGCAAAGAAAAAATATTAAACAAATGAAAAGTAGAACAATTGGCAAATTTTGTGTAAAGTTTATTGTAATAAAGGGTAAGGGCAGAAGACAGTAAAAGCGAGTGGGTTCTGCCGGTGGAATCGAAATTAACCCGCACAGCACAAAAATAACGTAAATACTGACGTGATAAATATTGAACATGTAGCATACGAGCGTGATCCATCAATCCACTTAAATGGATCGCGATCCAAATATCACAATATATATTGAACGTGTAGCAGTGCCCTTAGGCCATTCTGCGATATGGATCGTGATCCATCAAAATTGCATGCTACACGTTCAATAAATATCGTGATACTAGAAATATCACGATATTTATTGAACGTGTAGCAGTGCCATAATAGCTAGGTTATGTAATTGTGTCTTTTTTTTGATATATGGGGAAATGATTAAGTAAAAGTATTAAGTTAAATTATATGGGACATAACCGTAACTCCATTGCCATAAGCATTAAACTTTGCCTCCGGTTTTTATATAGATACATATATTGCCGAAAGGCTATTTGATTCAAAATACGTAGTAGCGTCCCTGATAAAATACATTTTAAGTAATTTTAAAACGTAATTAATATAATTGGAATATTTGACCAAACTTTTATTAAAAAAGAAAAACAAAAAAAAAAAAAGGTTTTTTCTAAAGAATAGGTATATAAAAATATACTTTTTACTTCACATAGAATTTTTTACGAAAATATTTGATTTTTGTTTGCATTGTTCACCGTTTGCTCCACAATTAATTTCCAATATGCAACTTTATTTGTCTCCATAACGTTTATGATAGAATAGGGTTAAAAACCACCTGTTAAAAAATGAAAAGCATTAAAATTTTTGAAGAATTTCAACGAGATAACATTATATAAATGTACGCACTGTACACAGATACATACATGTTTTGCCAAATTATTAAAAAATTTAATTACTAAAAACTCGGTAATTTTTTGCTTTGTTTTTGTTAACAGCTTCTTTTTGGTTTTGTATCATAACAGTGGGCTTTGCAAGCGCAAGGCCATTTACAAGGACCACATGTTTTAACCAAATAACGTGTTGAACATATGCTTCCAAAGCCTTTTATAGAAATATAGTGTTTTTTTTAATTAAATTTAATTTAAATAAATATTTGCTACATAAGCATGAATGAGTTTTAACTTACATGATGAATTGAAAAATTTATTTTGAACCTCTAAAAGAGATCGTTGCAAATTTTATAATGGTACTCAACTGGTGTTTACTTTATATATGTATCATTTCGAAAGGAAATACTTTCAAAACTCTGTGTAAAACATAGAATAAGAAATAGTTTCTTTTCGAAACTGAAAACAAAATAAGTACCAACAATGGCTCCTCTATGTCCGAAAGTCTTTATCAAAATTTATGAATTAAATACAAATTTATGTATTAATGCAATCTTAGTACTATATTAAACGCATATCACCAAACCTCTTTTGAATATTGAAGCAAAAGTTGGATTAAATTAAGTAAATGAAAAGGTCCTCTCGGTTAATTGAAAAAATGTTCGAAAAAAACCAAAGAATTAAAGAGTTTACATAAACTAAAAGTCCTTAAAAAATTTGTTGGAGGATTAATATGTAATTCGATTTAAATCGAAAAATTTGAAACCGTACAAACTGTATTACGTAAGATTTTAAAAAATAAAGCTTTTTGATTCGAGTAGAATTACCTAATAACCTCCAATATTTAAAATCCCAACAACATTCTTCCTATTTATAAATGTTTTTTTTTTGCAAACTTACATGGGTAACCTGCAGGTGTATTGCAGGCATTCCACACACGTGGGTCTGGTATCCCAGCTTCTGGCAATGGTGGACAACATAAAGGTGATGGTGAACAAGGTACCGGTGAGGCGGCAGCATATGGTGAACTAGAAGGACCACAAAATGTTGTGTCGAATTCACCACCATAAGCAGATGGCGAAGGACAAGATGTAGCACAGCGACGTCTCTTAACACCCATAGTAAAATTAGCATAGCGTAAAGGAAATGAGGCAGGACAACATCCAGGCTTTGGAATACACATGCAAGCCGAACGACCTTGACACAAGGAACGAGGACATTTGTCCTGTAGGCCATTGCGTTTGATGCAATCGCATGTGGTGTACATAATGCCGCTGCGTAATTCACGGCTACGACATGCTTTAGGCTAAAAATAGGTAAAATCAGAATTTGTTTTAGTCGTTTTTCTTTTGAATATGCAAAATTAATGCTTGATTTGGCTCTCGATTATTGTCAAGGTGAAATTGAATTCACCTTGATACGAGAAGCCAATCAAGGTAAATTCAAACTCTAAACTCACCTTGACAATATTTAAGTAAAGCTGGAAGACATTGATCCAGTTGGCTTTGTAGGGATTGACAACTTGTTGAAACCTAGCAAACAGGCCCACAGGGGCCACATGGAACTTGAGGACCACAGGGGCCACACGGACTACAATGGGTATTCCAGGGGGTGGGAGCGCAGGGATAGCAAGGTCCACATTCAGGGGCTTCATAGGGAAAACCAGGTAGACACGGTTTACAAGGTCCACAAGGGCCGCAAGGCCCAGAGGGACCGCAAGGAGTTGGTACAAAAGGTCCTGAAGGCATTGCCATGCCGCAAGGTCCACAGTTAGGCACATAGCCTGAGGGACCACAAGGACCACACGGGCCACAAGGTTCACATAGCGGATATTGATTGGTTGAGAAACAAGGCAAAGGTCCACAAGGACCACATGGCGAATTAGGCCCAATTGGACAAGGTGGGCATCCAGCACTCGGTTTGTAATTAATAGGACCAGTTGGATAACAGCAGAACTCCCTAGGCGGTGGTATATCTAAAGTTTGTGGTTTGGGCTGGCACAATATCGATTGGCACACTTCTCTTGGCTCACAAATGCGTTTCGGATAGCAAACAACATAAGGATCCGGTATCATAGAGGGATAATAAATAACTCTTGGCTCTCGCACCATTTGCGAAACCCATGTAAGTTTTGGAACTTTTATAACCCTAGTGGTATCAACAACTTTCGGTATGGTTATTTGGCGACAACGATTAACCACCATGGGCTCAGGTATAACTTTTTCGGTAAACACTACCCGTTTTTTACAAATTAAACGTGGTGGTTGTTGAACCGTAATACATTTGGGCAGAGGTGGTGGTATGCGTGGGGCACATTGGGGCATGGCATCTAATTGAGCACCATTATAACACTTGGGAGAGCACTATTTACCACAGCCAAGCCAAACAAGCAAAAGCAGCATTTGATTTTAAGGAATTATGTAAATAAAAAATTCTTTTTAAACGAAATAAAAATATACTTTACTTAACACTTACCTCAAATGGTGCGCTGCATGGATCACAGGGACTGCAAGGGCCACAGGGTGGGCAAGGTCCGCAAGGA
Organism: Melanophora roralis; assembly: GCA_963583895.1. NCBI lineage: Eukaryota > Metazoa > Arthropoda > Insecta > Diptera > Rhinophoridae > Melanophora > Melanophora roralis. Next base: position 20,575,403 of record OY757188.1, read on the forward strand.
GAGCCGCATGGGTCACACATTTTTTTTGGGGATTTTAAAATTATCTGCAAATTATTTTTTATTTATTTTATTATTTATTTATATAATATTTATGAAAACTTACTTTTTAGTGAAAATTTTTTAAAATTTTAATATTTTTTAAGATTTATAATTTTTTTACTAAAAATTTTGTTTTCTGAAGTTCTGCTTGTAGGCTTGAAAATTTTTCTGAAGTAAATTTGTCAGAAATTTCAAAACTTTATTAAAATTTCAATACTTTTGAGAAATAAATTTTTTGTTTTTAACAAAAAAAAAAATATTACTGTAAAACAAGTAGTTTTATCATGTACATATCTATAGCGGTCACAGTTTGCGAGATATAACGTATCAAAAATTTCATAAAAAATTGTTAATTTGATTGGAGGCTGACTGAAAAATTTATATTTTTGAATATGTACGATTATTTCAAAAAGTAATGAACGGTTCGGATGAAGGCCCGCGCAGTTGAAATTATCGATTGTGTGGATTTGTCAGTCACGATGTCGCAGTGGTCGAGTGAGCATCGCGCGTTCGCTGTGAAGACATTTTTTAAGAGTAATATTTCTTTTTAATACGGAAAAGAGCAGCCTTACTGGGACTTCAAAGAGCGATTATTCATGAAGTTTTAAAAAAGGATCTGAAGTTCCATTCTTTTTAATTTCAAATCGTTCAAAAACTGAAAGAAAGTGACTTTGATTAAAGCAACAGTTTTTGTGAAACGATGTTGGAGCGTTTTCGCACTGTAAATCCCAATTTTTTAGAGCGACGAGGCTTATTTTTACTTAAACGGCCACGTCAACAAGCAAAACTGTCGATACTGGTCTCCAAAAACCTGCATCCCTCGATTGAAAAATCAAAAACCATTGCATTGCCAAAGGGTAACTGTTTAGTGTGCCTTATTCACGCATGAGGTAATTAGACTATTTTTTTTTGAAAATTCTTGAGGCCAGGCGACAAATGTCCACGGTGAAAATTATCGACGCATAATTACAGAATTCTTTTTGTAAAACCTACGAGCTCATCCATCGTACTCTTTACAAACGTGGTTTCAACAGGTAGGGGCGACTGCACACACAGCGAGAGCTGCGATGAGTTTTCTTTGGAAAAATTTCCCCCAAAAACTGTTCAGTCTCTTTGGGGAGATCCAATGGTCACCGAGGTCACCCAATCTATGGATTTTTTTTATGGGACTACCTTAAAGAGAGGGGTTTTAATGACAATCCCCAATCTCTTGTGGCCTTTAAGGAAAATATTCGTTAAGAAGTGAACTCAATGAACAAAGTTTACTGCAGTGTGTGGCGCAGAACACGAGGCTCCATTTTGAACAGTATGTTCAACTTGACGGAAGACATGTGATTATATACTCTACTAAAAAAAAAAACGATTTTCATTCTATCATTCAATGCTCTTGAAAAAACTTTGCGCTAATTATTACGTTTTTCCTTAAGTTTCAAAATATAAATCTGCCACCAGACAGCCTGTATAAGGTTCCAGATTAATTATACTTAATGGTGTCGCAAATGGATATTAACGAAATTTCAAAATAAATAAAGTACTTTTATACTTCTTATATTTTTTTAAATTGTATGTACGCAAAGGCGTACCGTCAAATTCTAAATTTTATATATAAAAATCTCCGCATCTCCTTTGTGAACCCTTTCTTCGAATATTACTACTATTTATTAACCAAAAATATTTTCTCCTAAGTGTTGTTATTAAAGGCTATCAATTTACCCCTTTCTTTGTAAACGTAGTTTTAATTATTTCATAAAACAGAGTACTTAAACAGAAGAATTAGATACTATTAGCATTCAAAAGTAAAGTTTTTTCTATTCTCTATGTAATGCTTACCCATAATCTTTAATTTTTACCTTTTAAAGGAAAATTTTTAAAAAGAAATTTTTGTTCTAAAATTTATGACTTTTTGCTTCAACCTGATAAAAAAGAATATTTTTTCCTATTATAGAATCATAAACACAAAAATTTTCCCTAAATGTATAAAAAAATACGCAAAATAGTACAATTATTTCTGGGTCATTACCCCTTAATTAATTGAAATTTCTAGACTCTTAATCTTAAAAAAGGCAAAGATGACCATATATGTAAAAAGTACCTTTCGCCCACTTAGTTATTTTCAAATTCTATGTGCCGTCTGTTCTTACTATCTACGATAATAGCCCTAAATTTTTAAATCTATAGACTCATAGCGGCTAAAAAGGCAAAAAAGTACCAAAAATTATTTAATTATTTAATCAACTTTATATTTCTAGCTCAATTTTCTCAAAAACTTTAAAAATCGTAATAAAAAGGTACTTTTTTTTTAAAAGTAGCCAAAAACTTAAAAAAGTACTTTTTGCCAAAAAACATTAAAATATAATTATTGTTCTTTTTTAATCCTTCGGGTCTGGAATTTCGAAAAGTTACCAAAAACGAATTCGTATTTTTTTCGAAACCTGTCAAAAGCAATAAGTAGCACCAATTTATAACCTTCGCTCTTTAGGGTAAAAATTTCAAATAAGAACCAAGAACCTAAAATTTCGAAAAGGTATCAAAAACGTATTCGTATTTTTTTCGAAACCTGCCAAAAGCAATATTTGGCACCAATTTATAACTTTCGCTTTTTAGGGTCAAAATTTCAAATAAGTACCAAGTACATATCTATATTTTTTTTGAGATCTGACGAACGCAATTTTCATGGTTTCTGTCTGCATTGGCTTTAAAGTTTAAAAAATTAATCTAAGCAGTGCAAAAATACAGTTTTTACTATTTGTAACTTCTTTGGTCCCGAAATTTCGGAAAAGTACTAGGTACGGGTTCATTAATGTGGACTATTTTTATTCTTTTTGGGACAATTTTAATGGTTATATATAGCGGAAAATGTATTCGCAGTCGTAGCTTAAGTCTATATTTTTACGCGTTTGTGCTGTACGATGATGAATCTGTTATATATATAGATAAATAAGAAAAAGAACTATGCGAAATATACTTTAAAATATATATTATAAATGCCAACCTTATTGGTCTCTTCATACTTTTAATTTGGTACCAGATTTGTCTCAATAAAAAGCTTTTTATACAAAAGCGTATTTAAACCAACAAATTCAAAACGAAACAAAATTTTTAAACAAAAAAGGAAACTGTAACTGTTGTTTAAAACGCTTTTTTAAATCATTTCCGGACAATGATTCTTGGAAAATGGGTCTACGTCTCTTTAGTCCCGTTTATAGGGAGACGCTACAAAATGTGTTTTTTTAGAAAGGACCAATCGAAGCTCACCGGGTACATAACTTTATTTTATAAAATTGATTTCAGCTTTCTAAAATTTAACAAAGGCCTCTTAGAAATTTTACGTTTTAACTAGTATTTGTAAAATAAGATCAAAAGTGTTTGTGAATTCAAACAAAAAAAAAATATAGAAAAACAATGTTAAAATCTCTTTACTCAACATAAGTCTTCTCTAAAACATCTTTAATACTCTTCGACGACAATAATGATACAGTAATTTTAAAATTTTTTGAAGATAGCAAAAACTTTAAAATTATTTCAAAGATCATATTGAAAAGTTCGATTCAGTTCCCGCTTGGCATTTGGGGGTGCCAGTACTAAAAACGGAAAATAATAAAAAAGTGTGAATTAAAAAGTTTTGCATTAAATTAAAAAAAATAAAAGTGGTAAAAATGTTAAAACTTTATTAAATAATCTAAAAAAATTTAATAATAGTTAAATTAATTAAAAGTATTAAAATAATGCAAGTTCTATGAACAAAACTCAATTATAAATAAAAAGGGGTTTAAAAATAAATTAAAAACCGGAAGTGGTGTCATCACCTTAAAAATTGATTAATTTGAATATTTCTTCAGGAATTAAAAAAGTTTTTGGCATAAAACAAATGTTTGCAAAAGTTAAAGGTGTTTAATATTTGTAAAATCAAAAAAACTATGTAAAAAAGTTAAAAAATTATTCTTTATAGTGTAAAAAATTACTAAATTCTTACATTTTTAACGAAAATATTTAAACAATTAAGTGATAATGCTCCACTATTTTCTAAAAAAGTTCAAAATGTTATCGCCTTTTGTGTATGAATGAAACATATTCATTGATTTGGAAATTCGGCTTTTCGTATTAGTGAAGAAGCGGTAGTTTATTTTGATACTAAAATTAAATCAAAAAGGAAAAAAAAACAAATAAACAGCTGTAGATGCGAGTATAAGTACAAGGAAAAAATAAATATTCTAACGCCGTTTGGGTTGTAAATCATCTAATTGCTGTAATTAGCCTAAATGATTAAAAAACAAATTTCATAATTGTATTGATAGTTTTAAATGATTTTAATCAGTTTTGAATGGGGTCAATGCCTTATGACGTATAAATTACGTGAACTTGTGAGACAGTGACTATTTTGTAAGGCTCAAATTTCAAAATCATTCAAGGAATTCCCTTTTACTTAAAAACGATTTAAGATGTGGTTTTGTAATACATATTCTAATCAGTGTTTGTGATTTTTTTATTTTCAACTAAAATTAAAATCGATTTTTTTATTTTTTAGTATTTTTTTCTTATGAGCATCATGTTTAATTGATATAGACAAGCAGCCTTTTTTATATGAATTTAAATTAACGTTAAATGTTGAATGAAAAACAAGTGCAAACATAAAGTTACATTGTTGAAAATAATTTTGCCTCTGTCAATATGAAAGGCAGATGGCAGCGGATTGGATATTATAAACGCTTTAAAATTTCTGCTAATATGTTGTTGTGGATTGGAGTTTTTACAATTTTTCTACTTGGATTTGCATATGCGGAAGGTAAGATTTGGATTTAGAAGAAAAAAGGGTTGGCATCTATGTACTCTTTTAATTAAAAAAAGTTTGAGTCTAGAAATATGATTTTAAAAATACATAGTGATAAGGGAAGTCATCAAAGTGGACAAAAAGTACCTTTTTGAGTTTTAGTACCTTTCAGTTTTTTTGAGTTTAACAAAATAAATTAAGGACTATTAACTACGGGACAAAAAGTAGTTTTTGTAAATTTTTTGACGCTTTTTCTAAAATCATTTTTGGATTATGAGTCTGGAAACTAAACACTCTATTGATTAACATAGAAGTCTATGTTCTGTGTCTATGTTTATGTTTTTAGACTCATAATCTTAGAAACTGAAAGAAAAATTCAAAATGTACAAAAAGTACTTTTTCTCCACAAAGTTGACACTCGACCTTTGGACAAAAAAGTTCTTCTTTTCCACTTATTTGTCTTTCGACCTCTATATAGGACAATAATCATTAGTTTCATATTTCCAGACCAAGAATACTAAAAATGTACAAAAAGTACTTTTTGTTTTTTTAACACTTATTGGGAAAAAGGCAAAACAAAACGCCAAAACTTTTTGTATTTTTGGCCTGGAAATATGAAACTAATGATTATTGTATTATATAGAGGTCGAAAGTCAACGGAGTGGACAAAAAGTATTTCTTTGTCCAGAGGTTAACAGCCAACTTTGTGGGGCAAAAGTACTTTTTGTACATTTTGAATTTTTCTTTCAGTTTTCAAGATTATGAGTCTAAAAACATAAAATTCAGGGTCTTTCACTCAAAAAAGGACCTTTTACCCTACTTGAGGTCAGAAGTGATCAAAAAATATTTTTTTTCTCGTACTTTTAGTTCCTTTTCTCAGTTTTTCTTGACTATGAGTCTAGAAGTATGAAATTAAGGGTCATTGACCCCGAAGTTAAATTCTTTTAAACCTGATTGAAGCCGAAAGTCAATTAATTGGAGAAAAATTTCAGTTGTTCATATTTTTAATACTATTTTTTGAGGAACTTTTAACTTTAAATGCTTATTCCTGGAGAACATTTCAAGAAAAATTAAAATAAGGACTATATGTTCCATATAAAACTAAAGTCAACAAAGTTGGCCGAAAGTATTTTTTCAAATTTTTAATTTTTTGAGACTATTAGTCTAGAAATATGAAATAAAGCCCAATTAAAGTCAAAAGCATTTTAGTTAAAGAAAAAGTTCAGTTTTTGTATTAAATTTTTTTTTTTAATTTTTTGAAGGAAATACTACTACATACATTTAAATTTTATTATTGAAAATCCCGTTATATACCTATACACAGGCGTGGATTCAGGGGGGGGGGGGGGGTAAAGAAAATATTATTGGAAATGACGTCAAAGTGTAAATTAATATCAATAGCTCCAAGAACTTTGAAAAACGATGTTCTTGATTTGAAAAATTGTGTTAAGATTAGAACTGGCGGGTGCCCTTTGATGTTGGCAGAAAGTAGAGCAGTAAAAATATACAAGAAACTTTCTTATTCTCATTGACTTAACCACTCAATATCCAAAGGCAACATGGTACCAATAATACAAAAAGGTGTATTGTTTGTTAAAGAAACTAGCAAATTTATGTTTTAAAAAACATTATCCTGAGCGTAATGCAGCTTTTCTGAAATATCAAGGTACAACGTTTTTTGCATCTAAGAAACACGATGGGTGGATCGTCATGATTTAATCTTACAATTTGTAGCAAAAATAATGCACATAATAGAGGCCTTGGAAAAGTTATTCGTGTGAAAAGATAGGGATACGTCTTCAAAAGCCTTTTTATAAAGAACTTCTTTAGACTTACTGCCACACAGCCGCTTAGTGTAATTCTACAAACGCAGTATATAGTTTTACAAAATGGATCATCTCTTCTAAAAATCCTGATAATGTGTCTTGATACTAAAAGGAATAAAGCCCACACACAATTTTAAACTATTTTTGAAGAGACAAAAAATATTTGCGTTGGTATGAGAGTTTTAGTTGAAAAGCCTAGATTTGAAAGAAAAAATAATTTTAAGGATCGAGGGCTACATACCCTTCATTGAATCTGCTTTACAAGGCCTAAAAACACGTTTTTAAAGGACGTCTTTTATTTGCTTAGCACCTCTAAACTTTTTCCTCAGAATGTTACTACATTTACTGATTCAGAAATTTCAATTTCACAACTTGCAGATGTATATTCAATTTTGAAAAACTGCTCGAGGGCTACATACCCTTCATTGAATCTGCTTTACAAGACCTAAAAACACGTTTTTAAAGGACGTCCTTTATTTGTTTAGCACCCCTAAACTTTTTCCTCAGAATGTTACTACATTTACTGATTCAGAAATTTCAATTTCACAACTTGCAGATGTATATTCAATTTTGAAAAACTGCTTAAATGAAAATAAAAAACTGAAATTTGGCATTGGAAACAAAAATGAAAAACTTCTAACTATTTTTGTTTTAATGCCGGCCAGTAATGCTACGGCTTAAAGGTAATTTTCTACCATTCGCCGTATTAAAACATGTCTGAGATCATGACATAAGACCATGACAGAGGAGAGGCTTAGCGGTTTAGCAATATTACATTTTCATAATAGAATGGAAATTGATCCAAATGTCGTGAATAAGAAATTTGCTTCAACAGGAAACCAAAAATCATTAATTTATTTACTATGTTTTTTTTGGCTTTTTTGTAATTACAATTATTTTAAATAAATTAAACTTTTTGTTCAGTGTTTGCTTTAATAAACCGTTAAAAAGTAGTCATTAAATTGTAGCTTCACTTAAAATTCCCCCAACGCCTTAAAGCTTGAACTGGATCGTGCCTGCCTATACATATGTATATGAAATCTACGTCTTAAAAGTCTTACGTGTACGATTGGTTATTAGGATCGGACTAGAAGAGCAGTATTCTTATTAAGAGTCTTAATAGAAAACAAGTAAGGACGCTATATTAGACTGTGCCGAATCTTATATACCCTTCACATTGGTCTTTTTTGAATGCCCAGCCATCTGATCCAGCCGAGTTATTTCGTACTGCAAATATTAGAATAAAAATGATTTTTATATGTATGTTTGAATGTAATACACACATACCTGTATACACACATATGTATGTAAATATATACTTATGTACCTACATACAAACATATGTACCTACATACATCCATATGACAATACATACCTACGTCCACGAATACAAGAAACTTTTTGCATATTTTCTTATGCCCATCCATATATGTATATGTTTAACAGCGTTGCCAGTTTATTACATTTGTTACATTTTTTGTATGGATTTTGTGATTTTGCTCTAAAAAACCTGAGGCAATCGCAGTATTTTGCCTATATCTTGGTCCGTGGTGAACCGATCTTGCTCATTTTAAATAGCAATCATTCCAGGCATATTTCTGACAGTTTGACACGAATACCTGGTCTTATTACTTAAACTGATTTCAACAGACGGACAGACGGACATTGCTAAAGGATTCAGATTATATATACTTTATAGGGTCGCAAGTGAAAATTGTAAAAATTAAAAACGAAGTGTTAAATTGATAGATACCCTTATCACTTATGTGAAGCCTATAAAAATTAAAATAAAAGTTGCAAAAATCTTTCAATATTACATTGATGTGTTGCCGTAAATGACGTAAACGGCTATTAAATAATTTTTATAATTGCCACATATTCACACTACCAGATAGCGTACGTTATAAAAAACGAAAGTATTAAATGAAAATGCTTTGGAGTGATGACCAATTGATTTGCGAACAATTTAATTAATGTAGAAGTGCTGAAGATATGCATAAATGTATGTATAAACACATGGGTGCAAATGATTTTAACAATATTTTCTTTGTAAAATCATGGAAAGCATATTGTAGACATTAGTGTTGTATATCTTCATCTCTGTGTAAGGGTATAATTAACCGATTTTCGGTTATCAATTACGTTTCTTCACAGTCTTCGCATTACTAAACGATAATCTATAACATCCTTAGGTATACAGATTAAAATTTTTTGAATAACATGAAACCAAATATATGAGCCAAATTATCACAACAGCTACAATGGTGCTGCCCACATACACACTTATCGTTAACTTAATATAGAAAGGTCCTAACTCGTTTTTTCTAAATCGAGTATTTTTTTATTATGATATATGAGTAGACCATTTTTCAAAAAAAAAAAAAAAACGAAAACCTAGGATTATAAATAACACGTGTAGGGGCCTTTTTATATTAAGGTAACGATATACAGGGAGTCTGGTGGCAGATGTACAATTTAAAACTTATATAAAAAACGTAATAGCTTACACAAAGTTCTATTAAGAACATTGAACTATAGAACGAAAACGCGGATTTTATTTTTACAAGAGTATATCATCCAGATGTCTTCCGTTGAGTTGAACACACTGTTCAAAACGGAGCCTTGTATTTTGCGCCACACGCTGTAGTAGGTAAGCTTAGTTCAATTGAACTGATTTCGTGACGAATATATTCTTTTAAAGCCACAAGAGATTAGGGGTTGTCATTATAAACCCTCTCTTTGAGATAACCCCTTAAAAAAATCCATGGAAGTTAGATCGGGCAACCTCGGTGGCCATAAGATGCCCCCAAAGCGACTGATCAGCTTTTGGGGGAAATTTTCTCGAAGCAAATGAATCGAAGCTCTGGTTGTGTGTGCAGTCGCCCCATCCTGTTGAAACCACGTATGTGAAGAGTACAATGGATGAGCTCGCAGATTTGATAAAAAGAACTCCGTGGTGATGCGTCGATCATTGTTGACATTCATCGCCTGGCCCCAAGAATTTTTGGAAAAAAATGGTCCATTTATCTCATGCGTGGATAAGGCACACCAAACAATTACCCAGAGGCAATGGTTTTTGATGTTTCCGCCGAGGGTTGCGGGTTCTTGGATACCAGTAACGGCAGTTTCGCTTGTTAACGTGGCTGTTTAAGTGAAAATGAGGCTCGCTTCAAAAAAATTGGAATCAAAGTCATTTTCTTTTACTTCTTGAACGATTTCAAATTTAAAAGGATTAACCTTTGGTTGTTTTTTTTAATAATATGAATAATCGCACTTGGAAGTCGCGGATTTTAACGTAAACTGCTTTCAACCAGTTAAATGTTTTTGGGACTGCGCCCTGACCGTGGGACTCTAATATCCGAAGCAGTTGCGCGGAATCTCTGCATGCACCCACGAACGAAATAAACTTACACTCGGTCCATCGCGCATTCGCCGAATACCGAACTTAGAACAAAGTTGTCGACGAGCAATTAAGTAAGAATCATCACCTTAAAAAAATGTCTCCACAGCGAACGCGCGATGCTTAATCGACCACTGCGACATCGTAGCTGACGAATTCGAACAATCGATAATTCCAACGGCGCCACCTTCCCTCCGCACCGTTCATTACTTTTTGAATTAATGGTATTAAAAAAAAATTTGCCGCCAGATACCCTGTATTTGTTCTAAATTTTAAAATGTTAAAAAAATCTATTTGACCTTAATAACTTTCACAAGGCATTTTACAAAATTTAATAAATATTTATTTTTAACTTGAGCAAAAACACTTCGTTGTCGTCATAATGTTGGTTGCTTTAAAGGGAAATCGAAAACATTCTAATTTATTTTTTTATAAAGTTTTATTAATGGCATTTGTTGTTGTTGCGATGCAATTTCTTTAACTGATCGTATGTGTAAACATACAAACATATACATATATATGCACCCAGTTAGCATTTTTTCTAATTTCTAGTGTTATTCAAATCTACTCGTTTTTTTAGTCGATAATAAATGTTTTGCCTGATAAAAACGGTACCATCCCTCGAATCTTCTGGACGAGGCTTTTATGAGTCGTGTTTCTGACTCATTTTTGATTAAGCTTATTATAAGATTTATGATTGCACACTTTTGCTTCTAAACATTTGATGAATTAATTTTTAAGTCTTTTTCTAGGTACAACTGGTTAGTCAGGCTTAAGTCATGTTGGAGAGTCTTTTGAGACTCAGTTTGGTAATTTTTACAAAACAATCTTCCTAATGCTAAATGGGTATTATAACTAAATCATGTGTGTTGTTTTTTACTTGCCGTTTTTTACACAAACACAGTTTAAGCTTAAACAAAAGCTCAATGGGCATCATATGGAACCTAGTTTTTTTTGTTTAAAAATAGTGCCATTTGACTTGATTTTAATAAATTCTCATACAAATATTTACTAACAATGAATTCCTTACACGAGTCATTACAATGTTGTGCTATTTTTGTATTTTATTACTTCAATGTTTTGGTAATTAAGAACAAATGATCTTTACGTTATTAGACTGGCATCATTCTAGAGGAGATATGTAACTGAACTTGTGCTGGCAATTGAATGGAAAAAAGTAATGAATGAAATTTTTATTTCAGAATGTTGTGAAGTGCCTGAAAGTTAAAAGGTTTAAAACAAAGAAGCCTTAAACAGATAATTCAAGGTGCCTTCTGACCTTTTTACGTATCTTTAGATTTTCATTGGATTTGTAAGAGCCAAAACTAAATGATTTTTGGTTTGATTGTTGAAAACTCAAATAGAAAAAAGTGTGTCACTTTGTAAGCGGCAAGCTGATAAAGGGGGAAATTTTTATAATTATTTTTTTAAAAGATAGATGGTAGCCCCTCAAAATTTTATTAATTTGATCGAATTTTCCAATACACTATTTCCCATGTACATAATACATTTAGTACGTTTATTAAGGGCTTATTTAACAAGTATGCCATAGATTTCTGTTTAAAAACCATTAATAAACCTTCTTTGTATTAAAATAAACAGTTTTTTCAAAACTTTTTTCAGACAATATTTGATTAGATCCTAATACTACTGTTACCTGATTTTGATGTCAAACAAAATACATAAATGAAAATTCAAAAAAAAGAAATTATTTGTCCAATAGCATTAATTTCTTTAGCGGAAAAACAAATTATAATAAAATCATTTATCTGATTTTATAATTTTGTTTTTAGAACCGATTTTAGACAAAAAAGTTGTTGTTTCTGTTTAATTCTTCCCTTTATCCTTCCGACGATATCAATATTATCCGCATATGCTAGAAGGATGTGGCATTTAGTACATCAGTATATATATTGAAGAAGTTGCATGAAAAGCTGTCATTCAGGCGAAGACCACTTGTTGTGGTGAATAGTTCGAAGAGGACCATTTGACAAAGGCGAGGAAGTTTTTCTGGAATCTTATACGGTATTTGGTCGACTGTTGATTTATTTGGTCTCAATCCACATATAGGGCTGTATTAGTTCAACAAATTTGGGCTTCAATCTTTTGTAGAATATGCCATATATACTCAAAAAATTATTACAGTAACTGACTGTAAGTTATTTAGGAAGTATTCCGTAAAGTTGTTTTTAAATGAAAAAACAGTCAAATGTGAATACAATATTTTTTTTACTGATTTGAAGGGTTATTCAAAGCTTTAGGTAAACAAAAAAACTGATTTTCAGTAAAAGTTATTTTTAACTTTGTTGTTATTTTTCTGATAGTTTGTGTTTTGCTGTAAATGACAGAAAATCTAGTTAATTTTAGACAAATATGTAAATTAATTTTTTTATGTCTGAATTTAAATGAAATATTTTGTTAATTTTAATGAATATCTTGTTGGACGGTTTTGAAATGAATATCCAGATATATTAAAAAGATTTTCAGTTGATTTTACCTTAATAATTTTTTGAGTGTAGGATTTTATATGCGATTGCTAAAATGCTCTCATGCTGCCAGATGGCGCAGACTAGTTGATGCATGCACCTTATCAGCTCTTACCCTCCAGTCTTATATAGCTCTGCAGGTATTCCGTCTGCATTTGCGGGGCCTTGTTGTTCTTAAGTCAGCCAATTTCCGCTTTTACCTGACCTGGGCTAGGGTTTGGGCATTCAACTTCATCATTTATGCATGGTTGCGGGTTGTATTCCGCAAAGGGTTCTTCAACTGCTTGCAAGCTGGGTAAATATTCTTTCCAAATCCTCCCCACACTCACCCTGCCGGTCACCAGAATTACAATTTCATCTTTACAATTAATTTTTCTAGTATGCGAATCTTTGGCTTGGCGTTTTATCAGCTGGTAGAATTTATAAGCGTTTTTCTTTTTCACAAAAAAATACAATGTGATTTCAATTAATAAACTTGTAATCCCATTAAATTTTTTTTTGATTCTCAGCCTGCAAACAAATTGAAAGTATCAATTAAAATAATTAGGAGCGCTATATTCGTCTCTTTTTTTATATACCCAGCTATCTGATCGAACAGCGTTATTTCCTACTACGAATATTGTAATAAAACACTTTGTGTAGGATTTTGAGGTCAATAGCTATCCTAATTTTTGAAATAGAAAACTTCACAAAATTCTAACGTTTGAATGTTAAATAGAAATACCATGTAGAAGGCTAAAGATCGAGATTTTTAACTGTTTTCGACATTATTAGTATTAAAAGTTTAATAAAAGTTGTATATTTGTACGGGGGGTTCCCCTTCCCCAGCTGCTGTCCAACTATTTTTGTCCAAAATGTAAGAATTATTGTCTCACTACTTGTTGTAAAACATTCGAACTCGATAGCTGTTATAGTCTCCCAGATATAGCGTATCGAAAATTGCAGAAAAGTAGTTAATTTGTATGCGGGCTGCCTCTTCCTGTAGATCTTATTTTTCAATTACTTTTTGTTAAAAAGTTAAAGTCGATAGCTGTTATAGTTTCCGAAATACAGCGTATTGAAAATGTATTAAAATTGTTAATATCTATGGGGGCTACGCCTTCCCCTGCTTTTATCCAATTTTTTTTTTCAAAATGTAAGCCTTATTCTTCAATTACTTCCTGTGGAGTATTTTAAGTCGTTAGTTGTTATAGTTTCCGAGAAAAGGCGTATCAACAATTTCATTAAGATTTTTTTTTCTTATGGGGGCTAACCCTTCCCCTGCTCCTTTCGAAATTTTTTTTAAAAAGGTCTTATTGTCCAATTACTTTTTGTAGCTTGTTATAGCTTCCGAGATAAGGCGAATATAAATTTCATAAAGATTGTTCATTTGTGTGGGTGCTACCTCTTCCCCTGCTCCTACCCAAAATTTTTTTTTCAAAATGTAGGTCGTATTGTTTAATTACTTCTTGTAGAACATTTGAAGTTGTTAGTTGTTATAGTTTCCGAGATAAGGCGTATCGAAAACTTCAGAAAAATTTTTAATATGTATGGGACTTGCCTCTTCCCCTGCCTCTAACCAAAAAAATGTTTTTCCAAAATGTAGGTCTTATTGTCCAATTACTTTTTGTAGAACATTTGAAGCTGTTACAGTTTCTAAATTTTAGCGCAAAAAATAATTCACAAAATTTGTGCAACTGCAGGGGAAATACCACTTCCCCTGATCCTATCTGAAAACAAATTTTTCCCAATTTAAGTCCCTATCTTCAGAGTATCTGTGCCAAGTTTTGTGGCAAGAGTGACTATATTTACTGAGATATATAAAGATACATATATGCACGGATCTTGTCCTAAAAAATGGGTTATTTTGGGGTTTCGCTTATATCTCGGTCAATAATGAACCGATTTTGCTGATTTTAAATAGCGACTGTCTTAGGGGTATTTCTGATTGTTTGATAAAAAAACGTTTTCTGTGTGACTTTATTTGAGTCCGGAAACTTGATTTTTACAGACACACAGATAGACATGGTTATATCGACTTCCCTATCTATAAGAATCCAGGGTTCGCAAATTTATAATAAAGAAATTACAAATGGAATGACAAAGTGATATATACCCTTGTCACTATGTGAAGGGTATAATAAACGGTAAATTTTTAGAAAATTTTTTATTTTCTATATGTATAAATTAACAAAAATTCACCCACGCAACTTTTACTTTATGCAGTGAATTGTGCTGCCCAATCCTTATAAATTGATGATGCCCCAAGAATAAAAAACATAATTACATACTTATTGAATAAAATTAACCCTTTTTCTTTCAGATCATATTGATCTTATGAAAGAATTCGGTTTTCCCGAATTACCACCGGGTATAACGCCCGTTCCAGGCATGTGTGGCACGGAAAGAAATCCATATCAATTACACAAATCCCCAGCCTATAACATTGGCAAAGATACCATCTTAACGGTACACACATCAGCAATATTTCCTAATGGATTCCCCATCGATTTTTCAATAGTTTTAGCCGTACGCAGCAATCGGAGCAGCCTTAGGTCAGCTCCTATATTCACCATTTATTCCGATGAAAGTGAAGAAGTGCTATCGTTTAGTATTGGTTCTCAAATACGTTTTAGTTATGAGCAAATCAATGCCGGTTTTAATCAGGACAACGATATTAATTTTGGTATTGGTATTACTGATAATAAATGGCACCGTATTGGCTTAAGTGTTAAAGGTAGTGCGGCCACATTAAATTTAGATTGTACAAAGCAAGTGACAAGAAGATTGGAGCGTTCTTTTGGTAGCTCAATAGCTACGAATGGTTTGATATTGACTGGAGTTCAAATGACTAATAATAATGAGTTTTTTATGGGTGATGTTCAAATGATGTCGATATGGAATACGCCAGAGGCTGGATATGAGGTTTGTACCAAATATGTGACACCCTGTATAGGCGAAATATTTTATGGAGATAATAGCTTTAAGAACAGCGAAAGTTTTTTAAATAACCGTTTTGCTAATAGAGGAAACGACTTTGGATCTTCTGGTTCAGAAAGAAGTTATTCAAGCGGTCTAGGCCTTGATTTAGTTCGCGGAGGAAATTTCTTACCTCCATCATCGACAGGCAGTGGGTCTAGAAACTTTGCAAGCGGTGAACTTTCAAAAGACATTAGTCGTAAACCAACTTTGGATTTAAGAATAACTGACGATTTTTTAAATCACAAAGAATTTTCATTAGGAGCTGGTGCTGGTAATGGCGCACCTTTACAGCCAAGAACAGATTTCGGTTTGGCAGGTGGCGCGTCAAATGGCTTCGGTACTATTTACCACCCGAATGAATCTAAGAAAGTTTCAGATATATCTGACAATAATCACTCCATTGAAGGTGATTTTGAAAGCCTAACTAATTCCAACGAGATTTTTTTAACAAGTCAAGAAAATACTCAAACTTCCAATCCAATTACTGGCTCAGGTGAGCTAGAAGCCGAACAGTTTTCAACTGAACATAAAAATACGAAAACTCGAAAATCTAAAAAAGATCGAAAGAAATCTAGGAAATCGTCAAAAGAGGAAGCGGCAGGAGAAGATGATTTATTCAATTCAATCTATTTTGAAAACGAAGAAACTAATGAAAATACAACTAATAATGGCACAGCGTTTGAAAGACCTTCCAGTATATCTCCTTGCTATACAGGACCTAGGGGGTATACTGGCTTGCCAGGCCCACAAGGTGAAAAAGGTCCTAAGGGAGAAGCTGGCCGTGATGGCTTACCAGGATCAGATGGTATTCAAGGTTCTCCCGGCCATGTTTTTGTTGTGCCCGTAAGCTTTTTTTCTAATAAATAATTTAAATTAAGTTAATTAAAAATTTTTTTTACAGATCACTCCGGGGGGAAGCGGTGGTAATGAGAAAGGTCCGGATTCACAGGCAGAAGCTTTAAAACAAATGATATCCCAACATATGGTAGGTTTAAAACTTTGCTTTTAAAATACAATCACACATGTATATGTAAGTGTGTAAGTTCTTAAAAAATACTTAAAAACTTTAGATGGCCTTGCGTGGCCCCGAAGGCCCAGTTGGTTTAACAGGACCACCTGGTCCCATAGGCTCTACAGGTCCCCAAGGCCAAAAAGGAGAGCCTGGCGATGCTGGTGAGCCGGTAAGATAAATGCAATATATTTCCACATAATATTTATTATAATATTTAGAATATTTATTTGCTGCAGGGTTTAAGAGGACTTCGTGGACCCAATGGCTTACGGGGCAGAGATGGCAGACGTGGTCGTTCAGGACGAGATGGCGAAAGAGGTGCGCAAGGTCCACAAGGTCCCAAAGGGGAAATGGGTCCTATTGGTCCGATCGGATTACCTGGAGAAAAGGGACATCGCGGTAGTGTTGGCCAAAGAGGAGAAAAAGGACAACAAGGTACTGAGGGCCATCCAGGAGAGGAAGGTCCTCCAGGACTTCCGGGATTGCCAGGTGAATTGGTGAGTTTTAGTTTTGCATACAAAATAAACATTTATGATAATTTATATATTTTAGGGGCCTCGGGGCTTTCCAGGACCTCGTGGATTCGCTGGACCAATTGGTAATCCAGGACCTCAAGGCAATGAAGGTCAACCTGGTCCAAAAGGTAATATTGGTGCAACTGGACAACCCGGAGCACCTGGCCAACAAGGTGATCAAGGACCTGTAGGATCTGCTGGCCCTCAAGGAAAGCCTGGTCCGCCTGGTATTCCTGGTCCAAGTGGTAAACCTGGCTTACCGGGTTTGTCAGGGCCTGAGGGTTCACCAGGAGTTGCAGGTAGTCCAGGTCAAACTGGTGCTAAAGGTGATCAAGGAATGCAAGGTGTTCAAGGTCCTGTAGGTTTTCCTGGACCACGGGGCCCTAAAGGCGATGATGGACTACGGGGTCCTCCTGGTGACAAAGGTGATGCAGGTGAACGAGGAATTGATGGTGAAAAGGGTAATATGGGAGTTCCAGGGGAGCGTGGTGCTGCTGGGGCAGTCGGAGCCTCTGGCTCAGAAGGGCCTGAGGGTCCAAAAGGGTTTGAGGGACCAAGAGGCGAAACTGGCTCACAAGGTATTCCCGGCGAAAAAGGCAAACAAGGTCCACAGGGCTTACAGGGGTTTCCTGGCCCATCTGGCGATAAAGGAGATAAAGGTGCTACCGGTGCAACAGGACCAGCTGGCATCAAGGGTGAAAGAGGTCTGCAAGGTCTCACTGGGGAAAGAGGCGAGACTGGTCCTAGAGGATTTAGAGGTTCCAGAGGAAGAAGAGGAAACGATGGCAGCCCTGGGGCTAAAGGTGATAGTGGCCAACCTGGCCCTCCTGGTATACAAGGCGAAAGAGGTCCACAAGGTGCAGAAGGTCCTAGAGGCTTTATAGGAATGCCTGGGTTAACTGGAGCTGGTGGTAAAGCTGGTCTTCAGGGCCCTCCAGGTGAAAGAGGACAACCAGTAAGTTGAAACAAATTTCCTAAAAATATATACAAAAGTTTTCAATATAAATGAAATAATTTAGGGAGAACCAGGTAAACCAGGACCTATTGGAGAAGCAGGAGTAATTGGGCCAAGAGGTGCGCCTGGAGAAATGGGTCCAATTGGTGAACCAGGAATTCCTGGTTTGCCAGGTCAACCCGGAGAAGCTGGCATACCAGGAGAGTCAGGCAAAGAAGGGGCACCAGGCCCAGTGGGGCCCATGGGTAATCAAGGACCACAAGGAGCTACTGGGTTGCCAGGATTTCCCGGTGAAAGAGGTCATCAAGGACAACCTGGCCTTCCTGGGCTAAAAGGTGAGCAAGGTATACCCGGTGCACCCGGCTTACCAGGCGATAAAGGGAATGCTGGTTTTCCCGGACAGCTAGGTCCACCCGGACCGCAAGGTACTCAAGGTAATTCTGGAAATCCTGGAGCACCAGGCGCTAAAGGAGAAGTGGGTGAAAAAGGTCCTGTAGGTCCGGCAGGTAGAGATGGTATTGCTGGTCTCAGAGGCTTACCAGGGCCACCAGGCCCCATGGGAACACCTGGTGAAGATGGTGATAAGGGGGAGGGTGGTTTACCAGGAGAAAAGGGTTTAAAAGGAAATCAAGGGGAGCAAGTAAGTTTAAAAAAATATGAGTTAATTTAATGTTCCTTCATAATAATTTTTTTTTTACAAATAGGGTCCTGCTGGTTCCGCTGGTCCTCAGGGTCCCAGAGGAGGTTCTGGTCCACCAGGATTACCAGGAGAAACTGGCCCACCAGGTGAACAAGGTCACCGAGGTATAAAAGGGGAAGATGGCAAACAAGGCTTACCTGGCCCTTTGGGTAAAAGTGGCTTGCAGGGTTTACCTGGCCCAGCTGGCGTAAAAGGAGAAAAGGGAAATGATGGCTTAATGGGCCCAGTTGGACCACCTGGTCCTCCTGGGGACCAAGGGCGTCGAGGACCCAAAGGTGGTGATATATTTTTGTTTTTAGAAATAACTTCTTAAATATTTTTATATAATTTAGGAGTATTTGGTCAACAAGGTAAGCCTGGACCGCGCGGACTTCCTGGTCTAACCGGAGCTGATGGCCCGCAGGGTCCTCCTGGCCCTGTAGGACCAACTGGTCGAGCTGGCGAGAGAGGTTTAATAGGTCAAAAGGGAGAGGAGGGTAAATCTGGACCAATTGGCCCTCCCGGAAAACCTGGTATAGTAGGTTCTGAGGGCCCAAAGGGAAATATAGGCCCTAGAGGTTTTCCTGGAGCAATGGGAGAGCCAGGTTTGGCAGGGCCTAAAGGCGATGTTGGGCCTGCGGGTGAAGATGGTAAGCCGGGAGAGCCTGGACCGCCAGGAGATCAAGGTCCTGAAGGTAGAGTCGGTGAAAGTGGACCACCAGGAAAGAAAGGTCCTGAAGGCCCATCAGGCATGCAAGGGCCATCTGGTCTTCAAGGAGAAAAAGGTGACAAAGGTGATTTAGGTCCTCAAGGGCCAGTTGGTATGACGGGTTCGCATGGACCTCCAGGTATACAAGGCAAAAGTGGTGTAAGAGGCCCACAAGGTTTAGTGGGAGAAACTGGTTTACCTGGTGTTGCAGGGCCTGAAGGCAAAGAAGGTAGTGTCGGCTTACCGGGACCGGCTGGACCCAAAGGAGATCGTGGTAGAAGAGGTCCAAAAGGCCATCGTGGCGAGCTTGGAATGGTGGGTATAAAAGGAGAACAAGGCGAAAAGGGTGATCGTGGTTTCAGAGGTACCCATGGTCCAGAAGGTTATAAAGGAGATCCAGGTCCTATGGGGCCCGTCGGTCCCAGGGGTAATGATGGTCCACCCGGATTACCAGGAATGCTTGGTCCAACTGGTCCGAAAGGTGTGAATGGAGTAGCGGGAAATAAAGGTGAAGTTGGACCTCCTGGACCACCTGGTGCACCAGGGGCACCTGCAGAGGCACCCATGATACCACCGGAGCTGTTATTTCAAATGCAACAATATTCCACTACGAAAGCAGAAACTAGGCGTCGAAGAGACGCTGATGTGTCGGCATCATTTGAAAACGATGATGATGTTAACGAACTAATGGGCGTATTTTCAAGTTCAAGTGTAAAACCGAATGAAGATAAAAAGAAAAAACGCAAAAAAAAGAAAAAACCGGACACTACGGAGGCTCCAGAAAAAACTTTAGATATGTATAACACCATTTACAACATGCGGCAAGAAATGGATAAAATGCGTAAGCCCACTGGAACCCAAGACAATCCCGGTCGATCATGCCGCGACTTGCACTATGCTCACACTAAGTTTGAAAACGATTGGTATTGGATTGATCCTAATGGTGGTATGCCCGATGATGCAATTAAGGTTTACTGTAAAATGTCTAGTAATGGAGAAACCTGTATATATCCTGATGTACACACTTCTGAGAGACCACTTGTGCCTATGAGAAAGGATAATGAAAAGCAATGGTATTCACAAATGCAAGGTGGAGCCAAAATAAGTTATGATAATGTGGGACTGGTACAATTAACCTTTTTGAAACTTTTATCAGAAGAAGCAAATCAAAACTTTACATACTATTGCCGTAACTCGGTGGCATGGCATGATCGCAATCGCAATAATTATGAAAAGGCACTAAAATTTTTGGGCGATAATGAAATAGAAATAACAAAAGAAAATAAATTTATTCGACCAAAGCTGCTTAAAGACGAGTGCGAGGTGAGTTTTAATATTTTGAGAAACTTAAAAAGTAAACTTTAAATTTTGTATTTCTCTAGATATCATCCCTTTCCGGCTCTACTGTTATACTTTTTTCTACAAAACGCTTAAATTATTTGCCTCTAAATGATTTTTTACCTTCTGATTATGGCAATGATAATCAAGCCTTTGGCTTTAAAATGGGTCCCATTTGCTTTAAATAGTTGTTAGTAAATAATATTTTTTACTTAGTTTTTAAGCTCAAATCTCTGTGTATCTTGTATTTTTATTACTTTAAGAAATTTAATTACTTTTATTTTAAGAAGACAGTTAAACTTTAATTATTGACTGCCAGTTTGTATTTCAATAAGCTATTTTCTTTAAATTTAAAATTTACAAGCATTCTGTATTTTATAAGCATTTAGATTTTAAGCTAAGAGAGTCTGTTAGGTTACTTAATTAGCTAATAAGCTTTAGAAATTTAATAAAGTTAAACTATTTGTTGTAATTAGCTTGTTGTGCATTTTGTGACAGCATCAAAAAAGGATATGAGACACGGTACCCTTATTTAATAAAAGATAGTTTAAAGATAATAAGATTTAGTCGGTAAATGTAAAATTACATTTTTTTAAGCAAAATTAGAAAAAGGATATGGGTGCCTTCCATATATAATTTTTGAGCCATAGGCTAGTGAAATTTAGCTTTGAGCAATCATGTTGACAGGAAACCATACCTACGATACATCGTTTCTAATAAAATATTGTCGTTGAATAAAAAAAATTGGCATGAGAATGCAATTAATCTAAAGTGTAAAAACTTAAATTTGTAACAAAATCAGAGAAAGATCATATAAGGAACTTTCATATGTAATTTTTACAAAATGTAGCTATCGGCTAGTGTGATTTGGATGGGGATATATATTATCTAGCAAGAAGCAAATGCAAGTTTTGATAAATTTTGCAGCAAGGACATAAATATATCCCCAATATAATTTTTTTTCAATGAAAATTGTCGTTGTGTAATAAAATTTGGCATTGGGACGCAATTTACCTGAAGAGATATAAGTAAAAATTTTGAGCTTAACAGAGAAACGATATTAATGCCTTCCATATAACCTATTTTTAACCTATTTTTATACCCTTTACATAAGTGATAAGGGTATATATAAGTTTGTCATTACGTTTGTAATTTCTGTATTATCCATTTGCGACCCCATAAAGTATATATTTTCTGGATCCTTATAGATAGGGAAGCCAACTTAGCCATGTCCATCTGTCCGTGTTATGGTTGAAATCAGTTTTTTGAAACCATCAATGTTGCATAGACCCGTAATTGGTATCGAGCTATCAGAAATGTCTGCGAAAAAATTTTTGTTGAAATCCAGCTAAATCTACTGCTAACTGACCAAGATAAAAGCCAAAAACCAAGACTACCTCTGTTTATTTCTCTAAATTTTGTACATAAAAACCTCTACAACTGCCCCCAAGTTGCCCTGTACATTGTGCATCGTAAGACCGTTGCCCAATAATTTTTCCCCACAAACATTTTTTTGAAACACACTTACACCCTATCTCCGCCACCTAGCAAGGCTGCCATACAAAGTTTCATTAAAAGAAATTTTTTTTTAAATCGCTCCCACAGCTTCCTGGGTTCTCCTACAAAGGAAAATGTTAGACCGGCCCCAATTAGTTTGTTTTCACAAACATTTTTGTTTACCATACTTATCATCTATCTACAGCACCTTACATGGTTGCCATAAAAATTTTGAATAAATTGGGTAAAAACCCATACAACTTCCCCGGAGTCGCCCCTAGAGGAATAAAATGTATTACAGCCTCCATTAGTTTTCTCTCCCAAACATATTCTTAGAACATTCTTACCCCCTATCACCGTTACCTAATGGGGTTGCTATACAAAATTTACGAAAATGATGTAAAAACTCCCACAACTCCCTCAGGGACAGCCTTAGCGAAATAAAGTATACGACCTACCTCCACTGGTTTCCACTCCCAAACATATTCTTAGAAAATACTTTCCCCTATCTCTGTATCTTAAGGGAGTTGCCATACAAAACTAAAAAAAGAAATTAGGTAAATACCCCTACAACTTTCCTGGAGTCACCCCTAGAGGAATAAAATGTATCACAGACCCCCAACAATTGTCCCTACAAAAGATATTCCTAGAATATACTTACCCCCTTTGTCTATTACCTAAGAGGGTTGCCATACGAAATTTTAAAAAAGTTAAAGTAAAAGTCCCTACAAAATTTTAAAAAAATTACGGTAAAACCCCGTAAGAGGGTAAAAATAAGACACCGACCCCTATTTAAAAATTGAAAATATTTCATGTATAAAAAAGCATGGGGCAAGGATATGGATGCCTCCGGTAAATCATTTTAAATGAAATATTGCCGTAGAATACTAAAACTTGGCATGAACCTGTACATTTTCTAAGGAGAAATAAGCAACTTAAAACAAAATCTGAAAAAGGATAAGGATGCCTTTCATTTATCCTTCTTAACAAAGTACAATCATAGAAAAATTGAATTCAGCATAGGAATAATTTCACCAGAGACAAATTTAAGTTTTTAGCATATATGAATGTAGCAAGGATGTGGGCATTTCCCATATTCTTTTAAGCGAAATATTGTCGTAAGATAATAAAACTTGGCATGGAGACTTAGTTTATTTAAAAACACAAAATAAATTCTGGGAGAAATCAAAAAAGCAATATGGGTGCTTTACAGATATTTTTTTTTTTTGATAAAATAAAGTCATCGGCTACTAAAATTATTAATAGGGATAGAGATTATCTGGCATAAAACATATACAAGTTTTGAGTATATATGGAGGTTATTGGCACCTCCCGTATTTCTTTTTTAATAAAATATTGTCAAAGGAAAATAAAATTTGGCATGTGAGTGAAACTTATATAACAGAGAAAGGATATAAATACTTCATACATATCCTTTTTTAAAAAATATTTACGTTGAATTAGGAATCTTGCCACGAGGATGCAATTTTTCAAATATTTAAAAATAAAAATTTTTAACTAATGGTGTTTTCCATTCTAAAAAAATGTTACAATAAGTATGTGTAATATTTTTATCAGTTTACACCCACACTTATAAAGTTGTCCATTTTTTTTGTTTCAATGGAACAGAAAAATGTCTTGATTTTAATAAAAACTGCACTCTGTGTTAAAAACTCGTCTGCATAAAAAAGTATTTACTTACATAACACAGCTGTAAGAAGTGGTACTTTGTTACACTGAAATATAATTGGGGGTAAGATATGTTACACTCTTGCCAGTTATTTGTGCAATATGTTCAGAAAGGAAAACGATAACTGTGTTCACTCTTGCATGTATTTTTAGAATGGTAGCATTAATGTAACATTTTTGCCAGAAAGGAAAACACCATAAATCAGGCAAAGGGTATGGAGACCTTCCATACACCTTTTTTTATGGAATATAACTGTTGGTTGTAAGGTTTGGAATGGGGATATAAATTATGTATCAGGAAAAAATGCAAGTTTTGAGTATATATGGAGGATGTATGTATATGGACACCTTCAATATGTGCCTTTTAATAACATTTTGTTGTAGGATACTAAAATTAAGCAGGTAGATGTAATTTACTTGAAAAAATAAAATCAAACTTTGAGCGAAATTGAAAAAGGGAGGTCGGTGCCTGCCTTATTAAATTTTTAAAAGATTTTGACGGGAATTAAATTTGGCATTGAGCCAAACAGACATACATATATGTAACAGCAATAGTAGTAGGGGTTTTAAATGTACCCTTTTTATTTAAATATTGACGTGGGAAAATAAAGTCGGGAATAGGAATGATATTTATTAGGGAATAAAAAAAAAAAATACAAGATTTGAGAAAAATCATAGAAAGGATATGAGTGTCTCCTATGAGTGCTTTTAAAAAAATAAAACCATTAACAGATGAAACTACGTATGGGAATATTAATTATCTTGCAAGGAAAAATGCATATTTTAGGTAAATATGGGGTAAGAATATGGAAGCCTGCTTTGCATCCTTTTTAATTAAATATTCCCTTAGATAATAAAAAATGGTATGTGAATGCAGTTCATCTTAAGAAACAAAATTATAAATTTTCAGCAAAATCAGACAGAGTACGTGGATGCCTTTCACATATTCTTTTTTTATAAAATATAGCCATCGGCTATTGAACTTAAATATTGGGACATAAGTTATCTTGCAAGACAACAATGCAGGTTTCGAGTAAACAAGGGGCAAGGTTATGGACAACTTATATCCTTTGTACTTAAAGAGTGTCGTAGGAAAATACAATTTAGCATGGGATTGTTATTTATCTAGAGATAAAATTAGAAACTTTGAGATAAATTAGAGAAAGAATGTTCCTTTCTTACGAAGAAAAAAAATTTTTCATGGGAATTAAGTGTTTTTATATTAACAACCTGGCAAGACATAAATGCAGTTTTTATTATTTAAACAAAGTACTGTCATACAATTACAAATTTGGCATAAAAATGCATTTTACTAAAGAGGTAAAATTAAAAACTTTAAGCAAATTCTGAGCAAGGATACTGGTTTCTTTAGTATATCCTTTTAAGCAAAGTTTAACCGTATTTAACTAAAATTTGTTAAGGGGATTAAAAATATCCAGCAAAACAAAAATTCAAGTCCTAAGTAATTATGGGGTGGGTAGGAATGTGGATAACTGCTTTTTTTTAATAAAATATTTTCTAGGATAAAAACAGAATAGCAAATTTTGAGTCAAATCGAAGAAAGATTCTTGGTGCCTGCCATATGTCCTTTGTATAAACTATGACGTTAATAAAATTTATCTAGGTTAGGTTAGGTAGATATAACAGACAGCCGTTGAAGGAAAGGATACGGCTCACTTGGGTCCGCTTAATTCGGTCCCTTTGTGTTACCTAGAGAGGCAGATAGAATAGGTTGAGATAGAAGGATAGAAGAAATTTAGAGAAGGATAAGAAAGAAAGGGAATCGAACCCACAACCCCCAGACTGGTAGACTCGTGCACTTACCACTGATCTACGGGGGCACCCGGTCATTTTGATTTTAATATTTTATTAAAAGAGATAAAATTACCAATTTTAAGCAAAGTCAGGAAAAAGAAGGATGTCTTTGATAAATATTTTTCAATGAAAATTATTAACGGTTTTTTTTTTTGGCAATTATGAAATTTATTAACAAAATTTACAACTTTGTAATGCCACAAAGTAAATTAAAATACTATTTGTTCTTATATTTGTTATTTAAACAGAAGGTAAATTTAAATTGCTTAGATTGGAGTTTTGTTTATGAAATAAAGTACTGTGAACTAGTTTTTTTTAGAAATTGCAATCGGTTGTCCTTTTATGATAATTTTACAACCTAAAACCAGGTTAACATTAATAATTTTTTGGGTACTTGTTTCACAGCACTTTTTATTTTTATTTAATTCATATTTTTTTATTTTGATTTTTTTCCTGCTTAAAACTCTAAAATTTTTGCCAAGACACGTAACCGTTTGTTTTGTTATCCAGAGCAATTAGAATATGAAACATTTAAAATCCATTAAATATATGTATATTTGTGACAAATTTTTTTAACCGTTTGCTGTCCAAATGCTTTTTTTCTATATGTTCTTTGTTTACACAGAAATTTTTTAAACCATTCGTGGAAAACGCATGCAACTGTTTACACCTAAAAAAATTAACACCAAAATTTGAAATTATTTTAAAATTATTTTTAGTGAGATATTATCCAATTTTAGTGATTTGTAGCGGTAGTGCTTGCTAATAGCAGATCAAAGCTAGAATCGATAATAGTTTAAATTAAGCCAATGCTTAAATATGGAAGAAATAAATGTAATTTTATAAAATTATTTTTATAAACTTAGTTATTTGCTCCTAAGATTTAACCCTAATTCTTTCTCTCAGTGTATTAAGCACAAGAAACAACAAGCTTGCGCCAAAACAGTTGTAATTCTGGACTACACTTAAATCTTTTTAAGGACTTTTTTGCTTAGAAAAAAGTGTCATTAATTTTTTTAACATTTTTTTTTCATCTATTTCTTATAGACTTATCATTTATGTTTATGTCCTGTTTTTTTGGTTTATATAAGTGAATGATAAAAATGTGTTTCCTTTTATGTTTAGAAAGGCTCGTTACCATTAGCGTAGCTACCAATTTCTTTCTGGGGGGACAGAAAGTTAAAGTGCATGAGCGAAAAATTTGTCTCTAGAATAATTTTAAGATTTATGGTGGGGGGGGGGGGGGGGGGATGGGCGGTGTAGCATTTTAAATAAATTTTGGAGGAAGGTGGGAAATGGACCCTCTCCCAAACGCATTTTCTACGCCAATGCTCATCACTTAAATAGGAAAATTATTTTTTGCCAAGAACACATTGTTGGAAGTATTTATAATTATGAATTATCCTTTACTTTTGTTTTTTTGTAGCGAAATATTATTTTTGTATTCTTTAATTACATACTTAATGATTAAATTAAGAAATTAGATTTCATTAAATAAACCAAGTTTTATATTTTTCATAAACTTCCTTAATACATTTGAGTTGTCAATATAAATATATTCCCATTCTCTGACGACTTGAAATTTTTGTAAAAACTTTATTTCTCTGGTTGAAAAAAATAGTTTTTTGTATAAATAAAAAAAAATTAAAACCATCAAAAACACTGTTAACTATTGCAGGCGCTTTAAATAATTTTAAAACTGGGAAAATCATTGAAATCCGGCAACGTACGAACGCCCAGCTGATGATAACTTTCCTGGAGCGCAGGATTATATGTGCGGATCGGGGATATGCGAAAACGGAGAGTGGCTCTGAGAAGTTCTGCCCAAGGACGAGTACTCACCACTTCTGTGAACATTGGTTTTCAACGGGCTTCTTACAGAACTTAAAGGTGGAGTCGCTGCAGTAACCATGCACGCGGATGATGTATTGGTTTTTACCACCGGGAAGTATTTGGATATGATCAGCTTTTTGATGGTAGCTTCACTGCCTAAAATAATTCACTGGGCGAGGAAAATGAAGCTAAGTGTGAACTCTGAAAAAACGGATCGGAGTAATAAAATTTCTTCATGGACCACGCGAAGACTGCATTACGTCAACCTAGTACTGAAAGGACTAATAGAATACCCAGGAGTAGTAGAGAAGGAAAGGGTAAATAAGACAACCACTTTGCTCTATGCATGAAGGAAAATGCTCGACAGAACGTGGGGTCTTATGCCAAACGTAACGCATTGGATCTGTACCGCAGTGGCGGACTGCATTGGAAAGGCAAGTCAACTGCAGGCGCCTGGAGAGCTGAAGTTTTTTTTGCTAAGAACTGGGTATCAGGGATCCTATAAGCTTCCTGATGGCTGCAGTGTATGCCAGGCTAAGATTCTAGCATCCAAATTGGCCTCCGATCTTGCCCAGTCCTCTCAAAGGGAGAAATCTCATGTAAAAATATTTATTGACGGTCAGGCGTCCATCCAGGTAATGCCTTCAATTGCTTAGGCATGTAAGAAATCCATTGATAGACTGTTTAACAAAAGGGGTATAAACCCTACGGTGAAGTTCATAGCAGCGAAGGCCTGTGTAAATACCACTTTGTGTACAGCCCCCAGGATAATATGAAAATCTTATGACCCGGGCCGACGAGTTTTTTTTTTTGTTTTTGCGAATGACTGATTGTAGACTCCTAAAAGAAGTGATAACAAGTCCTTGTTAGACAGCGATTTAGGCCAAAAAAGCAGGGCGACTGACCAGCGATAACTCCAGGTTCTGTGATATACCGGGAGATAGGGAGACTGTTGAGAAAATTCTCTGCCACTGTGCAGCGATCTTGCGCTCGAGAGAAAATTGTTTAGGATTTTGTTTGTTTTAAGGCCGGTAGGAAATATTCTGGGTTGGTAAGATAAATCTGCTGGCATTTGCTAAGGAGGTTAAAATACCCTGGATTTCACTACATCGAATTAGTGAAACTGTTGCGCGTTTCTTTTTGTCTCGTAATGCAAGGACCTAAAGGGTCTATGTGGGGTCTTCAGGATCACTCAGTTCGACCTTACTCTAACCTTACTGTTTTGGAACAATTTTTACGTATTTTGTTATTGTAATCAAAAACAATAAATAATAAATAAATCGTCCAAGACGATCACTACTCGGATTCAAAACACAGCACATTAAATAATTAAGCCCGTTTTTTTAAGGGAATGCAAAGTTAACTAAAAATTCAAATACATAGGGTGACATCCGCAACAGTCTTCTAGTGGTCATTATGCTCAAAATCATGTTCTTTCAGAAGTTTTCTACGATAAAATGTTTGAAAATATATTAGGCCTGTAGAAATTTTTTAAAGTTACAAATTGTATGGCAGATACATATGTGTGACTTAACCCCAATGCTAAATCTACACCTGTTTTGTTTAGTCACATTATTAGATAAGAGCGTACCTATAGATCATTCCTCCCAAAAAACGATTGAGGTGGTCATTAACAAAAAGGGAGCTTCGCCCGTCTTTCCTTATATCTTTTCATACTGCAAGGCTTGCTTTCAAGCCCACAGTTTTAAATAATTTATTTAAAGAGAACGGGCAGTACACGTTAGTTTACCCCTTTAACGGTTGTTTGAGAGAGCTATGCATGTGTTGCCTCATGCGGGTCATTGCTCCCTTTAGGTGTCGAATAATCCAGATAGGTGTTCTTTACCAGGCTTAACTCAAAGGAGCCCAATTCAGAGTGGTTTTAATAGTTCTAGACATACATAAGTATTTATTTATATTGGAATTTCATATATTTCATAAGAAAAACAACACAAAATTACCTCCAAACTGCAATCACTTATAATATTTCCTCCAAGGTTTAATTAAATATAATATATATTTTGTTTTAACATCTTTTGACCCACTGTGTTCTTTTGTATATAAATACATACATGCATTTATATGCACATATCTTTGTGTATCTCTAGAAGTCAATCATGTGACTTTAATACCAAACAAATTCAAAAGCTAAAACAAATCAGCTGTTATCAGTAATATAACATTACAGTTATTTCAGCACATCCTTAACTTCATACACTCTCATCGCACAAAGGTCAAACGAAGGTAAGAAAAAAAAGAGAAGTAAAAACATAAAGAGATCACATACCCAAATTCAACTTATTCACCACAACTTATTGCGCATGTTTAAAATTTTTTAAAAAATGGACGCTGCGAAAGGGGTGGAGTTTTTCCAACCAATACATTGAACCCAACGGAATGTCATGAAATAAGTAAGTAGAAAGTTTTGTTTATTTAAAGGTGTGGAACAGGGTTGCAAAATGAGAACACCAAAATTGTACCAACAAGCTCATAAAACTGTACTTTTTCGAACCCAATTGTACCAAAAAAATTTTTTTTTAGTTTTTTTTAAATTTTTTTTTTTATTTTAAACAAAAACAACAAAAAACATAAAATTGTACATAAAAATTCATTTTTGTAATAATAAAATTAACAATTTACTTAAAATTCATTTATACTTTAAAAGTAGATCTTAAAAAACAACTCTAAGGTATACATAGGTACATATTTTAACGTAAAATAAGGTACATAAAAAGTCTATCAATATATTCATGAGATCAAATTTTTTTTGATAATAAATTATTTGTTATTTTAAAACTAAAACAGCAAGAACTTGAGGACCGTAACAAATCTTTTGTTTGTATAAGACCGGAAACTGTAGGCACATGAAGCCTATTTCGTTCTTTCGTTTTAATGATATTTTGGAAAGAAAAAATCCTTTCCACATTCGCAGAGGAATGTGGAATAGATAACACCCCACCTACAATCCTTGAAA
Organism: Melanophora roralis; assembly: GCA_963583895.1. Lineage (NCBI taxonomy): Eukaryota > Metazoa > Arthropoda > Insecta > Diptera > Rhinophoridae > Melanophora > Melanophora roralis. The sequence continues at coordinate 20,605,899 of OY757188.1, forward strand.
GTTCGGGAAACATGAATTCATTCAATTCATTTTTCATTTCAGAAACTTTAGTCCAAAAGTTGCAAATGCTTTCATTTTTAAAATCTTTTAGTACTTCTATATCAGCCAGGGATCTAAATTGAGTGTTAATAGAGTCAAAATTGTTATACTCGTTTGGAAACATTTTTACTAAAAAGGGCACTATACTACTTGTTCTTCCCAATATAACATTTTCTGGAATGAATTTACTAAACCAGTTCAAAATTTCGTTGTCAAAATTTACTTTTACACGCAGTACATCGCAAAATTTTAAATAAAATTTTTTGGTAATTTCCTTGAAGTTGTTCACAATTTCACGATCAACATGATTTGTGGAAATATATATATCAACTTCTGTTCCACAGTATATTTCATCGAGAGTAAGATGGTTTTCGTTAAGGTTTATATTTGATATATCGTATTTGTCTAGAATTTCATTTTTTAAGAAATTGCGGCCCATTTGACGAAATAAAAATTTTAGACGTTCCAAGAAAATATGCATACGTGCGTCTTCTGCTTGCATTTCCAAATTTATAGCATTTACGATTTTTAATACATATTGAAGAAAGAGAAATAACATTTTGTAAAGTGGATTAGAAAATCCTGATATGATGAATTGTAATTTCGAATTTTTAAATTCTGCCTCAAAATCATTTAAAGTAAAATAGTAATTTAGAGGTTCCCACTGTTCCAAGATCCTCTTTATAACTTCCTGCCGTGATAACCACCTTGTAGTACAATATTTTAATATAACATGGATGTCAGTACCAAAATATTCTTGAAATTCTATAAAGTCTTCTCTTCGACTAGAACTATTGCAAAAGTGGAAATTTATTTCCCTTATAAATTTGTCAATATCATCGGGAATTGAATGTTTTGATGCGGCTGAGGAAACTAAATTCAAAATGTGGCATATACAACCATTTCCAAATAAATGTGGAACTAAAGTCTTAAATTTTGACTGTACACCGTTTACAGAGCCTGTCATTACAGCACAATTGTCAGTCGTTATACCAACCATGTTATTAATGGGAATGCTATTGTCATTAAGCATATTAATTGTTGCATCAAATATGCCATTTGCGCTGCAGTCATTTATTTGCACCAATCCCAAAAAACGATCACGACATTGGCCATCAAATATCCGTATAATTACAGCCAAATTTTTGGAGACACTGCAGTCAGTGCTCTCATCAAGTACGATTGAATAATAGTTTTTCTTACAAAATTCAGTTATGTTATTAATATTAAGTGGACCAGTCACATTGGTAACAATCTTTTGTGCCTTTTGCCTATTTATTACGAATTTTTTGGCGATTTGAGAGTCGGTAACCCCTTCCTTTATTACGTTATTTAGATGATCTAAAACTGAAAACGATAGATTGTGTTCTGCAACAAACATACTTAACATAATTTCCAGTTTTTTTGCTGATTCTGCTATTGGACAAGTTGTATTTTTCAGAAAACTATTTATCTTTGGAGTACTTTTAGCTGCATTAGTTTTCTTGATGTGGCCATCGCATGACGCATGTCGTTTTATATGCACAATTCCACCAACTATGCTCATGTTACATATATTGCATCTTTTATGATATCCATCCCTAACCAGCCACGGAAATAACTTAGTCCAATCATCTCTAAAGGGTACAATATAAGGTTTTCCCTGCTTACTTGAGCTAAAAAAATACAAAATTTAGTTAATTAAGTTATTTTAAAATCGTAAAACAAAATTACCTAGCTTCGTCAGATTCCATTATTTAAATCATCGAAATACAGATTGTTTTATGTAAATTTTTAATGAAACGCCACTTTTTCACTGAATAATCGTTTTTTTTTAAAGATTGTTGTAATAAAAGAAAACTAAAAAGAAAATAAAGTGAAGTTGGTTGTAGTTGTTTGAAAATAAACACGTGATGCAAAAACTAAATCAGAAAGAAATGATAGCAAAAGGTGCCCATACACTTGTAGTATCGTCGTACAACTTGTTAGATGGGCATGTGTATTTTGTTTTTGTAATGATTGTTAAACAAGCCCATACACAATCAAAATTGCACATTCAGCCATCAAATTGTACAGCATGAAGTGTCGTGTATAAACAGGGGATTTTTTTTTCATAAAAAATAAACTTAAAATGAGAAAATTTGTAAATTGTACCAAATGAGTCATTGGTGTACCATTGTACTTTTGAGCTTTAAATTGTACCAAAAAAAGTACAATTGTACCAACTTTTGCAACCCTGGTGTGGAATGAGTCCTGGTACAACCAGATATTAGAAACCATAATAAAAAAACGACTTTTTGATGCCACAAATTCGTTTGACTGTAATGGTATACAGTCACATACTTATAATGGGGAAAGGGGTCATTTACATATATTTGGGTGAAGTTCTATAAATATGTTAAAAGATATCTACATCGTATGTGTAAGGATATGTTCATTAAGAAACAAAATAGGGGTCAGTTAAGGTGAAAATTTGCCAAAAAAAAATAGGGAAAATAAGTTGACTTTTTGTAGTTTGTATGTATATTTACAAAACTAAATTCTTAACATAATGATAAGGGAGCGAATTGTTTCAAAGAATAGGTATAACGAGTAAACACGGACACCTGAGAAACTACTTAAGCAGGCTCTACATGGTAATGTAAAGTATTTAGACTTTGTGGAATCAAAATATTATTAAAAAAAGCATAAAAGTCAGTTAAAAGTATTTTTATGTTTAATCGGAAGGTGTTGGTAAAATCAGAAATTATTTTTTTCGTGCTTGTTTTCTTTTGTGGTAACGGCATAGGGTTTAAGTTCTACAATATTAGGTTAGGTTAGGTAGAACAGGCGGCCGTGGAAGTGATGAAGCAAAAGTAGTGCAGCCCACTTGGGTTTGCTTCATCGCTTTCTTTGTGATACCTGGGAAAGAAAACGATAAATAGAGAAAAAGACATTAGACTAGATTGGATCAGATAGAAATAGAGATAGAGAGTTATTGTGTATGGTCAGCGGAAGTCGCCCCGTATTGGCCCCTGTCCCCGAATCAACCGCTGCCTCTGATAAGGGACGATAGGTTGGTTAGGTCAAAGTTGGCCACCTCCGACAGGATAACCAGCCTTCCGATATCAAAGTGTCTGGTCCGAATGTCCTGCAGCGCTGGATAAAAGCACAAGAGGTGCTGTATGCTTTCAGTCTCCTCTTCGTCTTGACAGCTTCTACAGAAGTCGTTCCAAGGCAGTCCCAATATTTCGGCATGGGTGCCAAATGGACAGTGGCCGGTGATTGCGGCTACGGTGTCCCTTATCCTTCGTTTATCCAGATCGAGGAGAGACTTCGAACGACCCGGATCCATCCTAAGCTAGGTTATTCGAGTATTTCCACATCTGGGTTCGTCGGAAATTTGCAAGAGAAGAGGGGAATGCCACAAAAGTGGTCAATTGCCCGATCATCTTATCCAGCTCTATTTCTGGCAAGTGCATCAGCAGCACAGTTGCCCGCATTGGTTCCGTGTCCCCTCACCCACGCTAAAGTGATGTTAGGATGCACCGCCATTCAGTACAAGGATACCCGGCATTCGCGGACTAGTTGTGATGTAGAGTATACATCAGCAATGGACCTGATGGCAGCACGGCTGTCAGTGAAGATCACGATATTCCTGCCGAATATCTTCTAATACCGAAGCCAGTTAGCCGCCTTGTCTATCGCCAACAATTCAGCCTGCAGAGCACTGCATTCGCTCGGAATCCGGACTCTTGCCTGTACAATATTTTTGCAGTTGTCCCCATAGACTCATGTGCAAAATTTTGTCAAAATAATATAATACTGAAATCAGTTATAGCCCAAAATGATTATTCCGGGAGGACCCTTAAATGAGGGCTATGCCAAAAAATGGACTGATAATCATTACCAAAAATAATAAGCTTTGTGATAGGGAAAACAACTTATCTATAACAAATTTCAACAAAATATCTTTAAAATTGCGACCGGTAGCGTGTTCACAAAATACGTGGACACTTAGCCAGACGGGCGGACACACGGATGAAAGGACATGCTTGAATCGACTCAGGCAGTGATTGTGTGTCGATCGGTATGTTTAAGGGCAAGTCTCAGGCCATTACTCTTGTGTGTTACAAACATCTACCCAAATGCTTAATACTCCTACCACGTTAGAGTATGGTGTGGGCATAACTATAAACAAACAAAAAAACCTAAATCATTTTAAAATCATTTGAAATAACGACTAAAGAAAAATTGCCAAGTTTTTGTGAATAGAAGAATGTAGTATTTATATATTAAATCAAAAAAAAAATATTCTTTAATTTAAATGTCCAAACTCCTCCCTATTAAATACCACATTAAACATGATTATCGTTTGCCTTCTTACCAGTAACAATATATTTACACCAATACTACTACTAACATTTAGTCACAACAACAAATAAGTCACTTTTCTTCAAGTCAGTAAATCATCCCCTATCAGCAGGATTCTTTCTTTGGCTTAAGGATATGTACCCTCGTTTTTTTAGAAGTACATAAATGTGAATATAACTTTTAACTATTTTTTTTCTTTATTTCGCCTCTTGTGCTAATTTGACTTTATTTACTTTTCATCTTAGAGTATATTTTTTAATTTTTGTCACGCCTTTTATTAAACTTTTTGTATTTTTTCTTTTTTATTATTTTCTTTTTTTGTAGTATATCTCTTATATTTATGTATGTGTTTAAGAAGAAAATTTTTATTTAATACAGTAACAGTGGGCTGGCTAAGTTAACCAACTGTTTATATTTATAAAAAAACTAAATAAATTAAGTTGATTAAAACAAATGAATTTATCTCTATTGTGAATTTCGATTCGAAATGAGATTTTCTCCATCGGCCTTCTTCACAGTGAAATAATTTGGCCACAAATTACTTTTTGTTGGTATATTTTGAATTTTTCGTATTTTCGTACCAATATCTTGTGCTTCTTAGTATTGAAATTGGAAAATAATTCGAAATACAGAATAACTTATATTACTTAGTATTAGATGGAAACATAGAAAATGGATAAACACAGCATATTAAGGTGTGTGGAACATGTTCTAAATACAATTCTTTTAAAACACTGTCAAATTTAGTACCAAAAATTTAAAAAAAGATTTTTTGTTTACTTACGACATTTCCGATATCTCTATGAGTCTTTAGTTCAAATACGTACAAAAAGTACCTTTTGTCTTCTTAGTTCACTTTCAATATCTATATAGAGCAATAGTCCTTAAATTTGTATGTATAACATTCATAATTTCAAAACAGGAAAAGAAGTATAAAAAATATTGAAAATTACTCCTTGACCTCTTAACTGACTTTCAACCTTTAATATTCCTTAAATTAATTTTTAAACTAATAATATTAAACAAGCAAAAAAATGTTGCCTTCCTGCCTTTATATAAGCCAAATGTGTAAAAAAGTACTTTTCTTCACTTAGTTGGCAACCAACTCTACAGAGGTCAATAGTAGCCAATTTTATATTTCTTTTCATATTTCTAGGCTAACAATCTTAAAACAGGGAAAAAGTAACAAGAAACTTAGCCTTGGTCGATAGTACTTAATTTCACATTTTCATACTCATAATCTTGAAAATGGCGAAAAGTACAAAAAAACGTATCCGTACTTTTCGAAAAAAGCAGCAAAACTTGAATAAGATGTCTTAATTGCTTTTAAAGTTTTAAAAAGTAGCAAACAAGTAAAAAATAAAATTATCACCCTTTTTACTATCCCTTAGCGTGCAAAATTTAAAAAAAAAAGTACTTAAAATGTACTCTTCATCTTTTTTAACACTTGTCGAACGAAATTTGAATTATTTTTTTATCTTTGTTGATTTAGAAGACAAAATGGACCGACCAAAGTACCTTTAGTTTTTCGCAGTTTATATAATTATATTCAATTTCCGGTGAAAGGACTTACATGAAGTTTTGTAATATTATTTTTCTTTTAAGTAATCTAACAAGTTCAAGTTTTTGCTTTCAAGTTGATCACACATATTGTTTGTCAAATTTATTTGAATTGATAGTAGTGACGTAGGCTGCACCCAACCTGATATTCAACTTGATTATCAATTTTATTTCTTAGGATGCCGTCGTCAAGGAATAAACTTAAAATGATCGCAGAATAATTGATAAACGAAACACAAAAATTGTTGTATACAAGGTGTCCGTCGGCAAGGTACTTTGTTTGTTTATAATTTTGGAATGGATCTTATATTGATAAATGTTTTATTTAATGTTGGCAATTATGTATAAAATACAATATCAGAGAAATGTTTGCCTCTCTTAGCCTCATAAATGCGAGCATTTTTTCTAATACATTCTCACACATTTCACGCGGTATTTCATTGATTTCATCACGTAAATTTTGTTTTTTATTTATTTGTGACTAAAGTCCGGTACAACGACACACAAACTATTTACATTAATTTATTTAAAAGTGTTAATATACAAAATATACACGAAAATTTTATTATACATGTAAAATAACAAACATTTATGAAAAATACCTATAATCAGCTGTTTACTTGACAACTTGATGGTCAAGTGAACAACAAGGCGACTTGAATGGAAAAATTGATCATCAAAGTGCTTTCAAGTTCGAAAAATGTTAGTATGTTAGTAAAAAAGTTCGAGTGTATTGTAACTTGAAAGGCAAAAATTGAACGACTGGCCACTAAGTAAGTCCTACTGTTAACATTCATTTATCGACTTTATTTGGAAACAGTGACGATGTTTAACTAATTACTACAGTCAAAATAGCAAAAATTCTTTATGTTACGCCTCTGTTAATTGACTTTGCAACCGGTAATCCAGTTTGGCTCCAACTGCGAAGCAAATTTACGAGAAAAAAAGAATCAAAAGTCTTTGGCTTATATACCAAATCAGGCGCACAAAAACAATTTTACACATATACACACTAACTGTAGGATATAAATAATGACATATTTGAATGAGAGCAAGCAGAAGCAAAGAAGGAGTCGCCAACAAATATTACCAAGTGTGAGTGAATGACATTAGTAGCTTTTTCATTGTACTTGACATTTTGTGGTGAATTTCTGTCTAAAAGCCATTATCATTTCTGGCCAAAAATACGTAATGGTTACACAACAAAAATTGTACAATGGATAGACGGATGTATTACGAAATGTTGAATGTTGCCTGTTTTCTGAACAAAAAGAGAAAAATATGGAAGATGTTAGTGATGAGCTTGTAAGTGCGGCTAAAAGTTGGATTTGTTGTAAATACAACAATGTATGGGTTTGATAGGTGAAAACAAGCGTTTTCCGGTTGGCTGAGTGAATAAATGTTAAAGCTGCAAAAAGGTCGTTAAGTTGTAAGGGTGCATTTTTTGCTGTCTTTTGAAAACAGTGGTAAGTAGATGTTGTAGTGCAGGTCCTTGATATCAAACACACACATACGTTTAAACGTTTTTGTGGCTTTTCGATATTGTCGACTTTTTTGTTAATTTTTTTAACATTTTTTTTACTGATTTTGATATCCTTAAATTGGTTACATTCAGGAGTATATTGTGGTTGTAGTGGTGTTTTAGCTTTTCACTTAAATGTATAAGTGTTGTTGTGAAAATAAATGTGTATGTGTTGAGCAATGGATGTTATGTTTATGTGAGGGGGTGATTGATGTGGACCATCAAGAGTGTGGGTTTGGCTTTAGATTTTTTTAAAAAATATCTTTTTTTTTCATTGTTGTTGTTTTGCTGCTTTGCTGTCAAATAGCCGTTAAGCAAGCAGCATTTTAAACATCATCATCGTCACTAGCTTTATTGCAAACTAGGATTCTGGCTTTTGTTTTACTTTTACAGTTGGTGGTCTCTGTAGCTTTAAACAAATCGTAACGTTAACAACGGAAAACCGGAAGAAATTTAAAATAATTTTTTAAAAACAAAAAAAAAAAAACAGTAAAAAAAACTTTGTAAAAATGGTTTACAAGTGATTATAAAAAATATAAAATATTATCAGATAAAAAGAAAGTTAAAAATTTAAATTTGGCTTTTAATTAATAATAAAAAAATTAAAAAAAAAAATATTACAAAAATTTTATTTAAATAAAACAAAATTTTTTTTCTGATTTGAATTGTGTGCAACAAAAATAAAAATATTTCATCCTGGATACCCTAAGCTTTAAATATTTTCATCAACGCAAGATGGGTACCGGAAGTGGTGTGTATTCAAATTCACCGACGGTTTATAGTAAATTTAATTTATATATTCCTTGTAATAATTAAATATTGAGTTTATTAATGAAACTAATCGTTAAGGCATACAAATTTTTTTTCGAAGCTTAAACTTCTGAAATTGTTTTATTAAATTCTTTTAGAACATATTCTGCCCCTTTATAACTGAACTTTAAAATAATTTAAACATTACGTGGTGTTGCCAGGTTCGAATTGTTTGTTATTGTTCCTAAGAAAAAAATGTTTAATAGTAATTTAGTACTGTTTTATTTGATTTAATCTCCGACAAAATGTACAGTTTTTAGCATTTTCTAACCCAAAAAAAATATATTAGGGTTTTTAGTAGAAAGTTGACAAAAAAAAATGGCCGAAGGCTAGTTTTAACAGAAGGCAAATCGATTGTTAGTATATTCCAAAGTTTTCTTTTTTATTTTATGGAAAGGTATTCTTATTTCACCGACGGTTTATAGTAAATTTAATTTATATATTCCTTGTAATAATTAAATATTGAGTTTATTAATAAAACTAATCGTTAAGGCATACAAATTTTTTTTCGAAGCTTAAACTTCTGAAATTGTTTTATTAAATTCTTTTAGAACATATTCTGCCCCTTTATAACTGAACTTTAAAATAATTTAAACATTACGTGGTGCTGCCAGGTTCGAATTGTTTGTTATTGTTCCTAAGAAAAAAATGTTTAATAGGTAGTAATTTAGTACTGTTTTATTTGATTTAATCTCCGACAAAATGTACAGTTTTTAGCATTTTCTAACCCAAAAAAAATATATTAGGGTTTTTAGTAGAAAGTTGACAAAAAAAAAAAATGGCCGAAGGCTAGTTTTAACAGAAGGCAAATCGATTGTTAGTATATTCCAAAGTTTTCTTTTTTATTTTATGGAAAGGTATTCTTAATTGGAATATATAAGAAACCAATTAAGCAATACTCTTTTGTCTGTGGGTTGAAATAAGGCTTACAGATCCGTATTATAGTTATATTAATCTATTAAATATATGTATGTATTCAGAAGCAGTTTGGTATTAAAAATTAAATAGATTCGGCCTATTTACGACTTAGGTATGTATAAAATAGATATAAAAATTACATTTTGCCTAAGTACCTGGATATTGTAATTATTTTTGCTTATTCCGCAATTAAAAATAATAAAAAAGGTAACATTTAAACAAACAAAAAAGTACGGCATACCTTAAGGCGCGCAGGTATATTCATATAGCACAACAAGCTTTTAGAAATAATCAATTGTTTAACAATACAAAATTACTTTCTTAAATAACTCTGCTTTTATTAATTAAAATCTAATAAAATAATTAAAAACCAAAGTCGGGTCAGCTATTTTTTTACTCTTTTTTAATTTGTTATTTGTAAAAACAACTTTCGTTTTTCAAAAATATTACAGACTGATTAAGTCCGATGTTACACTGCGGTCTTCATTTAGGATTTTTTGGCTGGAATAGCGGCAAGAAGCTCATTTAGACTAAGTGAATAAGGTGTGCTTATGGTAGTGTCATTTGGACATACCAGTGTATGGGGAAGATTGTAGAGGATTGACTTCAAAGTCAGTTTGGTTTGACAGACTAGATGGTCATGAAACTTGAATTTGGGTATTGTTCCCAGACAGAAATGACTGGAAACGATCCGAAAAGCTGTCTGAGGGGTGTGCAGTGTTTACTGATAGATGAAGAAATTTGTAGTCACCGGCACTGGTATTAATTTTTGGACACGGGAGTAAGGGTATAATACCGACCTCCGGACAAATGTAGAGTTTCCCAAGCTAAGATTATTGGAGTGATAAGGGCTGCGCATAAAGAAAGAAAGGGAGAAGACGTGACAATCTAAGTTGACAGCCAGACCGCGTTCAAGGCTCTGGAAGGACATTACTTTAAGTTATGACATGCAGGGTAAGGTTCGGTTAGGTGCCGGTTCATTGTGACTTCGTCGGTAATAAAATTTGCAATGAGAGGATGAGGAGGGAATTGGCCCAATATTTGTTAGGTTTCTATTATAGTTTAATGGGGACATATGTACGTCGTGAACAAACTGGGCCAAGCCTGGAGGTGCACGGCTGATTGCGAGTTTTATATGTTTATAAATAGATAAGACAAGCACCGCTTACTGTTGTATATAACCGACAAATTTTGAGTTTAATTCAATTAAAAATTCCTTTTTTTAAAATACCTTTTTGCAAACATCAGTTGAAATGCGTAGTAAAACGCAGGAATTATTTAAAAAAATTACTGGTCAGGCCCGATTATGCCATTTTCAATCAAGAATAGGCTTATATGGTGGCTAGCTTAAATTTAAAACCGATTTCCACTATTTATTAGTAGGTTACGTTTTTACTTACAGCTTGCTAGTGTCAATTTTTGTCTTAATATCTTTAAAAGCATAATCCGGTTTTTAAATAAAAAGTTAACAGGGTACATGTGGGGCGATAGGATTAGATAAAATATTTATGAATATAGACTCAGGGCACACTTATACAGATAATGTTAAGAAAACAGGTGATTGTGTAATTGTCTGGATATTTTGTAAAAGTGAACGGCAGATTTGTTTATTTTGTTTGAAATCAAAAATCTTTGACATTAACTTTTTAAAACCCAAAAAGTGTGCCCTGCCAAAAAGGAAATGCAGAGGTCGAATTTTTTGAATTCGATTTGATACTACCTGTACTAGTGTACACTGGATGAACTGAAACTTTTTAAAAATAAAATTATTTCAAGCTTATTATATTGTTTGATTCGGTAAAAATGTTAAAGTTATGTAAAAAACACAAGTAAGAAACGTGTGGTTAAAAACCTTCGCAGCAGTTTAACCTGCAGGAAGAAGGGTTTTTGTAAATAACATAAATTTTTTAAGTTTTTTTTTTTTACTAGAGAGGATAAATTTATGTTAGAAAAATTAAGGACCAAAAAATTTAATTTTGCAAAATTGCCAAAAAACTGATCGAGATATAAGCTAAAAACCTAGACTTCCTCTGTTTATTTCTCTAAAAATTGTACACAAAACCTCTAAAACTGCCCGGATTTGCCCCTACATGGGTACAATGTAGGACCAACTCCTATTTATTTTTTCTCGCAAACATTCTTGTTGAACATTCTTACACCCTACCTTTACTCCCTAACAGGGTTGCCATACAAAGATTAATTTTATATAATTATTTTTTAAATCACTCCGACCTCCTATAAAGGTTAAATATAAAACCGACGCCAATTAGTATTTCCTCCCAAACATTTTTGTGGAATAAACTTACCCGCTATATTAAGCCCCTAACTGGGCTGCCATACAAAATTCGGAAAAAATAGGGTAAAAACCCCTAAAGCTTCCCCGGAATAAGATTGGTTTTAATAAAAATAAATTAATATAATAATCGCAATTGTTTTGATTTTTGTATTTATTATAAATATTTTTTTGACAAAATTATGGGCCTTATTACGTATAACGTAACGCATAATAATAAAAGCAATTGTAGGGAAAAAACTAATGTTTAAAAAACTTTTTCATACATTTTGGTAATAAGGGGGTCTTTGTACATGCTTTTTTGCATTGAAAATTCGAAAATAAATAAAATTTACAGTCCTTTGTTTTTTTAAGTTTATTCTTTTTTTGTTTTAAATATTAAGTTAAAGAACCAATTCTTTTAAAAAAATTAATAAAGATTTAGAGATTCCCACGAGAACTTTTGCAATTTTTGTCAGTTTGTCACCTTAACCCCTGAGAATTTAAAAGAAAATTATAATTTTTTATTTTTTGAATAAACAGTAATTGTTATTTTTAAATTTATAATTTCAAACGCATATTCAAACTTGACATGCAAAATATTTATCAAAACAAAAAAAAATCAAATCACACAATTTCATAACAAGAAAGATAAACAAAAATGCTTGAAACCGAAATAGTTTTTTTTTAAAAAGAATAACAATAAAAATTATAGACCGCACAATGCAACAATGTTGGTTACATTTGATGAAGAAAAGAAAAAGCCACTTGAACAGTGACTGACTGCATTAGACAGTGGCAAACCAGTTAAGCCAAGCAAGCAAAGGACCAACACAACACACACAAAACAGGACACACACACCATTATCATCACCCCTTTTAATTTTACTTTTAAAACAGTTTTGGCCAAGGCAAAAAATCAACAAATAAAATAAATTCTAACACTTTCATGCTTCACAAACACAATTAAACTTCTATGTGCGTACATATGTACATACTTACACGCAGATAATTGAGAACACACGACCCCGTACATCCAGGGTGTGAAAATTAGCCCGCACGCGTCATTGAGCTATAGAAGGAATCAGTCAAAATAACAAAAACAATGACAATATGTCAATTGTTTTTGTTTATATTTGGACATAAGATGTTGTTGGTTTGCTTGGTTCCAGTGTGTTTTGACAAGTGTCTCTTCCTGGTTGTTGTTTGAATAGGTATTAAGTTTTTAAAATGTTTTACGTGCCTGCAAAATTACCAAGGATTAGTTTAAGGAAAAAAATGCAAAAATGGTGACAAAGGAAAAAATTAAAAATATGACGTCAGTGTTAAGGGAAATAGGTTGCATAAGAAAAGGGTTTAAGCATGTTTTATTCTATTTTGAGACATTTTTTAAACCTTACTTTCTTTGTATGTATGAATGTTCATAAAATGTTGTAATTTAATCTCCGTTTGATGTAACTTTTCCAACAGTACTGTCCGACATAATTTTTGGAACATTATAAGGGACAACAATAATAAAAAGCCACGTTATTAGATCACTTTTGTGAAATAAACTCTAGTTCACCTGGTCTGAGCTTTTTTACAGTGGGTCAAAGCTTTAAAATTTTTGACGAAGAATGTATCCTAATACTAAATGAAAAAATTCTGAGAGGATTCCTATTTTCAGAGATGTTAATAAAAATTTAATAGGGATGACTTTAACAGAAAGTCTTAACCTTCCAGCTTGTCCCTTTATGGTTCGGTGTCAATTAAAATAAAAAAGGACGTACAAGCATTAAAGTTTTTTGCCGGAAAATTTTTAATGGCGGTCAAAAAAAAATAAAATACTAACAAAATTTTTCTGTTTATAGAAATGTTTCCCTCTACCAAAATATAAACATTTTGACCCACTGTAAAAAAGTTTCAGACCCGCTTAACAAGAAGTTTTTCCTACAGAAATGTTCTACTAAACACAGCCTTTCAGAATTAAATGGTCGCTGTTATGTTCCAAATAAAAATTCTGAATTTGTTGGACAAAAGCAATTATAGATTTTTTAAAATTAAATCTCGATTTAATTTTTTTTTTGATTTTAGGTGATCGCCTTCTGGATATACCTTGCAAGGTATGTGGGGATCGCAGTTCTGGTAAACATTATGGCATTTACAGTTGCGATGGTAAGTACCATAAACAGAAAACTTTTTTTATAAAAAAAACCCTAAAAATTGTGACAAGTAAAAAGAAATATTTTTTTTGGGCAGAATTTATTACTGTTTTCTGAGGCCAAATTGCCGCACTCGATTCGAATACATTAAAAAATTCTTATTGGAATTCCTATATTAAGAGCATTGACAACTCGATCGATCGAATAAAATTTCGATTTGAAACCAATGCGACGATCTGGCCATTGATTTTAATTTTTTTTATAACAAATATTATTGTTTTTATGTTAAGTATATTAAGAGAACCTAGACGAAGTTGTTCCCATTGCGCTTAATATCAGAATCCCCATGTTGCTTATCGACTTTACAATACGCAAACGATTCGTGGTATAGTCCATAGATCCAACGAATAGAATCGACTCTATTACCGTCTTATAATGCCAACTGATATTTTTAGGACTGAGGCCCCAGATCTAGCTAATGGCATGCTTGCACACATACATCGCAGCTTGGACCTTCGCCACTTTGCCTCCGCATTTGGCTTCTAAGATAGCTTACTGCCCTGAACGACGCCCAGATCTTTTGCGCTATCAGATAAAGTCAGTAACATTTCGCTTAGTGTCGGGGGATCAAAAAAAAATCTTGTGTCTGTTCATTAAAAGTACAAGCTCCATTTTAGAAGGGTTGATAGATTACCCGTGCTCTGAGCTTCACCCCTTAATTGTCCTCAAAGCCGATTTCCTTTCTGTCAAAGTTAGTATTGAAGTGGATTCAAAATATCGCAACTGCTACGTCATCTGCATAGGCATTAGTTTTTAGTCCCATTAAGTCCATATTCCTGAGCAACGAGTTGAAAGTTATGTTCCACAGTAGTGGCAATAGGACTCCTCCCAGAGGTGCTCAAGGACCACCTAATATTTGCACCAGGGCAGAACTCGATAGCTTTTACAATTGCAAGATACATATGTTATTGCAGAGATTGCATTAAACCGTTTAGTTTGCGTGAGAGATACCACTCCTTAGGTTAGGTAAGATTACGAAGGGTAGTGCCGCGTGCAAATCACCCTATCCACCGAAAGGAAAGAGAAATAAGAAAGACAAAGAATTATGTAGGTAAAGCGATACAGAAATACAAAAAGAGACTAAGAGTGCCATCCGCAAGAAGCCAAACGAAGTCAGCATTTGAAGGCGCTAAGCCAACCCTCTGCCCAGTCACCCAACCCCTTTGATGAATGCTATAATGTTTCCCAGCCCACAGCCAGAGACCTTACCAAGTCTATCTAAGAAAAGCCCTCCCAACTATCTCTGTCGGCGGATCTGTAGTCCCAGGCATTGGCAGACAAGGTTTTTCACAGTCTATATTTCCTCCTCATCCCTGCATAACCTGCAGAAATCCGTAGAGTAGCTGTCCCCCCTGCTCGTCATATATCTCACATCGCAGTGCCCTGTGAAAGTCCCAATAATGCATCCCAGAACCACCCTGTTATTGTTGAGCATCAGATAGGTGCACGTCAGATAGGATGGAGATCCTGCTATCAGCCCCGTCTCTAAAGGTTTGTCCCACTTTGTCTATTAACCACCACTCGTCTATGTCTCTGTTGTGTGCCTCACCAAGGTCAAAAACTTGAGCCGATCCCCTCCTCACTATTTCATCGGCAGTCTCATTGTTGGCAACGTCACAACAACCCAACAGAGCCTAACCCTGCGTGTCGCCATGATCGCCCTGCGAGCACGTCTATTGTCGTCCACAAGTCTAGAACGGTAATAATGTCCCTCTAGAGCCTTGAGCATACTCTCACTGTCAATGTAAATGGTCACGTACCCTCTTTCACCCGCATCCTCCCCTAACGATTCCGCGGCCTTCGTCACCGCCAGAATTTCAGTCTGGTATACGCTGCACTCCTCCGGAACTCTGTATAACTTCTGTATCTATTATGTAAACACCAGCCCTGTTTCCCACCTCTATTTTCGTTCCATCAGTAAAGACTGCACACCCCTCATACAGCCTCTCGGATCCCTTCCATGCAGAAACCTCCGCCTCATGGCAGCTTGGGCAGGCATGTTGCAGAATTACTACTGGGGACGTTAAAATGGAGTCCGACTCCACTTGCGTGCTTACCAACCAAGTAGTGACTCGTCTGCCAGTTCTATACTGAAGTGGTTTTTTTTTCGCAGAGAGACATAATAAGGTAATATTTGAGAGACGACATAGCCTAACAACTTTTTCTTAAATTGACTGACTATTAGCGATCTGTCGTGTGCTAACTGTCGAAAAAATTTTTGAAAGTTCTTCTGTCGCTTACATCCCTCGTCTCCTGAAGCTTACATCCCTGATACAAAATATTTCGGACTGAAATACACTGCACTTATCAGACGGAGGATGTGAGGAACTCGTCGTAAAATCCTTCGCAAAACGCCGAATCCTTTATAACATTGCATTACCACACACAGCACTCACCCTTGGAGGTGATCAGAACCTTGGCCTCCTTGCCAATGTTCGTATGGGATACAACACAGTTGAAAGGTTGGATGAGGACACTATGCTCAAGACTCTTACATGACCGTATATTCTCGTTATTTGGTATTCCGATTTCGCAAAACTGCGTCTTCTAAATATGGTCATTATATGATGTTAAAAAGATACAAGGTGCAGTGTTATATTCAGTTCCTCCGAAGGACAAGTACGCAATGCGCCGCTAGTTCCAATGCAAGCTGATCTTTGAATTTGACTAACTGGTTTTTCACATTTATCGATTGAGTCGGCTCCAGCAAAGTAGGCCAGGTTATGCTGATTACGTAAGTACTTAAATATAAGTTAGTTTCTTTCATTTAGGAAGCAATTAAAATATTATAAACATTGGTTTCTATTGCTCATAAAGAATAACATAAAGTTTGTGTTAAAAAGTAATCATTAAGTGTCCCAATGGAATCACCCATATACATTAGTTTTTAAATTTTTCTTTTACCAAACCATTAATTTTACCATTTTGTTAATAAATGCCGTAAATAATTTATTGTTCCATTAATCCACTTATAAAAACAATAATTATCTCCAACACTCTCATTACAGGTTGTTCCGGGTTTTTTAAACGCAGCATCCATCGTAACCGTATTTACACTTGTAAAGCAACTGGTGATTTGAAGGGCCGTTGTCCCGTTGATAAAACTCATCGCAATCAATGTAGAGCATGTCGTTTAGCTAAATGTTTTCAATCTGCCATGAATAAAGATGGTAAGTAGTTACATAACAATTCTATCCTTCATCTAGTCATTTTTGAGATTTCAAAGTGAAAAGTTTTCATCTGCAAAGTGTTAAAATAATAAAACGCAATCTAAATCACATTATTTTCATTGTCTTATTAAAGAAAATAGAATAAATTATGCAAAACATTTTAATTAGATGTAAAAAAAGAAAAACATTTCTATTTGTGAGAAGCTGGGTTAAATTGTGAGTAATTAAAAATCTAAACCTTACAAACCGCAGGGATAATTATAATGAGGAAGTAAAAGTCTGTTGAGGCATGTTAATGATTTTGAGAAATTGTAATGGAAGTGGAAAAATGGTGATGTGATTTTTAAAACAGGTTTCTTAAATGGGTATTTGGAATTACTGAATGGCATAAAGCAAAGTTAAGGAGTTGACTAAAATTGTTTAAAGTCATTTATTTTCTGGCAGACTGCTATCGAGTCAAAAGCTTTTTCGCTAATGTACAGTTGAACAAAAATAATATATTTGGGAATATTTCAGCATATATAAGGGACCAGTCTCTAAAATTTGCCTAAAATTCAATGTGGACGTGGCGGAGGGAAAAAACAGCCCCTGTTAGCACAGGGCGGCACTCTTAAGATGCAAAAGAGGGAAATTTTTTTTACTAAGTTGGCAATTTACAGCAGCCTATGTAAACAACTGCCCAATCCAAGGCACTTCGGTCTTTTGCGCTTTTTTAAAATTTCTCATACGAAATTATTTTTCGTTGGAAATTGGTCACACAGTGGGGTTTTGGGTAACAAAAGTGGGAATTAATTGGTGATGACTTTTTTTATTATTTAGTTTAGATTTTTTTGTAAATATTATTTAAAGCGAGCAAGCTCCAAAGCTTGACAAAAAATTGGCAGAGTATGGATACGAAAAAGGGATACTTTCTATAAAAAGTATGTGCCAAAAAAAAAAAAAAATATGTAAATCGAGGTGGCCTATTCCATTTATATATTAAAATAAAACATATTTAAGTTGATAAGTTATTAATTACATTTTATAAAAAATAGTTAATTTTGCGTAAAACGGTCCAAAATAGGGAAAATTAATTTTCTTCCTTTTTAACACATTGATGAATTTACGTCTAAAAAAAGGATAAAAATGATGGAAATATTAACAAATTGGTTTATATTTTTTTATATATTTCGCAAGAATTTAAACTGATCCCAAGACGGATAACCGGCTCTTTTTTTTATGTTTTGACGAAAATGTCACACCCGTTACATTTTTTTAAAAGGTTTTTGTTAAAGAAAAAATATTTTATTGCAAAAATAACGTCTTAAATACGACTAAAAACTAAAAGCGTAAATTAAAAAAAAGAAGCCTTTTCTCAAAAATATTTTACACAACACAATCTTAAAGTAAAAATTTTCTAAATCCTAAATTTATACGGCCACAACCGTCATAACCGAAATAACAAGCTTATATCAAACCTTATCACTGTGAATGGTTTTAATAATGTCTTATTCCTCTGGCAGTAGTGGGCCAAACCACATATTTGGATATTATTTAAACTTTTTTTTGCCAAGTAAAGTAAAACTGTAAGTGGTATTACAGTAAAAACGAAATTTTACTTTTTTCGGATCCATTTTATAGGCTTCTCATGTAAATCGAATTAAGAACAACAACAACAAATTAGATAAAAAAAATTCTAACGTATAAAACTACTATACCGAGGCGTATATTTTATTTTTATTTGTACTTAAAAAAGTGACGAAAAACATTTTTAGGATACCAAGCATGGTGCAATTATGTGTACCAGGTGGTGTTACGAGCACAGCTGATCTACTTTTTTCATGCATAAATCGAGGCTGGGCTGTCAAAGTTGTTTACATATCTTTTTTTTTGATACCAGAGCCAATGAAAACTACAACAAAAACCATAATTTTATCACCAAATTATATTGTTGTAAAATCGCCACCGCCTAAAACATATAATTGCATCATGATACCTACAAATAAAATTTTTGCTACATAAAATAGAAGCGCCAAAAATCAATTTGAGTGTGTAATAATGTATAACTTTATAACGGTAATTGTGATATTTAAAAATTGTTTGTAGGTAGGGATGGTTAAATTTTGGCTACTTTTACCGAGTGTACGAATTAGTTCGGTTTTCTCAATTATAATTATTCTATTAATTCCTGGTTTTGATATCAAAAATCGGAACGTGGGTCGTCCCGTTTAATATTTTTCTCGCGGGTTTTTGAATAAAATATTCTTCTTTAATTCAGTTTACATGATCAAGCTAGCGCGTTTGAATACGTACATATGTATATGTCCGCATACAGCTTAAAGAGATCTGTTTTACACGACACCCATATTTTTCGCCTACGCAGATTGATTCTTTCATATATCTCCAAGAGTATTTTACTCTCATATTCCCAGAAACGGAGCTTCAAGTAAGAGTTAATATTTTATTTAATATATATTTTTATATTTTTTTTTGTAGTTGTCATAGCTGGGATTTGAACCTGGGACTCTCCAACCTGCAACACTAGCCACTATCTAGGCCACCGAGACACTTTGTTTTTATATGTAAGAACATATGAAGAAACAAACAATAAGTTGCTAACTAGACCTGATTTTTAGGAAATCTAAGTACGGATCGATCCTAAACATTTCCAGTTTGGTCTTGGAAAAATTCAAGAATAAAATTCTTGATTTTAAACCGTATTTTTGCTTTCTGTGTAGCAACCCTTTCCACGCTTTCCAGTAAAATAGTAAAGAGGTCGCAGGACAGACCAAGACCTTATTTGAATCCACGTTAGGTGATGAAAAGTTCGGAAACTACTTTTTATCTTTAATTTAAAATTTTTTAAAGTCATCCTGCACAGTCTGATTAGCTCCTCAGGTATGATAAAATTAGGCATGTCTTCATACGCCTTTGCACGAATCGGACTGTAAATTCGGCCTAGCAATCGGTTAATAGTATATGGACAATGGTGGATGTTTTTACCAAGTCTAAAATCAGGGGCCAAATCGTCGCATTCGATTCGAATCGAAATTTGAAAATTCTTATTAGAATTCCTATACTTAAAGCATTGACAACTCGATCGAGTGAAATTTCGATTCGAATCGAATGTGACGATTTGGCCCCAGGTTTGTTGTATTATCTATTTTGACTTTAAATTTTTTCACACAGTGTGAGACTGTTTCTTTTAAGGGGGCACCTTGAATATGAAAAACTTAAAGGTTTCTCTCCGGTTACATGTCTAAAAATGCTCACATCTGCTCTTTACTACTAGTTTCGTAGTGGACGCAGATTGTGTGAGGTAGTGTAAAAAACAAAGTTCCTAGACCGTCGGCCACGCTTTAGGCTTTAAGCTCCGGGGCTAGGGCTTGCCGTCTTGAAGTGGTTTTTGCAAGCGCATTCGGAGTATATCTAGTACCGCTATAAAAAACCGTTAAAAAATAAAAAGAAAAAAATGGAGCCCGAAGTTGACAAAAAAATCCAATAAAAAAAAAATGCAACAAAAACAATTAACCACATACATTTTTTGATTTCAAAGTTTTAAATTATAAAAAAAATAATATCGTTTTTAAACTTTTTTAAAAACTAAAAGGCCAATAAAATATCATTAAGAAACTTAATGAATTTAGCACAAGTTTTCTGGATAAGCAGCAACAAAATGTATTAAATACAAGTTGGCCTTTAACGTATTTATTGAAATAACTTTTAAATAATATATTAATGTGTGTATGAATGTACATTTATATGTATGTATTAGTTTCATTCAATGTTAGACAATTGTAACTTTAAAGCTTTTAAGCCAATATTAAATGTAGCATAAAGACACAAAAGCGATTAGGTTTAGCACAAATAGAAAAATAACAAAAATAACAAAAAAGCAATCTATAGACACACACATACATAAGCAATATACTAAAAATAAATATGTATGTATAAACACGCAATATTCTTTAATCTAAAGATTAGGGCGGTTGCATTGGTTACTATTTTTTTAAAATATAATTACAATTAATCTTGCCAAAATTTCGTATCCTTTTTTAAATAAATATTTACATACTTATGTATCTATGAATGTATTGAAATCAAATTCGTTTGCCATTAACATATATGTTATTCCTTGATACTTATACTGAAAACAAAATCCAATCCCTAATTTTGATTTTTTGTGGTACCATCCTAGTAACCATGTATATTAAGTAACATCAACAACCAAATAAATAGTCCATGCAAAAAAAAAAAAAACACAACAATAGAATCCTGTCAAGTACGTGAGAAATTCAACATATTTACAAAACTAAGTGAAATCGTCATACACTAAATGTGTATTAAGGGCTGAAAAAAGAGTGAAACAGAAAGACTTTATATAAAAGAAAGAGTGAATGAAATAAAAAGACTCAAAATACATTTGTTTATCAGGACAAGAGGTGGGTGGTGGTAGTTGTAGTCGAAAACGTTGTCTGTCTAATTTCCACGCATCCTTTTTTGTTTTTAAGCTTAAAAGGCATCTGACACAAATTTTCTACAATCTAATAGCGGATTACATGCATTATCCCATCTTCAAAGTGGAAAAGTGTTAAACATTGAAGACAGCAGCTTTATTTCTATACGATTTCAGTTGTCTTTTGTTATGGTAAAATTACCATCTGATTGTTTATTGGTATTGTGCAATATTTAGAAATAATTAAGCTGTCAAGTTGTTAAAAAAAAATATTGAAAAATCTGTAAAAGAAGGAAAGCATGAGGCTTTAGTATTGTGTTTTTTTTTAAGATTATTTATTATATAATAATTTTTATTTATTCGCTTAAAGTTCATTTATAAAGTTGTGATAGCTAAGAGAAAATTTTTATTAAAATAAACTAATTCTGATACTAGCAGAGTGTAATGCATTTTCGAAATTAGCTACGACATCTCGTCAATACTTTTCCTATTTCGTACTACTGTAAGCTAAATGGAGATTTGTTTTATTTAAGCAAACTTTAAATAGAATTTGAATACTGGAATTATATTTGTATTCTGTATTGCTTAGACCGAACTTAATCCACATACAACCCTATGTTCTATTATTCTTATTGTATTTGTATTTATCAGGAGTTATTTCGACTTTTTAGCTTATATATTTTTTTATTTAGATGGCAAAAATAAAATTAAGAAGAGATGAAAGGTCAATAATAAAAGTAACAAGTGATAAATACAAACTTACATGCTATCCAGAAAGGCAAACGGGAATATTTACTTTTATTGTAAGTAAGAACGAAATATAAAATAAGTTCAACGAAAAAATAACAGATAGTAAACGTTTTCTTTAAGTTGTTATAAATTAGTAAATAAGTTTGAATAAAATTTGCAGAATAAGTTTCCTTAATTCTCAAATACGATACCATTTAAAAAATTTTTATATCGAACTTGAAAAAAATAACAATTTATGTAACTAATTTGATACATTTAGAAAATGTTTGTTCTTCTTTAAAATAAGGGCAGCTTTTCGATTTTTTTTTAAATTCATACAGGTTATGGGGCCTGTATGCAAACTTTAGTTTCTGAGGACAAATAGTATTTTTAGATTTTTTTTTGACTTTTTCTAAATTGGAAAATCGTGTGCAAAAAAATACAGAAATTTCTTTGGGTCTTAAGATCATGAGATTAAACACGATAAGCTTCCTTTTTTTTTGGTGTTTTGAAATCACAGCACAGTGTTAACAAGCCCAGAACCACGTCGTGACATTTTAATCCTATATATAAGACTACAAGATACGTAGAACAAATTTTTAAACTATTAAATATTTTCAATTCCTCCATTTTCAGCAGGTTAGATTGTTACACTTTATGGATGAAAAAATTCGTGGTAATTAAATGAATGTACATCAGAAGTTTTTACTACCATGCATACATTATTAACACATATACAGGACGATTACTGGTTTGACAAAAAAGATTTCAAAATCAAAAATAACTAAATAAAAAGGACTAAGAAGTTTATAGTTGTTATGTTTGACCTACAAGTCATACCCTACACCATAAACATTAAGGTAAACATGTGTGTAAAATTTTGAGAAGGTTAAGTAGTATTCAAACCATTTATTACCCAAAGTGCTTATCCCGGGAGGACAATGTATTGAGGCCTTATCAAAAATTTGCCAATTTTATTTGCCTTTAGTTTACTAGTTGGCGGTACATATTTATTTTCATTTCATTTCATTTATTTTATTTTAAATGACACAGTTAGACGCCTATGAAAAATTTTGTCAAAACAGAATAATATTCGAGTCAGTTATAGTCCAAAACGCTTGTTTCGGGGGGACATTTGCATAAGAGCTATGTAAAAAAATAGACCGACTGCCAAAAAAACTTATCTATGTCAAACTTTATTAAAATATCTTCAAAATTGCGACCTGTACTTTGATCACAAGAATACATGACAACCTGCCGGACGGATGAACGGACATGACTAAATTGACTCAGTAAGTGATTCTAAATCAATCGGTTTACTTAAAGGTGGGTCCTAGACCATTATTTTCAAGCGTTACAAACATCTGCACAAACGCATAATACCCCTACCACATATGAGGTGTGGGCAGAGTTGGGCAAAATACATGCTTTGCTGTATTTGAAATACAAAATACAGAATACTTCTTCCGCTTGTATTTCAAATACAAAATACCAAATACTTTCAAGTCGAGTATTTCAAATACAAAATACAAAATACAGTATTTTAGTATCTTTTATTTGAAATACAAAATACAAAATACATTTATAACCATTAATCATGAACACAAGATTTTTAAAAGTTTAATCAGATAAGCAGCATCTTGTTGAAGAATATATAAATCCTGCTAAAAAACAATCTTTCTACAGGTCCTGATGAAAACATACTGGTGCTAAATTTTATGAAAACAGTTTGCCCTCTGCACTTCCTTTTTGTGTTTGAACGGTAGAATGTCAAAAAAATTAAAAATTTCATACAAAATTAAATTTTTATAACGTGAAAATGTCAAATTGATTTTAATCAGCTGGACCCTTAATATTACCTGGTTAAATGTGTCTTGGTTCTCTGTATGTGCCTTGTATGTGAAAAACAAATTTAATTAAAAGTAAAGTAATATCAAGGCGAATTCAAAAATTGGCCCTCTGCATTTCTTTTGTATACCCTTTATATAGTGATAAAGGTATGTAGAAGTTTGTCATTCCGTTTGAAATTTCTTTATTTTCTATTTGCGACCCCATAAAGTATTAATATTCTGGATTCTTATAGATAGGGAAGTTGATATAGCCATGTCCGTCTGTCAGTCTGTTGAAATCAAGTTTCCGGAGTCAAATAAAGTGATACGGACCAGTTATTGGTGTCAAACTTTTGCAAATGTCCTGGAGACAATCGCTATTTAAAATTAGCAAAATCAATTGACTATTGACCGAGATATAAACGAAAAATCAAAATAATCAACTTTTTTAGGACAAAATCCGCGCATATATCCCTATATATCTAAGTGAATATAGTCATTCTTGCCACAAAACCTGGCACGGACACTCTGAAAATAGGGACCTGAAAAGGAAAAAGTTTTTTTCAAAGAAAAAAACATTTTTTGGGTAGGGGTAGGGGTAGGGGTAGGGGAAGGGTTAGCACCAATACAAATAAACACTTTTTATGACATTTTCGAAACGTTATGTCTCGGAAACTATAACAGCTGCCGACATCAAATGTTCTACAAAGAGTAATTCGACAACAAGACCTACGCTTTAAAGAAAAAAATTTTTGAGTGGGGGCAAGAGAAAGTGTAGCTCCCATACAAATGAACAATTTTTATGAAATTTTCGATACGCTGTACCTCGGAAACTATATCAGCTATCGATTTCTAGTGTTCTACAAAATTAATTC
Source organism: Melanophora roralis (assembly GCA_963583895.1). NCBI lineage: Eukaryota > Metazoa > Arthropoda > Insecta > Diptera > Rhinophoridae > Melanophora > Melanophora roralis. The sequence goes on from OY757188.1 coordinate 20,630,591, forward strand.
GATGATAAGACCTACATTTTGGAAAAAAAGGTTGAAGAGAAGCAGGGGGACTAGAAGATCCCATAAAAATTAACAACTTTTATTAACCTTTTAATACGAATAATGTCGAAAGCTTTTATAACTCTCGACTTCAAACCTTCTTCATCTATTTTTGTTATTCATACGAACGTTAAATCTTTGTAAAGTTTTCTATGGACTTTAAAGCTGGCACAAGGCATTTTTATTATATTATTTGCAGTTAGGGGCTTTTCCCAGGACTTCCCGTCCCGAAAATTCCCGGGAAATTCGTCAATTTTCATTTTCCGTTTTCCCGGGATTTTTGTGCGGGAATCTCTTTTTCCACTTTCCCTTATTTTTGGTTTATAAAACATTAAATACTCATTACTCATAAAAAATTTAAGTATAGTTATAAAGGGCTTATTTGAGAGATGTCTATGCGAATTGTCAAATAATCCCTTTATTAGCCTACTATAATTATTATAAATACGAGCGTAAATATGTAGCAAAATTGGATTTTTGCCTAACGAAGACTTTCCCGCTGATGTCATTCCTTAGTGGTTGAAGTTTATTCATAATTGCATTTAGGGTACACTCAAACAGGTAATATCAAGAGCTCAGCTGCCTATAATAAGTTTGACATTCGTACTTTTCAAATATACATATAATTTTGTATGAAATTTTTATTTTTTTTTAAATTCCACCGGTCAAACACAAAAAGTAAATTCAGAGGGCAAAGTTCTTGAATTCGCCTTGATATAACCTGGTTAAGTATACCCTGAACTGAATTGTAAAGTTTAATTTTGATCTCTTTACATTTTTCTTTTAAAATTAAATTCGTAAGTTTTTTATATGTATGTATTAACTTATATACATTTTTTTATTTAAAAATTTAAATAGTTTTTTATTGGTACAGCCTGTAGAATTTTCTTTATTTGAAGAGCGGATTCCCGGGAAATTAATTTTTGATTTCCCGTTTCTCGGGAAGCAAAAAATCCGGGAAACAAAAAACCCTATTTGCGGTACAAAATAACACGGCTGGGTATATTAAAAGAGCAATGTAAAGGGTATATAAGATTCGGCAGAGGCAAATAAAGCGATCTTACTTGATGTGTTTGAAAGTGTGAATGTCAAAAAAATTTTAATTTTTATACAAAATTTAATTTTTTTGACATTCACATTTCCAAATATCCGTTTAGCTCTTGATATTACCTGAATGAGTGAGACCTGTTAAAAAACGTGCCTTGCTAAGGCGAAGACGTGAGTGAATACGAACACAAAGTTTCCATTCTTTTTTTTTTTTTAAATTGTAACATTTTTCAATTTTTCTGATGACAACTTTTTGTATAACAAAAAAATGTATTATGAGTTTTCGTTTTTATTTATTAGTTGAACTATTTGTTTTTAAGACAATTTTATTTTCTTTATCAGGCTCAAGTTCAATACTATACTAAATTCTTATTTATTTGCAAATGAAGAAATTAATATTTTTAGTTTTTACTACTTTATTAGCGTTAGTTAAGAAAGGAAATTTTATTGAAAAAACAAGATTTTTACCGATACTAGCCGAGTAGAATGCATTTTCGAAAAACAGCTACGATTTTCATCATCAGTACTCTTTGTTCGGTTGTTAGTTTAATTTGGTTGTAAACATCAGCCATTTAACCCACTGATCCATGTGGCGAGGTGAGTCGGCACGAAGTTTTTTCCACTTAAACCAACTAAACCAAAGCTTTTTCAATTTTGAGATGGCGTTAGTAATAAGAAATGGAAAAATTGAAAAAGCTTTGGTTTAGTTGGTTTAAGTGGAAAAAACTTCGTGCCGACTCACCTCGCCACATGGATCAGTGGGTTAAATGGCTGATGTTTACAACCAAATTAAACTAACAACCGAACAAAGAGTACTGATGATGAAAATCGTAGCTGTTTTTCGAAAATGCATTCTACTCGGCTAGTATCGGTAAAAATCTTGTTTTTTCAATAAAATTTCCTTTCTTAACTAACGCTAATAAAGTAGTAAAAACTAAAAATATTAATTTCTTCATTTGCAAATAAATGAGAATTTAGTATAGTATTGAACTTGAGCCTGATAAAGAAAATAAAATTGTCTTAAAAACAAATAGTTCAACTAATAAATAAAAACGAAAACTCATAAAGCACACATGGCACGGTGATATATATATAACAATTTCAAAAATTGTACATATAAAAAATATGGTAGCCTTCTAATACCATCTGATAGATGGTTAAGGCTACGCTACGCTCTAACTTAGTGTTAAAACTTAAATTGAGATGGCGTTAGTAATAAGAAATGGAAAAATTGAAAAAGCTTTGGTTAAGTTGGTTTAAGTGGAAAAAACTTCGTGCCGACTCACCTCGCCACATGGATCAGTGGGTTAAATGGCTGATGTTTACAACCAAATTAAACTAACAACCGAACATAGAGTACTGATGATGAAAATCGTAGCTGTTTTTCGAAAATGCATTCTACTCGGCTAGTATCGGTAAAAATCTTGTTTTTTCAATAAAATTTCCTTTCTTAACTAACGCTAATAAAGTAGTAAAAACTAAAAATATTAATTTCTTCATTTGAAAATAAATGAGAATTTAGTATAGTATTGAACTTGAGCCTGATAAAGAAAATAAAATTGTCTTAAAAAAATGTATTTTGCAAAAATGTATTTTGCTATCATAAGTATTTGAAATACAAAATACTTCAGTGTTGGGTATTTCAAATACAAAATACATTAGAAGGTGGTATTTCAAATACAAATACAAAATACGTATTTGTATTTCAAATACGTATTTCAAATACAAGTATTTGAATTACTGCCCAACCCTGGGTGTGGGTATAACAATTATAAAAAAATGTTGAGCAAACTTATTTTGAAAATATAACACAGAATAGCATAACAACAAATTTTACCTTAAAACATCTTCTTTAACTTTAAACACATGTAAGATGACATAAACAAAAATAAAGAAAATATATTCCTTCGAAACCAAAAAGAAAAATATTATTGGGGAAACCTGTGCGCTGAAAAAATTTTAAACAAAAACACAAAAGAACAAATATAACAATGTTACATGGTGTTAACATTACAAAAACAACAAGAAGAATCAAAAACATATAAGAAAGTAATAGTCGGTCGAGCCCCACTATTTTACACCTTTCACCATAGTTAATTTTGAGGGTTCATTTATTATTAGTTTTTTTTAAAGGCGGATTATTATATGATCCTCTGTAAAGTTCTACAATGTGATTTGGACTGATTTTTACGATAATACTCTAAGCACAACTGGGACGAACGACGAATTTTTCGTTGCGAATATGTGTATATGAAAATGCACACAAACAGTGCGTCGAATCAAATTCGTCATGTGCAACGAACTCTACGATAGGTTTATTTCTATTTCTTACGCCGACGAATGACCGACAAATAATCTGGCACAAATTTTTATATATCGTTATTAAATTATGTTGCCTTATATTTTAAGAATTATTTTCACTGTTTATTTGTTGCATATAATGTATTTTTAATGTTATATTTATATTTTAAATCAGTTTTTAGTAATTAATATCTTTTTTTCAGTTAGTGCTTCTTGTTTAAGGAAAATTGCCACTCTATGACAGCTGCTTTGTTCGTTCTTAATGTGTTTCAGTTGACGAAGTTACGCAGACGAATTTTACACAGACGAATTCGTCGTTCGTCCCAATTGTGTTAAGAGCATATTTGCTACAAAATTATAGTTAAAAAAGGCTTTTGGATGCCATTTGATGGGGATTAAATATTATTTAAAATATTTTTGGGAAACATATTGCTAGTTTACTTAAACAACGTCATAGATCAGAAAATGAGCTTTAGGAGTTAACGATGCAAAATTGTTTGTTACGCTTTGATCAGTTCGTCTTTAAATTATTTCTACATTTTACATTTAAAAAGAAAATACCGTTTTTATTTTCTAGATAATACAAAAGAATCAAACACAACAGCTGCGTTTTTCTTTGTTATTTTTGGTTTTATTATTTGTTGGTTGGCGAAATGAGATATATGAGTTGAACTTCAAGAAAAACATCCAATCAGGACAAAAACCGTGTTAAATTTTTTTTAAATTTTTTTGGTCTAGTAAGCAGACGGGTTATTATTTATATCTTGCGGATTCAAAGCGTCATTTTAAAATTGACTTAGAAGCAGGTTCGGATTTCGATTCGCTTTAATATTGAGGTATTTCATATATCAGCGAAAGCTCATAGTACCCCTGCCACCTTTAATAATGGTGCTGCCAGTATTTTTACAATCAACAAGCTCGTCTTGGCTGATTCGCTCAAGCGTTTTTTTTAATAATTAATTAAATAAATGGTTTTATTATCTAAAATATACTCTTTGAGTGCCTTTGGACTTAACCGTTGAAAATTTACCTTTTAACAATGTATTGACCCAGCATGCTTGCAATATTTTTGGAATATACGTACGTACATCAGTTCTAGAAGTATAAACTTAGTTTTTACTTTAAAAAAATCAGTCTTATTTTTATTTCAAGAAAAGATTTAAGTGAATTAATAAGTCTAGCAGTTTTATAGCTGCTTTTAAAAGCACTCTGCACTCTTAGTATGGTGATAAGTGCCCTGAAAGAATAAATAATTTCTAAAGCTCTATCTGATTCGATACGATGTAATGTTGTAGGGTATCAAAAAAAATATATATTTAGTTAAGCGATTTTCTTTAAAAATACTTTTCCTTTTTGTATTTTTTTTTTACAAAACACTTTTTTTGTCTAAAAAAGGAACAAGTATTTCATAATGTTTTGTTAAAAAAAAGCAAAAATGTAAGCAGTTTTACAAAAGAAGCAACACAACAAATAAAAAAGAGCGGCTGCCTTAAAGAAAATGAAAACTTGATTTTATAAACAAAGTTGAACAATAAAATGTTTCCAAGTGAAATTGGCACTTATGAGTCTATTTTTAGCATCTGGTCATCTAAACAATCCATGTTTGTTTTTGCAAAGTTCTATACATTTTCTTTATGTTATACATGACAAAATCAAACAAAACCTTCACACCAACAACAAAACATAGTAACAAAAAAAAAAGGAATAGAAATAACAACAAACTTACACAAATACTTCTGTCAAAAGCCACAAAATTCCTAAAAGGCACGTTTTTCCTTAACATTTGGATATTTATTGCCAACAACAATAACAAAGTCAGCTAAATAAAAAAATATTTAACCAAATTGCAAAAGTTATCATTACAAAACATCATGTACTTTAACATTGAGTTTTGGATTATAAAAAAACTTTAATTGTTTCAAATAGTTTTTCTTAATGTTATGTACAGGAAAACATATACTTTTCAATAAATGTATTAATTAATTAATATGGTTGAATGTTTAAATACACCACATATGTATGTATACACATACATATCTACATAAAAACACATTTCTTCCAGACATTCAAATTCATATTGTTGTTAATGAAAGTCTGAAAGTGCATTTGTAAATGATTTATTAATGTTTTGCCGAAGGATATATTATGTCAACATAATTTTATGACACGTAGACTCAATAATCATAAACACTTATATGTACATACACTCATATACATTTGTACATATTTATGTATGTTTTGTGTTTCCCTTGAGTCTTATGCTGTGGTAGACCAAGGGGCGAATACTTTATATTAAATTGTAAAAGTATGCAACACTTTTATAAGTTATGTGGTAGATTGCAAATGTTTTAATCACATTTTATAAAAAGTTTTAGCAAGATGACCCATTTGAAATTTTTTTAAATTTAATAATTTTATTTAAAATTGTTTGGTTAATTCAAATCGAATTAATTGAGTTTCAATGACTTTTCTTTTTATATAAAAAAAAAATAAAATAAATTTGTTAAAGATGCTTTACTATATTTTTATAGTTTTTGAATCTAGAATTATAAATAGTTTTTGAAGTACTTTTGTTTAAAGTACTTTTTTTTAATTTGTTTTATATTTTTGCGTTTTAAAGCTCCATAGATATGTAAAATTAAGGGCTGCCTTGTTTTTGAATGTTTAAATTTTAAAGCACTTTTCTTAATATCTGCGTTTGTGGTCTTAGAAAGTATTTCAAAGAGTGCTCTTTTCTTTTAACGTACCAGGTTTAAATAGATAAATCAAGTTAAACGCAAAATATTACTTTCTTTAGTAAATATTGAAAACTAAGCACCTTCTGATCGGTGCGCCGTAAATTTCAATCTTACTAAAATAAAAGTTATAATTGAAAAAAATTAGATATTAACATCAAACACTTGAGTACCAATCAAACTGTAAGAAACAACTTTTTTTTAACAACTTTTTTTAAAAAAAATTTGCAATAAATATTTTTATAATTAATAAACGGGCTAAGCCGTTAAAACTTAACTTCGTATTTAATTTTTAAAATTTAATAATTAAAATTAAATTTCAATTTACATTAAAAATTTCCAACTATTTACTTTCAGCAAACAACACCCTTTTTATAATCACCTTTTTACAACTCAAACAAAAGTTTAAAGCTTTTCAATTCTAACTCGTTCCTACAACAACCACTTCCTTGCCGTGTTGTTGTTGTGGTATAGGTTTTAATCTGCTTTTAATGTTGACACTGACACTTTACTTTTACGATGTCACACACTTGTAGGCTGAAATGTCAAATTGAAAAAAACCATTATCATCACCACCACTACCACCACCCACATTTTCGTATTTTGATTTTTGCAGTTACAAAAGGTGGGTAAAGCCAAAGGGTTTATGCGGTTGTGTGAGTAAGTGTGTAAGTGGCTGCTTAAGTATACAGCAAGGATATATTAAAGGGCATGTGTCAATTGGGCCTTGTTTAAGGGCTATCGAAATTCAGTTTTATTGAAATTAAAAGTTTCCGCTTATAATTCTCTCTGTAGTTCACTGATATTTTAAATCGAAATAAGTTTTGGGATATTTCTGATACGGTCCTTATTTTTTAGGTGCTTACGGAGGCTTCAACAGACGTATGTACATGCCAAGTTTACAAATTAGGTAGTCTACCAAGAAGGATCCATAACATATGTCCTATATGGAATCGGAAATGAGTATATTAAAAATTACAAGCAGAATGACAAACTGATTGTCAAAACAGGTTTACTAGAGACCCTACTTGACAAGTGGCAAGCAAAGCAAGCATAAAACCAACCGGCGAAATGGTATATCTGTAATAAGGGCTTAGGATATAATTTTATTTATAAAAAATAAGCTTTGCTAAGGAGGGACTTAGGTATGCAAAGGGAGAAGTATTGCTAGTGTCTACTAGAAAAGGCCTCGCAGCAGGCCCTTTTCTACCTCTTTTTTGCCAAAAAATATGCAGGTGCTCTCATATGATACACACATACTGCAATTAAGAGTTTTCATGAGAACTTCACATGTTGAGAAGGATTAAAAACAAATTTTTCATTATCATCAACATAAAAACAATAAAGAGGATGAGTTTTAGTGTGTATTGTAAAGAGTTCTTGTAATGTATGACAATACATTTTAGTTTGATATTCATACATTATATCGTGATACAAATGTATATGTTACAATGTAATATATATGTTGTTATATGTAAAAAATAAATCTACTCAATTTTGCCTTTTGGCTGAAAATCCCTCTAAAAATTTTAAAGGTAATTTTATTTTATTTCTTTTAAACAGTTTGTTTATTGTAAACAAGAAAAATCAAAGAAATTTACCTCATCAGGAACTCGGTTAGGGTTGTATGTAGTAGGTAAGTAGTTAAATTGTAGAGTGGTAGGTCGCAAAGAACTATACATACATACGTCATTTTTCTAATTTTAAAATTTTTTCCATAAATGGAAGAAGCTTATTTTGGAAAGGTGTCATAAAATTTCGTGTCTATAACAATTTTTTTAGATATGTTAAGGCTTCGTGTGAAAAGAATTTTGGATAGCCGCCCTTCGGCCGGTGACAAGGACTTTAAATTCTAGTGGATTTGAACCGCTGGCTTCTCTGTAGCTAAAGACAACTACAGATTTGTTACCTGATTGAAAGGGTATATAAAATTCAGCTTAACCGAACATGAAGAAGAAGGCAAATCTCGAGTTTTGCTGCCCGTAAGAACATTCTATTTAACATAAAGATCTTAACATTAACCAGGGCTAGACCTACCTTAAACATTATCTAGATGGGATCAGAAAGCTGAAAGTAAAATTGAAAAAATTAACATTTTTATTATTAAAAGAAAATTCATACACCTTTGATAATTTTAGGTGGTAAATTAGTTTCGCTGAGATAAATATTTGTATGTATATATGGTTGTCCTAATAAAGGAAAGCTTTTTTTATAAGCCCAGATTTTTGTTTGTTTTGCTAAATGGTCTGCTTATTTATCATAATTAGTCAAAAATATTTGGACTTAAAAAATACCAGTTAGGGATTTTTTAAATTAAAGTAACGATATGTATTTACTAGGGTTGTAATTTAAGCAAGAAATATTTAAACTGAAACTTTTTTTTAAATATTTTAAAATGAATGAGTTTCGGGTAAAAGAATAATAAAGTTATACTCGTAAATCAGTTTACCATTCCTTTTGTAATATCTACAGCATGGTGGAATAAGAAGGTGGGAACGTCCCTTAAACAACAACTTCCTGTAAAATTTCAGCATGTATTTTGTTGTTGCTAATTCCAGCTTGGTTGTCGAAAATGTAGCGAACACACATACACACAGTATATACAACCATTGTATAACATAAACAAGTGTCCAAGCTAAGTTAGAAATCATATGGCGGAAATAGAAGTCAGCTGATGAGTTATTCCTACCTTGTTGAATATACCTTGATCTACAGTATTCACTTTAGAACCCATAAAGTATACATATTTTGGAGCCTTCTGTCCGCCTGTGTGTCTGTTAAAATCAAGTTTCCGGACTCAAATAAAGTCGCACAGAAAACGTTTCAATAGCAAAAAATTAGAAATATCCTTTAAACAAAAAGCGAAAACCAAAAATAACTCACTTTTAAGGACAATATTCGTGCATATGTCCCTAATTTCAGTTAATAAAGTCACTCTTGCCACTAAACTTGGCACAAATACTTTAAAGATAGCGGCTTTAATTAGGAAAAAATTTTTTTCTAGATAGTATCAGGGGAAGTGGTATTTCCCCTACAATTGCCCTAATGTTCTGAAATATTTCATGCGATGATCTCAAAAACTATAACAGCTATCGACTTTAAATGTTCTAGAAAAAGTAATTGGACAAGAAGACCTACATTTAAGAAAAAAAAAAAATATTTGGATAGGAGCAGGGGAAAGGGCAGCTTCCATACAAATTAACAATTATTGTAAAATTTTCGAAACGCTATAACATCCATCAAATTCAAATGCTCTACAAGTAATAATTGGATGGAAGCTGGGGAAGGGGTATTCCCCATACAAATGAACAATTTTCGCAAATTTTCGATACGCTAAATCTAGGCAAATATAGAGGCTATCGACTTCGAGTGTTTTACAAAAAGTAATAATACAATATTTCTCACATTTTGAAAAATTACTTGGATAGAAGCAGGCACAGCTAAATAAAGCGTTCTTACTTGTGTTTTTTTTTGAAAAATTCCCAGTTTGAAATTATCCAGGGCAGGGCACCCCAATCAGATAATATCAAGAGCCCAGCTGATTAAAATAAATTTGACATTTTCACGTTACAAATATTCAATTTTGTAGGAAATTTATAATTTGTCTGACATTTCACCTTTCAAACACAAAAAGAAAATGCAAGGGGCGAATTATTTGAATTCGTCTTGCTGTTACCTTGTTTAGTGTGCCCTGATCCAGGGTATACAATAATACTGGTAGTATCAAGGCGAATTCCAAAAATTGGACCTCTGCATATCCTTTTTGTGTTTGAACGGTAGATTGTCAGAAAAATTAAAAATTTCAGATAAAATTAAATTTTTAAAACGTATAAATGTCAAATTGATTTTAATCAGCTGGGTTCTTAATATTAACTGGTTGAATGTGCCTTACCTCTGCATTTCCTTTTTGTATTTAAAAAAATGTCAAAAAATAAAAATTTCACACAAAATAAATAAATTTGACAATTACTTTCTCAAATATTCATAGTCAGCTGGGCTCTTAATATTACCCTTGTTGGTGTACCCTGCAACTTTGCGAATTTTTTTTATTCATTTGAAAAATTAGAAAAATAATTTTTCCAAAGACAACACAAGAAAAACGTTTTCAAGCTTGTTCAAGTGACTAATGGTGACAGCCATACTTTTTGGTGATGGAAATGTTATAATTTTTTCCATATCAACGATGTTCCTTAGTATTTTATTCATTTTTTGACTGATGTTTGTGTCATACCAATTGTAAATAAAATGTAAATTTTATGAATTTCCTTTATACATGAAACTTTCGTTCCAGTTATAAAAAGTATTTGGTTTGCGTTGACATGAAAAGTAAATAAGTTATTATGGGAAATTATGAAATGATGAACATATTTTCCTTTATTTCCATGGTATTTATGATTTCTTGCTCTTTTCGTCTGCTACATAAAAGTAAATAGCAGCAGAGTAAGGTGGGTTGGGTTTAAAATGAAGTACATAGGGAATTGGTTTGGAATATTAAAATACAAATTTCACTGTTTGGAGACAGATTTTGCTTTAATGATTTTTTCCACTTTAAGATTATAAATAAATTTTGAGTATTCTGCATTTACATCAACTCTTAACTGTGCAAAAAGTACTGTAAGTTTTGTTTTGCTAAAATCAAGTACTAATTCTACGAGCCACGAATAATAAAAAATTCTTTAAAAAATAATAAGAATTTTTTTTGTAAAATCCTTATTTGATTTGAAAATGCTTATTTTAATTTGTGTATTATATTTGATTGCTATTTATTTCTTTAAAGTTTTAAATGCATTCCCAACCTTACCACCAAACCAATGTCAGCTTTTTCTATCATCGCCTTTCACGCTTTTGTTGAGCTTAAAATAAATGTTGGTAAAAATGTTTGGTATACAAGTGGTTTTATGCTAATGGCATTCAACTAAGCATCATCATAAGTATCTTTCAACGCAAAAATGAACGTTACCGTTTCTTATTTTTTATTTTAAAGCTTCCTTAAGATATCATTGTCAGCGTGACCGTTCGTCGACTAAAGTAACAATTTGCAACAATTTTTCCAGCCTGCGCCTTTTTGTGCAACTTTGTAAAACTAATACTATTTTGCAACTTTTTGCTATTTTTTGCGACTTCTGACCCTTTTTTGTTATGACAGAGATAAAAATATGTTTTTACGTACATACATGTGCACATATATGGCAAGTCTCATAAAGTGTCAAACATTAAAATCATTACTTCTATGGTGAAAATGAATAAGAGCGAAATATAGCAGTTATGTACATAGTGAAGTACATATTAAAATTAGTAAGCTAAAAAGCATCCCTATTTATGAAAAGAATATAACATAATCTTTAATATCAATCAATAGCACTTTCATTCTTAATGCTAAAAACATTAAAAGTTAAACTTTGACCTTAAATTTTTTAAAAACTGCTAAACCGATTGTAATAAAATTAAAAACGCAGAAGAGTTCATAATTTAGCTGTTTTGCTCACGAAAAGAAATCAAACCTGTACGTAGTTCATTTTTTTTGACCCAAGCATGGACATCTTTTGATTTAATTTAGAAAAAAAGTGCTACTTTCTCACTATTTGGTAAAGTTTGGAAAATAAATAACGGAAAACCGATTTCCCAAAACAATGAGAATACACAAAGGTAGGAAGGATCCAAAAGATATTTTTTTAATAATGCAAAGGAATTCATTTCAAGAAAATAAATCTGTTGAATTAAAAACTGATAGTTTTTGCATGTTTTTTTAAGAAATAAAATAACTGGCATCAACATTTTTAGCAGACTCGTAAATATATTTTATTTGATTTTTAAACAGCCGATTTTTCCTAATAAACACGAAAAAAGTACGGGCTGCTTTCTTCCCCACATAAGAAACATAATTTGAAAGGTTAAATAAATTTGTATCCCTTTTTTTAAAAAACTCAGCGGTCACCCTGATCGTTGTATGTACAAACTTTGACATATTTTAAAAAGGCGCTCACTGTGTATAAGCATAGTAAGTGAAAAATGTCAAACATCTAAGGGAGTCGGGTCGTCATAACAAATTATGATGACATTTTTAATGGTATTTGTACAGGCATTTGTCAGCGGCACACTTTGCCTCCCTCTCTATCTCTTTTACGCCACCAATCAACAATTGTATTTAATTTTCCTTCTTTTTTAGGGATTTATTGTTGTTTTTTTACGTTTACCATATTTTTATTCTTTATATTATTCCCTAAATAAGATTTATTAAAATGTTCTTTTGGGTAAATGATTTGTTTTTTTTTTACTTTAAAAAAAAGGTGGGTGTTTTCATTGAATTGAAAAAAGCGTCAACGGTTGAAAAGTGATGTCAAATGATGGGTGAAATTATCTTGATAAACATGTTTAGGGATTAAGTTGATAAAGATGTTTAAAGTTCATATAAATTATCCTGAAATCTATTAATAGATTACAAGTATTAATTTTTGATCTGGGAATAATAGAATATTATATTTGGAATGTGGGGGTTATGAAGAAAAAGGACTTTATAACTCATAATTTTGGATTTTTTCTTGTAAAGTAAATTTGATTCAGTGTCTTATTTGTTATTTAATGAAGCGTTATAAATTATATTTAAATAAATTCTTTAAAATTAAAGCATTCGTTTATAAACCTTTTGGCGACCAGACTTTTTCTTAATGCACACTGTGTTTGACAGATGATTTTTTTTAAAATTTTGTACCCAAAGGTGAAGAAAAAAGGATACAAATTAGATTTTGGTACCTTCTAGGTATATCCTGTAACTATTAAACCAATTAAGACAATAAATTTCAACTGCGGTAAAAAGGTCTCAAAAATATTTAAATATTTTGTTGGTACTTTTTTCAAATTGCGGACTCTAAGGGCCTAAAAAAAGAGTAAAAATGTTATTATGGTACATTTTAGACACATTTCGTTGTTCATAAAGCAAAAAAGATATAAACAAAATTTAAACTGTGTTCGAGAGGCCCTAAAAATATATAAGCATTTAGTTAATAATTTTTTAAAAATTCGGACCCTTTATATAAACCAAAAAGGGTAGAAATTAAATTTTGGTATTTTTGGTAAAATTTTTTAACTTTTAAATCAATATGGATAGAAACAAAATTTGGATTGCGTTACAGTCATCCCTAAACAAAAGCGGAAAGCGTTTTTTAGCTGTCAAAAGTTCTCATGCCCATACATTTTGTATGGAGCATACCGAAATAACGCGGCGGCAACGCAACGGTAACGCTTTGCAATTGGAAAATCCGATTTTGACAGAGCGTTTTGTAGTGAAGTTAGTTGAAGAAGAAAACAATTGTAAACAAAACAAAAAAACAAGAAACAAATATATTTGAAATTAGAAAATGGAGCCATTATCCTTAACACCAACAAATTTTCTAAATCTTCCAATTTATCCAAATAACTCATTTTTTAAAATTAGTTAATTTTATTTTACTTTTAATTAAAAAGTCACAAACACCAATATCGTCCGCACAGCTGTTTTAATAATCAGGGTCGCTATATTTATTTGTTTGATAACCCTGTTTTTATCGTTTTGACATAACGTTGCCGCTTTTGTTTAGGTATGGCATTTCAGCGGTAAAGCTCAGCGGAAAAAAACGTTCCGCTTTCCGCTCTTATTTAGGGATGGCATTTAGACAGTTAAAAAAATATTGAAACATATTTGGTTCCTTTAAGAAATTTCGGACTCTAAAGGGCCAAAAAGGGCTAATATTACCTTTTAGTAACTTTTGGGCTAATAATATTAGAAACAGAGCTTATATTGCGTTCGACACGTTAAAAAACATGTTAGGTAGCACAGAGTGTCTGTTGGCAAACTCATATTTTTTAATACAATTATTTAATAAGTAATTAACGGTGCGGAGGGAGGGTGGTGCCGTTGGAATAATCGATTGTGCAGATATGTTGGTCACTATGTCGCAGTTGTCAAGTGATCATCGCGCGTTCGCTGTGAAGCTATTTTTTAAGAGTAATAATTCTTACGTTATTGCTCATCGACAATTTTGTTTATAGTTCGGTATTCGGCGAAAACGTGATGGACCGGGTGTAAATTTAATTCGATCGTAGGTGCAGAGATTCCGCGCAACTGATTTGGCTATGCATGTCCCACGGCTGGTGCCAAGTTGATCTTCAAGGACTCCCGAAAACATTGAACTGGTTGAAAGCAGTTTATGTGAAAGTTCGTGACTTTAAAAAGGGAAAAGAGCAGCCTCACTGGGACTTCTAAGAGCAGTTATTCATGAAATTTAAAAATAAAGATCTGAAGTTACATCCTTTGGAAATTCAAACCGTTAAAGACCTAAAAGAAAGTGACTTTGATTTACGCTAAAGTTCTTATTAAACAATGTTGGATCGTTTTCGCACTGAAAATCCGATTTTTTTTGCCGCAAGGTTCATTTTCACTTAAACGGCCACGTCAACGAACAAAACTTCCGAAAGTTCTCGAGGCCAGAACATAAATGTCAATGGGAAAAATTATGGTCGCATGATTACAATTTTTTTTTTGCCAAACCGGCAAGCTCATTTTCGTTCTCGTCAACAGGATGCGGCGACTGCACACGCTTCGGGAAAATTTCACCCAAAAAATGGTCAGTCGCTTTGAGGACATCCCATTGGTACAGGGGTCACCCAATCTAACTCCCATTAAATTTTTTGGACTACCTCAAAGAGAGGGTTTATAATGACAATCCTCAATATCTTGTGGCTTCAAAGGAAAAAAATCGTTGAAAAATCAGCTCAAACGAACAAAGTTAACTGCAGTGTGTGGCACAGAACACAAGGCTCCGTTTGAAACAGTGTGTTTAACCCAACGGAGGCCATCTGGATGACATACTCTTTAAAAAATAAAATCCGTATTTCCATTCTATCGTTTGCTCCTAAAAAACTTTGTGTCAATTATTACGTTTTTATTTAAGTATGAAAATATAAATCTGCCACCAGACACCCTGTATTTTACAACAATAGAAACGTCAACTGTCTTTGAAGCTGAAATAGAGATGCCAAAACTACCAAAGATATAAAGGAAGGGAAAAACGTACATGATGAAATACTCTTTTTAATTTTTGACACAATAGATATTTTTTACTAAATTAAGAGGCTATTTCGTCTTTCATATATGGGATCACATAAGTTGGCAAAATGTACTTTTTTAAACTTTGGGTATTTCTAAGGCAAAATGTGCTTATTTAATAGTTTTGGTATGTTTTTGCATTAATCGTCGAAATAACCCTAACCCTATTGGAAGATGCTCTTATTTTTGCAAATGGCAGCAAATGTCAAATCTGTTTTGACATTTGTGAACAAGACAGATTTAGAATACAAGTAAACGAGCGATATACTCCCCAAGAACGCGGAATAATCGTGTCTATTTTTTTGCGTAACAATTCGTCTGGGGTGTTGGCGCATGCCAATTTCCGTCGCCGATTCCCCGGTCATCCGACACCGAATGCGCAAACACTGTGCCGTTTGGCCACTAATCTTGAAAAGTTTGGGACCGCATGGAGCATTCGTTCTGCCGTGAACATCGCCGCTGTTGGCGAGGATGTCGAGCTGTCGCCAGAAACATTGACCAGACGCCGTGCCTCGCAATTACCCATCAGCCGGTCATCCCTACGGCGAATTTTGGCCAAAGACCTGCACATGTTCCCGTACAAATTCCAGTCCGTGCATCAGCTGCTGCTGTCGACGCCAAACTGTGTAACCTACTCCCAAGCCATCCTCAATCTCGAGGCCGAAATGGACGATTTTTCGACCAAGGTCATAATGAGTGATTAGGGTTATTTCCACCTCAGCGGGTAAATGAACAAGCAAAAATATCGCTTCCGGGGCACACAAAAAATCCACGAGCTATACACGAGAAGCCACTACATCCGCTCAAATTGACTACATGGTACGCTGTTTGCTCTGGAGGAGTAATCAGGCCAGTTTTTCCCGAAGACGCCACCCGTCAAACGACAACAGTGGGCGGTGAGTGCTATAGGGCAATGTTAGCTATGTTTTTTCTACCACAATTGAACGAACAAGGACTGGAGGACATGTGATTCCAGCAAGAGGGAGCAACGGTATACACTGCGCGCGCCAGAACCGATATTCTGAAGGCGGCGTTCCCGGGTTGCCTCATTTCTCGTTTTGGTGATTTATATTGGCCCGCAAGATCGCTCGATCGAACCGTTTCAGACCTTTTTGTGCGGGTTTTTTTAGTCCCATGTTTAAGTGAGCAGGCCCAAGACCCTGGAGGCGCTCAAGGAGAACATTCGACACGAGAGCACAAATCTGTCGCCCGAAGTTCTCGCGGGAATAAGCGAACACATTTGGATACAATTTAAGACATACATATGTAGATTAAATAATAATGTTTTTATAATATCATAATAGTTTTATAAAAAAGATTAAATAATTTTACTCAAATTTTAAATAAGAAATTCAACTTCTACTTTTAACAAAAAGAGAATTTTTGCAGGTACACCCGAAAAAAATTCTAACCAAAGATTTTGTCTACATAACTGAATATTTGCTTATGAGCATAAAGTCCACATTGTAACTCAGTTGCTGGTGTTAAAAACAGGAAACAAAAAATTACCAGGAATTAAGTTAGCGCAACCAAAGCTGCTTTTTTTCTACATAACTTCTAAATATTAAGTTGGCATCTGCTGGAGTTCCCACATAAAACCCAAATGCCAGCTTATTTCAAAAAAAAATTGAATGAAAAAAAACGCACAAAATTAATAAAAGAAAAAAAAGTTGAAGGAAAAACATTTCAAATCTAATTAGCAGCTCATTATGGACCCATAGTTTTTACATTCTAGCACTCAAAATGCTTCAGCAAAAGGAGAATGAAAAATTAAAGGCAAAAAGTGGAACAAACTTACACGAAAAAATCTATATTGACCGATTTAGCAAAGCTAATCAATTAATTAAGCGTGGATGAATAAAAACAAAAACCAAAAAAGGACGAACAAAAATTACTGAATGGTCAAACTAAAGGAAGAAATAGACATGCATCCATCATTATGAGAATAAAGTCGTGAGTGGGTGGGTAGTTTATAAGGTTGTGTTAGCATGATAATATTTCTCTAATGTTTTCTTTTACATTATTTTTGGGGAAAAAAAAGAACACGCAATTTAATACCTATTGTTAAAACAAAATACCAAAAAGTAAAAATGTCAAAACGTTTGAGGAGTTGAAGATGATCAGTTAAGCAGACAGACGGATGGACGCATGAAAAGAACAACAAATGTTTTGAATGCTAATTAAGGATTTTGTTGGAGAATGTAAAAAAAGTAAAAGGGATTTAAAAAAAAACCTGAGATAAACGAAATATTTTAAGGTTTATTTACAGAGAATATGTTGCTATTGTTAGACTCGGCCCTATGCTCCTTGCAGTGAATACATTTTAATACTTATTTGTGTCTAAATGTGATTCCTTAAACTTTAATCTAAATCATAAACAAAAAATTTACAAAACAGGCCATATAATAAAGGCCAACATAAGCTTTCTTATTAGTCCTTAATTAAATAAAATTCAAAAAAAAGTACCAAAAGTATAAAAAAGTACTTTTTGTTTTTCAAAATCTACTTACAGCTTTAACAAGGGTCAATAGCCTGGTATATTTAGTGTAATAGCCTTAAATTAAAATTTTTAGATTTGTAATCATAAAATGGCAGAAAAAGCACCAAATATGCAAAAAAGTCTTTGCCATTTTACATTTAGTTGACTTTTTATATTTTTATTTATCTAGACTCGTGCTCGCAAAAGAGTACCGAAAATGCAAAAAATACGATAGCACATGATTTCATATTTCTAGTCTCATAATTTCCAAGCAATCAAAAAGTACCAAACATGTATGAAAAGTACTTTTTGTCCTCTTTTGTAGTTGACTTAAGAGGTCAAAAGTTTTATATATCTAGACTCATAATCTCAAAAAAGCCCAAAGACCCATAAAAATGGCAAAAAAGTGTTAAAAATGTAAAAAGGTACGTTTCGCCTACTTAGCTGACTTTTGACATCTATATGGGTCAGTAGCAGTAAGGAGATCTATTTTTTCAAACACCGCTTTCCGAATAATACGAAAAGTGACAAAGACATAGTAGTGGGTACTAAAGGCAGTGTGTGCCATTTTAGTTGTTTTTCGGTGTGTGGCATTGCGTTTTCAGACATTTTAAGCATTTACTTTGTGTGCATGGCTGTCGAAGTACAATACAACCACAATTTTAAAATGACTGCGTGGTTTTATTTTGTCGCACATGGAATATATTATATATGTGACGCCACAAAACGAGGACATAAACAATGCCTACCTGGTGAGTACTTGGCACAAGTAAAAAAAATAAACGATGACTTTGGCCCCCGTTCTTGTAAAACTTATACAAGTGAGTGAGTGAGTTTTCATATTTTTAACAAAAACAAAAGGGACATTCTATCCTTGGAAACACAGCGTGACATCACCTACGTGGTAGGGGAATTATGCGTTTGTGCAAAGGTTTCTTATGCCCAAAAATAATGGTCTAAGACCGACATTCAAGTATACCGATCGACTCAGGACTACTTCCTGACCAATTTCTTAAAAAAAAAATGTTAAAAAGTTTAAAAAAAAGTTTAAAAAGTATGTTTTGCCTGAATATGTCATCTTAAACCTCAATTGTGTTATGTTGCTGGCAATCAAAAATTTAATTACGTTTAAGTTAAGCGGGTATACAAAGTAATTCAAAAGTACAAAAAACAATTTCATTCAAATTCTTAACTTCTTAGGGACAAAATTTAAAAAAGTATAAACACCTTATCATAATCAAAATAAAATGTTTGCCCTTTTTACCCCCTAGGGTACAAAACTTTAAAAAAGTACCAGAAATTGGACTTTCTAATTTGTGTTTCTATCTATCGTGGCTAGTTTCTATCTACTAGAATTGAATCAAATTAGAAAAAGATTTGGTGCAATTCTACCCCGCTTTATGCATTTTGGCTTTACGATAATAAATGAATTAGTCTTTCATTTACGCTTATACATATAGTCAGTTCCACGTTAAACGGCCCAAAATGGGGAAAACCCCTTTTCTTTATTTGAAAAAAGTTCGATGCACTTACCCTCAAAATAAAATAAAAATAGTTGATATATAAAAAAATTGGTTTATAATTTATTTTTACATGTTTCGCAAAAGTTTAAATGATCTCGGTTCTTCTTTTTTTAATCATTTTGATGAAAACGTCACACCCGTCTTAAAGGTTTACCTTTAAGAAAAAATAGTTTACAATATCGCTGAAATTTTGAAACTTGTCCCATTTTAAAAAATATTATACACAACACGATATCTATGTCAAAATTCTTAAAAATTTAATAAGTTAGGTTACACCGGTCACAGTCTTCAAGTGCCAAATGTAAGCAGACATTGTGTTCTTTTAGTGGTTACTTACTATAAAACTGTTAAAAACATAACATTATTGGAAGTTATACCCTTGTTTTGAAAAAAATTTTGAACTGTTTGAGTTTTAAGCAAATAGTTGAGTAAAATGGTCACACCCGTCACAATAAAACCGCCCATATGTATATGAGCATCTCTCCTTCTCTCTCTCTATTTTTCGAACACCTAAAATATGACAATTCGAAGACGAAGTATTAACTCTTTTCACCACTTTAAATAACAAATAAAATTTCTTTCTAAAAGTGCACAATTCAGAATATTAAAAGAATGTTTTCTTTTAAAGGTCTGTAACTTAAGATTGAATGCAAAAAAATTAATCAAAGATATAAAAGCTAAAAATATTTACATGTGGGAAAATTCACACCCGCCAACTCGATACTTTTGCTCCAGAGTATCTTATCAACTTGAATATAAAACGAAATATGTATCAAAATATATTCTTTTAATGAATGAATAACCAAAAGTAATGTAAAATTAGAGGGATGATAACTTTGTGATGTATAAAAATTGGCTACAAAACTTGAACAATTGCTTGTTGTTACAAATAATTAAAAGAAAAGAAATTTATTTATTTATTTATTGTGCAGCAGCAGTAGCATTAAGGTTTTAATAACATTCTTATTTATTTGTAGTTAAATTTTTTTCTTTTTAGTTTTTATCTTCAAAATCATTAAGTTGAGAAGATGATGCTGATCAAATGAAAAGAAAACATTTATTCATATTTATTTGATGAAAGACAACAAACAATCAAAAAAAGTAATCACAATTGTATTACAATTGTTTATTAGACACAAAACGTTTGTAATAAATAAAATACAAAAACAAACAATTGCCAAAGTTATTAACCGTAAAATTACAAATAATACTTGTTTGAGATTCGCTAAGGTAAAATTTATATACATGGACCTTTAAAGGCAATGCCACTATGAGGGGTTGAAAAATATATGACTGAATGAGCGAAACGACTAAATAATAAACTGTTGCTTGTCATGAATTTCTTAAATGATGATCATTAATATGAAACAGATGTTAAGGGCTCAAAATACAAATATGAATAAAGTTGTAGGAAATTGTAGGTGGTAATGGCCTTAATACTTACGCAAGGGGAAACGAACTTTTGGAGAGGCAAATTTTCTTTTTACTTGATACATGTTTTAGATAAATTTTGTTAGTTTGCAATAAATAATTTTTTCAAATAAAATGTTTTTGATTTGTTTTATTTCAAAAACATACATACATACATTTTATGATCCCAGATCTTCGTTTGTTTCGATAAATGGCCTGTTTATAAATCAATCGCAATTAGTCACAAAAATCTTAACTTTAAAAATACGAGTTAGTACCTTTCTATATTAAGGTAACATTATGTACAGATTTTTTACTACTTAAAACTTTGAAAAAAAAATTTACAATACACCATTTCCAGTTGCTTTTTGAAACTTTCTAATTGCATAAAGGAAATTTGTTACTCAGTTTTATAATATACTAGCTAAGCCCCGGCGTGCTTCGCTATACCAATTATAGCAAAATTACCAAAATTTGTAAATGAGAGCATTTATATATTTTTTTTTTACTTGTTGCCCCACTTAAATTGCAAAAAATTATAAGTCGGCCCTACTCTTTAATTAACATATAAAAATTGAGAATTCATAAGGTTTATAACTTTGGAGATATCCAGAAAGCTTTAGTTATCAAAAATTCTTTTATAAACGTTTATATATAATTCTAGCCGTTTATTACCATATTAACATATTTTGGTAACCTGACGAATGCAATTTAAATATTTTTTCAATTTTTAATGGTGGTTCTAAAGTTACAAAAAGTACTAAACATAATTTTAACCGTCTTTCCTTATAGGGTCCAATAATTAAAAAAGGACCCAAAACCGTGCTCATTATTTTTAGGCCTGTCGCACCCAATTTGAATAATGTTTCTATCTTTATTGGTTTAAAAGTTACAAAAAATGCCTAAAAATATATATATATATTTAACCCATTTTTCCCCCTTTGGGTCAAAAATTGAAAAAAGTACGACAAATGTAATCATATTTTTGTAAGGCCTATCGAACGCAATTTGAAAAATTTTTCTATCTTTATTGGTTTAAGAGTAACACAAAGTACCAAGAAGTACTAAAATATAATTTTAGCTCCTGCTTATTTCTTAAGGAAAACGCAAAACTTTTTAAATTTTGTTTCTATCTTATATACATCAAAAGATAGTAGTGCAGATTTTTCCCTTTTTGTCCTCTTTTTATCCCTTTACGGGCCAATTTTTAAAAATTCATGTGCATTTAAACAAATATGTAAAGCTTAACACGTGTTATAAATTTCATTTACATATTTAGCGTTTGATAAATATGGCTTTGGGTAATTTTGCTAGGCAATTCATAACCTAACCTTCCCACATAAATGGGCGTATTGTAGGCGTGGCAGAAATAATTTCCAAAAAAAAGGTAGCCTATTGTTCCTTCCAGACTTGAAGTAACTTCCCGTAAAAAAACCAAAAAAAAATCGGTCCACTGGTGTCGCCAGCTATAAAATACAAACATACATACACACATACATACATACATACATACATACATACATACATACATACATACATACATACATACATACATACATACATACATACATACAGACATACATACATACATACATACATACATACATACATACATACATACATACATACATACATACATACATACATACATACATACATACATACATACATACATACATACATACATACATACATACATACATACATACATACATACATACATACATACATACATACATACATACATACATACATACATACATACATACATACATACATACATACATACATACATACATACATACATACACCCCTTCTTTATACAATAGATAACTTAATTTCAGAAATTCCAAAGGTTATTCAGAATTTGAATCTAATTTTTTTTCTTTATTTATATGGTTTGTTGTAGGTTTAGTTTGTCAACATTGGTTTTTACACCAAACCATCAGTAGACTTCAACCAAATTCTTAAAAAGACCTCATGAATATTTTTTGGGTTGAAGTCTACTGATGAGTTGGTGTAAGAACAAACCCTATAAATAAACGTTGAAGAAATTTTTAAGAACACAACAAACCATTATTCGCCATGAGAAAAAAGAAAATCAAAATAGCTCATGTAAATAATGGTTTGTTGTTGTAAGGTGCAGGTTAAATAAACTTATAAAATACATTTCGGACACAGCTTAGATCTATACTCCTTCGGATCTTAATTTGAGTATATGCTCTAAGAGTGATATCAATTTTAGAACGAGGACCCTACATAACAAATTGCAAGTACGACGTTAACCAACCAACCAACCTCTACCACTTATGAAGACCACTGGCATAAAAACATACTAAACACGGTTGACAATTCAAAACTTAAATTTTATTTAAGTAAAGTTTAAATTAAAGTAAAATCTCAGTAAATCTTTTTTAAATACAAAGTCAAGAAAAGTTGGCTAGTTGAAGATTTATAATTTATTTATAAAAAAATTTAGACAATATATTTGTTGGGCCTTATCAACTCTTTCTTGTTTTAATAATAAACCACTTTGTTTTAACTTTTATACAATTTTTGAAACTATTTTCTCTTTGTTCATAGTTTCTCAAGAAAAGATTTAAACATAACGTGAGACCTGCAACACATGTGCGCAGATGATTATATAACCAATAAACCAACATATACACATACACATTAGGTATATATTCTTTGATATGTGGAGAACATAGGGTGTCCCTTAAATTTTTTTTGAAGTCAAATATAGATTTTTGTTTTCCATTTTTAATTTTTATTTTTTAATCGAAAAAGTTTAAGCATAATTACTTTTGCGCCCTCTTATTAATTAGCGTTTTCTTCAACCAGCGAGATGGGCGAACGTCGTTTAATCGACTCGTACAACTATTCGGAGTAGATCTGTATAATTTAAGATGAATTCTGGAATTTAGTTGGGTCAGATGCAATCAATGTTGAATGATAACTAATATTTGCCATAGATATACCAACAAACACTGGTTCATTTGCTAAAAAAATTTGGTTTCGAATTTGTTTAAAATCAACTGCCCACAGACACCCTATATAATACGTATGAATTTATTTATTTTACATGTAATTTGAGGGCGTTACATTGTGACTTATATGTTTGGGTAATTAAAAATAGGAAAGGGAAATTACTTTACACACTTACATTCATACACAAGGCTAGTGCGATACATTAAGAACGGGGTGACATTTTAATCCATTATTAATCGTCTACATAGACAGACATGTAACTAAAACGGGTTACTGAAACATTAGGAAAAAGAGTTATGATGTTAACAAAGGTGTTAATAAAATCCTGGAGCAAAGGGCAAACATGATTGTTTATTATTTGTAACTGATAGATTAAATGTTAATGTTGATTTAAAGTGTTTAGTCGTTATACAAAAAAAAATTATTTGGCCTTATTCGCACCTCTAAAAAAATTGTAATTTAAAAAAAATAGGGTAAGATTAGGCGTTTGATATATTTTCCTTATATAAGAATATAAAAAATTCTAAAAAATGTTCAGCAAAAATGCAAAAATTTATTGTCATGTGGCCTTTAATAAAACAAAATCAAATATGTTAAAAGATCGATTCGGGGATTTTGGTTAGTTACGTGGTTTGGCATTTCAGCTAACGATATATACATTTAAAATTATGTATACTTAAAATTTAATTGATACAAATTTTCTTGTTCAGTTAAAATTTTTATAAATTTGTAAAAACACACAATAATTATAATTTAAAAATTCTTTACTGCATACCTTAGGGCTAATACTTCGGGTATAATTAGCTGCCTACTTAGAGGCAAAGTAAAAATAATAAACATTAAAAAGGTCTAATGTAAAAGTTTTTAATTAAATTTAAATATATTTTACTATTTTTCTTTTATAATTTGACTCTTAAAAAAAATTTTATAAACAAAACCACAATTGAACTAAATTTGTTGATGCATAAATTTTAAATATCTTACGTTTTTGATTTTTGTTTTTCTTAGTTTTAATAATCTTATTAAAATTGTTTTTATTTACAAGATATATAAATATATTTTGTACTAAGCATCGTAAATGTATTTAAATCAATAAAAAAAAAACTAAATATTACAAAGTCTTGTTAAAGTGTTTTGTAAATATATACAAGTTAGTAAAGCATAGCATGCATTTAGGCTTATAAGCCTTTTGTTATTTTATTTTCCTATCTTGTTGTTATAAAACAATGTGTAAATTTTACCCTTAAGCATTATAAGAGACAAGTAAAGAAAACTTAAAGATTTGTCTTACCCCTAAGGATAATGGAATACATAAATGGTTTTTGTGGCATTAACACAAAGTTGTGGTTTTTAGGCCAAATTGTGAGTAACTTAGTCAGACAAAGTTGAATGAAAATTTTCGAAGGTTTTTTTTCAGTTTAAGTATTAAAGAATATGCCTGTTGTGTAAATTATGCTTTAAATTTTATCTTTTTTATTCTTAATATATTTAGTGACTTTTTGTTTTAAACAAAATTAGTGTTGCAGTTTTAAGACAAATATTTTTTAGAAATTTATTTTCATCTTAAAGCTATTTGAAGTCTTGTTTTAGTCACTTCCTTTGCCGTCCCTGATTACAAAAAAATTTTTTTTTTCATATTTCATTTCGGAACTCATACCACTTGTTATAAAAAGCCTTAAAGCCTTTTTAATATCATATATTTCAATTAAGAGCAAAATAGCGGCAGACATTGTCAGAAAAAAATGAAAGTTGATTAAATTGAAAAACAGTTGCTAAAAACAAATTTCAAAAGAAAGGAAAAACACTCACCAAACCCGAATGCTATATTTGGTCATGACAGTTGCCAAATGCCCTTTACAAATTGCAAAATATTAAAAATTTTAGAACATGGAAATTATTACGTGAATAAACCAGAGACCCTGGAAGCCCTCAAGAACAACACTCGAAACAAGTACAAGATTCTGCCGCCCGAAGTTCTCGCTGAAGTGATGAAAAATGCCATAAAACGAGCAATCAATTCAGATGGCGCTCATTTGATCGATATCATCTTCTCAACTGGACCAATAAAATTTTAAAGGTTTAGATAAATATAATCAAAGAACAGAATCAAAATTTTTCTTTTAGAAAAAAAAAATAAGAGCCAAGCAACATCGGATGACATCTTTTGGACCACGTTGTATTAGGAATGTAATGTAAAGTTGACGAGTGTGCCTCATATTTATGTTGTATATCATCGAGTTGGTTTCAAAATCGAGTTGTTAAACATAATTTTACAATAAGGAAAAATCTCAGAGTTTTTACCAATCTGCAAGCGAATTTGAGCTTCTTTCAGCTTAGTTTGAATGAACTTCGCATATAAAAGTGACTTCAATGTAAGGTAACAATCCAGATGAATTCAAAGGTATGTCGCCTCAGCTTTTAAGGCACCACCTGGTAATAATTAAAGATTGGGGAACATGTTTCATTGCGTAAAGAGAAAGTTACGTGGGTTTTTTTTGTACATGTTCTCTACTTAGATTTTATGATGCTGCAATTAGTTCGAGGCCTCTTTAAGATCTTTATGAGTACTTAAAGAATCAGTATTAACAAACGTCGACATGTATGTTCATTTATTTGTTGGCATGTACAAAATTAGAACCAGCATACAACCTTTAGGTACGGTTGTCCTTATTGATTGATCTTTATTCATGAACCGTCGGTCTCTTAAGAGTTTAGCCTCAGTTTGACAAACACGCCTTGATGCTATATCTACTTGTCGAAAGCTTGAAAACATTAATAAAAGCGCAGAACTTTATCCCATATCTCTTCTTGTCAAACGATTTTTTGTACCAATTTGTCATCTAAAGCCAAGCTGGTGATTCGAAATGCAGTTGCCGTTTTCCAAGGTTGAAGAAAGTTACATATAAAGCAATATCTCTATTAATTTGAACGTAACAGGCTTCCACCCTTTAGGCATCTCTTCCAGACTTAGAAATAATTTTTACTGAGTGAAGTTTCTATTTTAAGTCTAACTAAAATGATCTGATACCAGATCAATGATTCTACAACACAGAACAGAAAGCAGGGGATTTTTTTCCTGGCTAAGGACTAAAGCAGATCTTGCAGGCAAGAACATCTATACGAATAAAGAAACATCAAAAAAGGGCACAATATCTGAGCTTAAAAAATCTAAGACACAGGTAAAATGTAAGAGGGTGATTAATGATAACTCATTGGTTTCCGTGGTAGTTTGCTGCACGCAATCTGTCAAGTAGAGTCTAAATGACCCCGTTTTGACATAATATGGAAAAGTACGCAGTAAGTGTTTGTCCAGATATTGCGCTTTAATAGGAAATAACCGGACGAATAATTTAGGGATTTCATGATGGATGAAGCAGTGAGCAGAAATTGCCTACAAGACGTTGTGAAATGCTGAAAGAGTCAAATAACAAAAATGCTTTGAGACGACCCATATCAGGATAGGACTAAGGGTTTTTTGGAACTTAGGAAACCAGAATTAGGAAAGGTGGAGCGTTTTGTCACATAACAGTGAAACCTTCCAGGTTGAGGGTAACGAAGAATAGCGGTTTAAAGAAATGCATTTCAGATGTCACTGCCTAGCTTTTGTGTGGTTTATTTAAGAGACATAAAAAGGAAAAGGTTGAAGAAATTTAGTAATCGCGATCACCACAGTTCTTACTTTTCTTTGAAGTTTCCTCCTCTTGATCTACCTGCCTACGATATCTTAGTGTCACCCATGGTAAGACAAACTAATAACACCGTTTTCAGCAGTAACGGTGGCAGATATAAAAATCACAAAAAAAAACTTTTGACTCATCAACGTTTTTAGCTAAGAGTTTAGGTAAGCGTGAACTACAAACAAAAACAGAGCGAAAAAACTTTTTAAGGCGTTTATTTTTTCTTCATACAAAATAGATAAAGGAAAAAAAACAAAAACTTTATTAAGAAGTTTAAAAAAAGTTTTAAAATCTCTATGCAAGTGAAGATGGCAACGCATTCTGCACTCGTTTTTCGGTAAAATTTTCTCTCCTACTATTATCAACAGGATACCCAGCCTAGATATGCGTTAACCTTAAACCACTTTTAAATAAAAAAGGTTTTCTGAAAAAATAATTTATTTATGTGTTTTATTTGCTTATGTTACATCACAAAATACAAATTAAATGTAAATTACGTTTTTTAAGAAAGTATTTAACTCAAAAGGACACTCCAATTTACATTAAGGACATATGTATACCCTGAATGAGATGCAAAAATGTTTCGATCTGGCTCAAAATGTGTAGTTCACATTCTTATATATCATGATATTTCTTTTTCCATTTAAACCCGTATTTTCTACTTTAATTTTATCATTAAGTTTCTGTAAGTCATAAGCCCATATGACTATAATTTAAACAATAACTAAGTTTTTGTAAGCAGCCAACTTTTTTTTTAAACTTCTAACTATTTGATTCGTCGTCCTTTTTACTTTTTTCCCACAAACAAATTAAGTTTTTTTTCTTCTTTTTTTTTAAAAAGATTTTCAAGATATTTCGTTGCTATTATTTGTTCAACTACAAAAAAAATCGTACGAAAATGTCTTAAAAACTTCCCCACCCCTGAACATCAACATCCCGTATGCAAATTAAATGAACGCACATGCAAAGAAACATTTTATCTTTTTTTAAGTTGTGCCACCCACACACACATACAAAAACTGTGAAAAAATCAAAAACTCAAACCTCAGCGCCATTTTGATTTCTTTAACAAACTTTGCTTAATATTCTTTGAAGAGTTTTTGTTTGCAGTCATCATTCAAGTAAGGTGAGGAAGTACATTTATACGTTTGGTCATTGCGTTTGTAACACAATTACAAGAAATACGAAAATATACACATAATTCGTGCATAAAATGTCATAAGTGGAACGGTAGTGATTCACTATTGAAGTTGTCACCAGTACTACTGACAAGCTACACCCCTGGCAATGCTTTTTGCTATAGACATTTAACATTTGCGTGTCATTGAAAATCCACTACTGACTTTGGTACTACTGATAAGGTAGTTCTTTTGAGGTCATATGTAGTCATTGGAACCAGTGTTTCCCTAGTACATTTCAGTAATTTTAGTCTACAGTACTAGTGATTACCATAACCCAAGCAATGATTTTGCTATAATTATTTATCATGTGTGTGTCATTAAAAATTAGTACGTATTGTGTCAATTTAACAGTACCAAGGTAATCGACAAAAGTGGGGACAAGGATAACCTTGCCCTCATGTTTCCTTCTGGAAACTTATTCATATATTCTTTTTTACTTTAAAAAAAGTTTTAAAATCTCTATGCAAGTGAAGATGGCAACGCATTCTGCACTCGTTTTTCGGTAAAATTTTCTCTCCTACTATTATCAACAGGATACCCAGCCTAGATATGCGTTAACCTTAAACCACTTTTAAATAAAAAAGGTTTTCTGAAAAAATAATTTATTTATGTGTTTTATTTGCTTATGTTACATCACAAAATACAAATTAAATGTAAATTACGTTTTTTAAGAAAGTATTTAACTCAAAAGGACACTCCAATTTACATTAAGGACATATGTATACCCTGAATGAGATGCAAAAATGTTTCGATCTGGCTCAAAATGTGTAGTTCACATTCTTATATATCATGATATTTCTTTTTCCATTTAAACCCGTATTTTCTACTTTAATTTTATCATTAAGTTTCTGTAAGTCATAAGCCCATATGACTATAATTTAAACAATAACTAAGTTTTTGTAAGCAGCCAACTTTTTTTTTAAACTTCTAACTATTTGATTCGTCGTCCTTTTTACTTTTTTCCCACAAACAAATTAAGTTTTTTTTCTTCTTTTTTTTTAAAAAGATTTTCAAGATATTTCGTTGCTATTATTTGTTCAACTACAAAAAAAATCGTACGAAAATGTCTTAAAAACTTCCCCACCCCTGAACATCAACATCCCGTATGCAAATTAAATGAACGCACATGCAAAGAAACATTTTATCTTTTTTTAAGTTGTGCCACCCACACACACATACAAAAACTGTGAAAAAATCAAAAACTCAAACCTCAGCGCCATTTTGATTTCTTTAACAAACTTTGCTTAATATTCTTTGAAGAGTTTTTGTTTGCAGTCATCATTCAAGTAAGGTGAGGAAGTACATTTATACGTTTGGTCATTGCGTTTGTAACACAATTACAAGAAATACGAAAATATACACATAATTCGTGCATAAAATGTCATAAGTGGAACGGTAGTGATTCACTATTGAAGTTGTCACCAGTACTACTGACAAGCTACACCCCTGGCAATGCTTTTTGCTATAGACATTTAACATTTGCGTGTCATTGAAAATCCACTACTGACTTTGGTACTACTGATAAGGTAGTTCTTTTGAGGTCATATGTAGTCATTGGAACCAGTGTTTCCCTAGTACATTTCAGTAATTTTAGTCTACAGTACTAGTGATTACCATAACCCAAGCAATGATTTTGCTATAATTATTTATCATGTGTGTGTCATTAAAAATTAGTACGTATTGTGTCAATTTAACAGTACCAAGGTAATCGACAAAAGTGGGGACAAGGATAACCTTGCCCTCATGTTTCCTTCTGGAAACTTATTCATATATTCTTTTTTACTTGAGTATTTATTATTGGGCACGAACAAATACCGCATTGATATTCTATATAATAAAATTCCAAACTTAATAGATCCGGGGTTTTTTAAATTTTATATTAGATTTCAAAAAAATCTAAATTCATTCAAGTGGTGGGTTTTTAAAAGTCGTTGAAGCCACACCATTTTTTCTTCTTCTTCTAACTTGCGCAAAGTCAGCGCTTAAAAGGCAAACAATGATGTCTGAGAAGCAACCCTTGTTTAAAAAAATTAATCAAAAAGGGAATGGAAAAGGGCAAAAAAATTTATGGGTGTTTGAAAGTCTATTCAAGTAGATAATTGCGATAATCTGCTTTTTAACAAAATAAATAAATAAAATGATAGAACTTACCAAATAAGTTAATTTGAAAATAATGATGACTTGATGAGAATTAAACATATGGAAAGTTTCTTTTAAATTGCTTTTTCTCTTTTTTTTTCATTTAAGCGGTGCAACATGAAAGGGGGCCACGAAAGCCCAAACTTCATCCACAGCTGCATCATCCACATCATCATGCTCATCATCATTTAAATGGTTTGGCTGCTCATCCTCATGGTCCCTATCATGCCCATGCAGGACATTTGCCGGTTTCGTTGGTGACAAATGTCTCCGCTTCCTTTAATTATACTTCACATATTGCTACTCATCATCCAGCGGCTGGCTTTCATGGGCCACATCATCCTACTGCATTTCATCATCCCGGTCATGGTGCCAATTCTTCTGCAGGAGGTCAACATGTGGCACCACCACATTTACCTTTTCCACCACATTTACTGCCACAAATGCATCATAATCTCATAGCCGAGGCAACACATAAGCTACCCGGCTTGGCAGCAAATGCTGTTGTAGCCACTTCTTCACTTTTAGGAGCAAATAATATAGTGCCCACTTCCAATGCCTCTACAAATTTTTCTGCCCTCAATCATCAAGGTAAAAATAATACTGTCCCCACCTACGACTTAACTTTAAGTCGTGGTGATGGCTCTTCGGCAGGAAGCGCCGGAGCTGGCAGTAGCACCAGCTTAGAGTTCTATAACAAAACAATTAACCAACACTATTCCTCGCCCTCGCCTACGGCCTCCATACAATCTATCTCATCAGTGGGAGGCAATTCTTCATTAGGCAGTGAGTCTTCCAGAGTAAATGTGGAAACTGAAACACCTTCAGCTACACCACCAACACAACCTTTGTCACCCACTAATTCAGCTGGGGCACAAGAACCCCTATCGCCTGCCGATACTAATCATACAACAAGTTCACATTCACCTATAATTTTAAATAGTCCTTTTAGTTTAAGCCAACAACATCTTCACAGCCAACATTACCTCAATAACAATAATAACAATTCATCATATAACAATCGCAATTTAAGTCTTCACAATTCCAACTCACCTTGCTCTTCCCCTACCCACTTGGGTCAAGCAAAATTACATTTGACTGCCTTCAAACAAATACAGAAGCGCTCATCGCCCACACACATTTACAATAACACAACATCCCTACCAGCAAATCCTCATATTGGCTTAGCAGCACTCCCATCATCCCTACCACCCTCTACACAGCAGCCGACAACAATAATATCCAGTCAACAACAGTCATCATTAAATCCACCACCGCCACCCTCCTCATCCACCACATCGTCTTCCTCGACAGCTTCGCATAATACACAACAACATCATGCTGCTGCTGCTTTATATGCTGCACATCAAAATGGTTTTATTGAATTGCTGTTAAGTCCGGACAAATGTCAGGAAATCATTCAATATCAAGTACATAATTCCATTTTGTTTCCGCCATTGCCCCAACAATTAATTGGTTTAGACTCACATTTGTTGTCATGGGAAATGCTGCAGGAGACTACGGCTCGTTTATTGTTTATGGCAGTGCGTTGGGTGAAATGTTTAATGCCATTTCAAACCTTGTCAAGGACTGACCAAATATTGTTGCTGCAGGTAAGTAGTTGTTGTTTTTTAAACTTTTCTTATATTTATTTATAAGTAACTCTTGGGGGGAATTTGAACCTTAAAGGGGGGGTTTGTTTGGTTATTTATAGGTGATTACACAACAGTGTGTTTTAAGGAGAAAGAGTAGTTATGATTGATTGATTTTTTTTAAAGGGCAGAGGACATGATAAAGTGAGGAAGATTTTACTTGTTATACTCTTCCTTGCTCTTGTGTTCTATTCTAAATTTGCAAAATTTAAGTAAACTTAGGAATGAAATGTATTGACTACCTTGAAATTAGCAGTTAAGGCAGTTTGGGAAGCTCTATGCCATTTGAATTAAAGAAGTCTTAAAGCTTAGTGGGACATTGTGTAGACTACTGCAAGTTGGAAGTTGAAGAATGGTTTCAAAGTTAAAGAAACATTTGATATATTGGATAAGTTTCCTTATTACTTAGTTTAAAAAAAGTGGATTATTCTAGTCAAACGGTCTCAGTAATTAATTAGTTGAAGATAAGTAGCTGACTAGGTTTCCGCACCCAATCGCAAATCTGATGCAATAAAAATGCCTCCGCAAAAGCAAGTTGGGATAAGAATTTCCTATACAAATGGAGTAGAGATGTACCGCCCAAATTCGGTATTCACAGCATCGTTAGTTATCGGTGGGTGCACCACGTACAGGTGAGGTTCATATTTGAATAGTAGAGTAAGTCGCCTTAATTATGCACTAGGAGCCGATTTCAGACCTTATATACTTTAAAGAAACAAAAATTAATAATTAGTTTTGGCTAGTGAAAATTTTGCGGTTTCCTTTTCGCCTATTTGTTTCCATTAAGTAATGCTGGTCTCTCAAAGTCATATATATACCTCTTTCAGTCTTTAACCCCCTTTCTATTACACTTTTTCTCTATCTAATTTCAGGAATCCTGGAAAGAACTCTTTCTTCTGAACTTAGCCCAATGGATTACGCCACTCGATCTGGCACCCATTTTTGAATCACCCATAATTAAAGAGCATTTACAACAAGACGAAGCTACTGAAACAGAAATTAAAACAATACAAGACGTTTTGTTAAGATTTCGTCAAATTGCACCCGATGGCAGTGAGGTAGGTTGCATGAAGGCCATAGCTCTCTTTACACCCGATGTACCTGGTCTATGTGATACACAACCTGTTGAAATGTTACAAGATCAGGCACAGTGTATATTAACCGATCATGTTAAATTGCGTTATCCACGACAAGCTACACGATTTGGTCGTCTACTGCTTTTACTGCCTTCATTACGGACAATACGAACTTGTACGATAGAGAGTTTATTTTTTAAGGAAACAATTGGAAATGTGCCAATAGCAAGATTGTTAAGAGATATGTACACAATGGAACCAACAGCAGCCGTGAGTTTAGGTGCTGGTTTAGCAGTTAATGGGACAGTAAATGGTGTGATGCAGCATCAGGAAAAGTAAAGAAATTAGATATTTATCAAAATAGAAGGAAAACCAATTTAAGTTTAAATTAAAAAGTGTTTCTTTTATTTAAAAAAATTATTTTTGTTTTGTTTAAAAAAATTCACAAATTTCTGTAATCACATACAGGCTTTTAGAAAGAAGCCGCACCCCCAGCCATATTTTGAAAAAAGTTTTTTTTATAAAAAAATAGCTCTTAATAGATATTAAGTGTTAAGTATTAAATGCAATAGAAAATATTTCAAATGTTCAAGAAACAATTGATTGCTTTCTTAAATTTTTTACAGAATTTATTTTTAAAGTCAAAATACCCAAAACAAAAATGTGAGTTTGCACGTTGAAAGATATAACCTTTTAAATAAAGGTCTTGCCGCCATTTTCCAATAATTTAGAGAGTTGCCATTGTAAATAAGAGCGCAATATTTGGCAATTATGTTTCCTTCACAATGGACTTTTTAGCTCCCCACTAACCCATATAGTTAAGTTATTATACCCTTCACATAAGCAATAAGGGTATATATAAATTCATCATTCCGTTTGTAATTTCTTTAATATCCACAGGGTTCTCCTGCAAATGTCAAACGTAAGACAGAGCCAAATTAATTTTTTTTGTCAAATATTTTTGTGCAACATACTTACCCCCTACCCCAACCCTAACAGGGTTGGCATACAAAATTCCAAATAATTATGGTAAAAACTCCAACAACTTCCCTGATATCGCCCTCAGAGGAATAAAATGTATCACAGACCCCCATTAGTTTTCCCTCCCAAACATATTTCTAGGATATACTTACTCTCTATCTCCATCACCCAACGGGGTTGCTTACAAAATTAAAAAAAAATTTGTAAAAAGCCTAAAGCTTCCTCAGAGTCAGCCTTAGATTAATAAAGCGTACGGTCGTCCCCCATTAGTTTCCCCTCCCAAACATCCTCTCAAACTAAATTCCCGGATGCCCGCGAATAGGTCAAATGTAGGACAGACCGCAACTCATTTTTTCTTGCAAACATTCTCCTAAGGGGTTTCCCATTCAAAATTAAAAAAAAATAGGGTTAAACCCCTACGACTTCCCCGGAGTTGCCTTTAGAGAAACAAAATGTATCACAGCCCCCATTAGTTTTGCCTCCCAAACATATTCTTAAAACATACTTATTGCCATCACCTAAGGGGTTGCCTTAGAAAATTTACAAAAATTATGTAAAACGTCCATAGCTTCCTCAGGGTCAGCTTTGAAGAAATAAAGTGTACGACCGACCAGCATTAGTTTCCCCTTCCAGACATATTCCTAAAACATTCTTACTCCCTATCTTCATCGCCTAAAGGGGCTTTCATACAAAGTTCGGAAAATTGTAATAAATCCTCCCCCTACAGCTTCCAGGGCTAACCCAAAATAGTTTTTCCTTGCAAATATTCTCCTAGAGCATACTTACCCCATATCTCCACCCCCTAAGGGGGTTGCCATACAAAATTTAAAAAAGTTGGGATTGTGAAGGGTATATAACATTCGGCACAGCCGAATATAGTGCTCTTACCTGTTTAATTGACATCTTGTTAGTAAAAGATGATTATTTTACTTTTAAAAGTTGTTCCTTTGTAAAAAACTGCATTAAAATATCAAGCTTAAATAAGATTAGAAAATTATAAAGATAATATTATACAAGTAACAACTCGTTATCTAAAAACTTCTTAATAATGTAGACGACTAGTCGCTACCAAGTTTTTGCTGGGAGGCTGGTCATCACCAGATTCATTTGGCTTGTTTCCTCTTCCAAAAGCACTTATTTGTCCCAAATGTCATCAAAACATCTTCTTTAAAAGTGATTTTGAGTCGATTAGTAAGTTGAAAGTGGGTATCAGACTAGCATTTTTGAGCGTTACAAAAATCTGAACAAACACAATATACTGCTACCAAGAATGTAAATAAATGGTGCGGCTATAAATACAGTGACTTTCAAACTTAATTTCTCTTGTTAAAAATTTTTTTAATTTTTTTTGAAAATTTTATAAATATTTTCAAACTTTTCCTTAAAAAAACGGGTGCTTATGTTTCTTGATTAATTTTAAAAATTTTGTTTATATTCAATTTATTTCCCCCCCCTTTATATATGCTTAAAAGGTCTGTATGTAAAGGTAACAGCCCACATACATATGTGTCTTCTTCTTTTTCATATTTTCGATACAATAACAGTATTTTCTTGTTTTAGTTTATTTTTCATTTTCAATTGCCATTGTGTAGTGGTTTATGGTTAGATTTTTGCTAAAACGTTAGAAATTTTATATTTTTATATGCTTTTATAATGTTTTTGTACTTCCTTTTTGTTAAAATATGTATTTTGTTTTAGAATTTTTTTATTTTATTTAGTTTGTGTGTAGCTTTTTAATGGAAACGAAAAGAAAATCGCGTTACTCTTCGATTGTTATTTTTTCGCGGTTTATTTGATGGATAACGTAAACCAAAACTGCTATTTAAATGATAAATTTGAGGTGGATGCAAGTATGATACAAATAAAATTTGTCGGTTTAGAAATAATGAAAAAATAACTTTGCTTTAAGCGTTTATTTCATATAAATTTCAATTTTAATTAAATTTGAAGAAATATTTTTTTTGTGTGTATAAACGCATATGATATTTTTATTATTAGCATATTTAATTTGTTTTGTCAGCTTTTTTTTTGGTCATATTTTTATTTAATATATTTAGCCTTAAAAAAAATCATAATTGGTTGGGAATTTTTTAATTGAATATCAACTCTTGTCTTTATTAATACGTATTAATAAAATAGCAAATCAAATGTTAAAAAATAATTCTAATATTTAAAGCATAATGGAAGTAGTCATTAAATTTATTTAAATAAGAAAAATGTATAAAATAGAAATATGTATATTTATTATATGTATCTTATTAAACAATAATCATTTTGAAATGTTAACTTTATTATATAAATAAACAAAAACAAATATTTAAATAATTAAATAGTAATAATTAATTATTTCAATAATAAAATATATCAACAATAAAATGTGCAATAATTAATTTAATAAATAAACATTAAATGACCAAATATTGTTTTTTTATTTTAATTACTCTAAATAAAATGCCTTTGGACAATCATCAACCAAAAGCGAACTTAATAAACAAAGTAAAATTGGAAGCATTCCATGAGATGTTTAAGTATAGTGGCTCCAAAGTTATCTTTACTTATTAAAAAAAAAGGATTAGTGTAATAAACACATAGACCACAGCATGCTACCGACTACATTCTCTTAAAACTAAACCACAAGCACTAATATCAGCGTTGCCAGTTGGTTACATTTGAACGTATTAGGCCTTATTTTCTTAACAACCAAAGAACAAGACATAGTATTTAGTGAAAATTTACATTTTTACATTAGTAATAACCTCTAAAATGGTAGCTTTTTTACATTAAATACAACATTTTAAATTCAATTAATAAGTAATTTTTGGCATAACGTTCCCTGAAAATAACAATTCCATTTTAAAGGCAATTATTCCTAGGAATGGAAGGACTTTAAAAATATCCTTTAAAAGGCTGTTACGGGTGTGATTTTATAATTTTGAAATTTAAAGAAATGTATTAAAATTAACAAAATAATTGCCCAAATACGAATGGATTACAAACGTATTTATGATTTGCATTTTGCGTAATAAGGCTCTTCTAATTTTTATGTACGTTTTAAATATTTGTTAAAATTTTATACACACTTTTTTTCCATTCTTAAATATAACTTTTTATGGAAAAACGTAACCTTTTGGGTGAACGTATGTAACATTTTGTGATGGCATCACAGCTACACGGCATTATGACCGCAGTTGTAGCACTGGTCAAATTAAACTTATTTCTATTTTAGTAGGCGGCAAAACAAAAAAAAAAAATAAAAAAAAACAGCTTTGGCTACGATTGCAGCCAGCTAAATTTGAAGTCGTGTAGTTGTGTTGCCTGCCGTCATCATAAAGATATTTTAGATTTTAAATATTTTAATTTGTGTGATCCGCGCTTTTACTATTTATTAAGTTCTAAGCGGAAGTTGATGCAGCAGTCGGAAATTTCTTAAATGATTTGGATAGAGAATCATATAAAAGTACAAGATTTGTTTTGAAATTATGTCTTTCTGTGAGTCTGGCAATATAAAATTATTTGCTAAACACAAATTTTTTTTTTAGTTTGGCTTAAGTTCATATAATTTCTTTTTTATTATAAGATATTATTACACACAAAAAACTACAAAAAAAAATTTTCAAACAAATTCTGGTTCAAAATAATTTATTTTTTTAGTCAATTTATTTAATAGTCTCAAATAATATTTTTATTTGATTTTTAAATCAAACAAAATTTTCGCCTAGGCAAAAAAAATATTTAACCAGCTCAGCAAAATTTTTTAACAGAAACTAAAATTCTTGCAAAATTGTTTGTCTAAATTTGCAACTTTCGTTGTAGGTCCATAGCCAGACAAAATATTTACTGATTCTCTGAAATTTGTTACTGATTCTACAACTCAGTTTTTTCTGTGTATTTTCCGTTAATGTTGAAAGAAACTTTCAATTTCGATATCTGTCTATCTATCGATACTGGCCGAGTAGAATGCATTTTCGAAAGCAGCTACGCAATTTCATCATCAGTACCCTTTGAAACGGTAGTAGTGTATTTGGTTGTAACCATCACCTTCTTAACTAACACGTAACAGTGAAAGGGATACGGCATGACTGTTTTCTTTCGTTTTTACTTTGTAAGTTAGGACGAAGTTTACTTTTCATATACACTATGCTTTTTTTTATTAAAAATCTCTTTGGCAACACTTGACTAACGGTCGAGCATCATCCATCTCTCAGATGGAATAAAATGCGTTTTATTCTTGTATATTATATACAAGGGGGGTAAATCATTTTAGAAATTATATGAACTTAAGCCAAAAATCAAAAATTTGTATTAAAAACACTAAGTTCAACAATAAATAAAAATTAACTTATTTGCTAAACTTTTTTAATTGTGAAGGAAAATTTCATTAATTTCACGCAGCTCCTATACAAATGTCCTCCCGGAATAAGCTCTATTGGCTG
The DNA here is from genome assembly GCA_963583895.1 of Melanophora roralis. Classification (NCBI taxonomy): domain Eukaryota; kingdom Metazoa; phylum Arthropoda; class Insecta; order Diptera; family Rhinophoridae; genus Melanophora; species Melanophora roralis. The sequence goes on from OY757188.1 coordinate 20,669,337, forward strand.
TAACTCCAAAAAATATAACTCATTTTTATTAATGCCAAATTTTATGTAAATCGGTTCATAAGTTACCATAGCGCCCATATAAGTCTTGTTCTATAAATCATATTGGCGGTTTCCAATCTTCGTAATAAAGCGCCTAGTAAATTTGGTGTTTATGATAAACGTGGTAAGCAGCACAGCAACAACAACGACAGTAAAAGTTATAAATTTACCTAATTTACGATAATTTTTTTTTAGGGTTTAAGATTTGAATACTTATTGTTAGTTCACCAAAGGCGAAGCTTTAATTACAAACAATAGACAAAAAAAAATGTGAAAACAAATTTACGATAAAAACCGCTATTTATTCGCATAAATTTGAGTGAATACTGATATAAAGATTTTATAGTACATATATTAATAAGCCTATCTTTTAACAATAATTATCTCACAATAGCTTTACCCAGAGATCATGTTAAGCCCCATTTCTACCAAGTGCATGTCAGTATCGACATTTAATAGGTTCTAACAATTTTTATTAAAAAAAAAAGTTGCGAAAAATATTTAGACATTGGTTTTAATTTAACAATGCACCCAAGGAAAAAACATGGTTGGGTATGGCTGCGGATGTATGTTCATGGACAATTTTATCAATGTGTGAACACGAAGATCATTGTTATGACTGCAACAACCACACCATAGTTTTAGTAAGTTTTTAAAGAAAACTGCAATTATAGTTATGACTTAAATTAATATTATATTACTTCAGTCGTCAGATAGTCTACAGAACAATCTGATATTTCCTCCCATTATATGGACCACGACTTTGGTGCCTATATTAATCTAAAATAGCCCTCATACAGATTATCAAATACTAACCAACAACCTTTTTTAGAAAATATTAACGTTAGTATTTTTTTAAAACTGAATTTTGTGACCAGCCCTTAAATCTCCAACCTATACGAAAGTCCTCAAGGCCCATTTGTTATAATATTCTATTGTGTCCAATATATATAAGTTTTCCTAGTCCTGACAAGGCTTCCTGCCGGGACTTCCATCATCCAGAACTTTATAGATTTCGTTTGGAGAATGACGTCTAATGCTATTTAAGGTGTTCTTTTCCTGCCACCAGTGATGCCATTTTAAGCACATTTTTGAACCTTAGGAAGTGCATTCCTGTAACAGCCATTTTCTACCGCTTTTCACTGCAGAGTGCCTAAATACTTACGTCAAAATTAGTCTTACAACTATTTTTCAAATTCATTGGGTTGAAATACCAAGCTCTTTCCTATAGTAAGCATTTAGGCCTTTTCCTGTGTATTTCTAAAAATAGTTTGCTATCAAGGACTACCCTATTATATTTCACTTTACATGCAAGTTTCAACTTCACCCCATTGTGTGTTGGGCTTCTAAAATCTCCGATTCTGTTTCTTCAGGCAAAGAGAACTAGTATCGTCTTGTCAGGATTCATGCCCAACCTGTTTCCTAGCACCCATTAAGAAAGTGCCATAACATTCACGGCAGTAGCTCTTCGATAATTTGAACCTACCTGTACCGGAACAAGAACATCGTCTGCGTATTTTACTAAGTTTAGCTTTAAACTTCTTTAATATACCGTTGACCGTTAGGAGCTTAAATAGAGGTGAAAGAACTCCACCTTGTAAAGGCCCAAACACTACTCTCCTACAATCTACTTCTACTAGCTTAGAACATATAAACTTGCTCCTAAGCATCAAGGTTTTCCATTTGAGTAAGAACTCTTTAAGTTCTAGGTCTAATAACTCTTATCTGTCGCCTTTAGTTGGACACTTTTAAAGGCTGCTTTTATATCCAGGAATGTCGCCAATGTAAATTCCCTATCATGCAAGCCCAATTATATATAACCAACCATACCAAAAAGTGTACTCTTAGAAGATTTGCCCTTCTAGAATCCGGAACGCATGTTTTTATAAGTGGAGCTAGAGTGAGGCCATTAGCTATTCGTTTTTTTTTTGATGCCTTCCCTAATAGTTGGGCACTAAGATTATATCTTGCGAGACCTTGAAAGCTTATTAATCGACTTTATGAATTTGTAGGTCTTTTAGCCCTTATTAGAAAGGCTTTGTACCTTTTGAAACTCACCTGTAGCTATTCCAATCTCCAGCTTCCTTTTCTCCGGAAAATCGATTAACACGCGTAAAAATACACGTAAAAACAACAAGTTTATTCTGCTTGATTTTTTGAAATAGGCCCGACTAAACCTAATTTGAGGAAAAAAAAAATAAATACGAATCGTTTTCAAAAACTTCAGGTAGGACTTTAAATAAATTCAAGAAAAAGATTCTGGAATCTAGAACGAAATTTTTCTTTCTGTGTAAAAAGCTCTCCATAGTAGCGATCTCATTCAATATATTTTTTATTAAAATTTTCGTAATTATATGGAACTTCTTAATTTATGGGAAACTTTATTAAAAATTTATTTTAAAATTCGAATATTCTTTTGCCACTTAAAAAAGCACAGGTCTCCTTAAACACTTTCTTTTGAATTTGTGCTCAAGCATATAATTTTTTCTCAAAAACGTGACAATATGAAATTATTTTAAATCCTTATAACAAGAAACCCTTTTTTTTAAGGCATTCTTATAAAATATTAAAACAAGAAACTTATATAATGGACATGAAAACTCGTTAACAACTAGACAAATAGAAATAAAAAAAAACGAATCACGAGACATTAAAGAGACGAGAAAAAAATCAAAAATTGGCTTGATGGCTATAACTAGAAAAGCGACTAGAGATACATTTAACATTTACTAAAAACGGTTAAAATTAAGCACACAGACACCTTTACATAAACACACCAAAGGATACGCCATATAGCATTACAACCATGTAAGAATGTAATAAAGCTGCATGTAAAACCCTTTTTTAACATGACATTAATGGTATAAACTTTTGAGCATTAGAACTAAAGTGACTGACCTCAAAATTAAGTGAATGGGAAAAGTAACATAATGAAAATCAAATGCAAAAAAAATATTGGCACATACACATATACATATCGTTACCTTAATATAGAAAGGCCTTTACTCATCTATAAAAAGGCAAAGGAAACGGAAGTATTAATATTTAAAAGGGTGTTATATTTGCATTGTCCTTCGTGATGAAATGAGGATGAAATTACTAAATTATTTAAATGGAGGAAGCAGTTTTTTTAGGTTTTTTTTTAATATTTACTAAATTATACCGATAAAATATGTATATTTTTAATTTAAAATAATTTCCATATATTTATAGGGTGTCTGGTGGCAGATTTATATTTTCAAACTCAAATAAAAAACGTAAAAGTTGACACAAAGTTTTATTTAAAATGATGGAATGAAAATGCAGACTTATGTCATCCAGATGTCTTCCTTTGAGTTAAATACACTGTTTAGAACGGAGCCTTGTGTTTTGCTCAACACGCTGCAGTAGCCTTCGTCCAATTGAGTTGATTTCTTGACGAATATTTTCTTTAAAGCCACATGAGATTGTAGGTTATCATTAAAAACCCTCTCTTTGAGGTAGCCCCGTAACAAAATCCATGAAGGTTGGGTCGGGTGACCGCGGTGGCCATAGGATGTCCCCAAAGCGACTGATCAGTTTTTGGGGGGAATTTCCCCGAATCAAATTCAATGCAGCTCTGCCTGGGTGTGCAGTCACCCTATCCTGTTGAAAACTCGTGTATAAAGAGTACGTTGAATGAGCTCGCAGGTTTGGCAAAAAGAATTCCGTAATCATGCGTCGATAATTTTCACTGTTGGCATTTGTCGTCTGGCCCTTAAGAATTTTCCAAAAAAATGGTCCAATTACCTAATGCAAGGATAAAGCACACCAAACAGTTACCCTTTGACAATACAATGCTTTTTAATGTTTCAATCGAGGGTTGCGGGTTCTTGGAAGCCAGTAACGGCAGTCTTTCTTGTTGAAGTGGCTTTTGAAGTGAAAATGATCCTCAACGCTCCGAAAATTGGGGTGTTACATTGCGAAAATGCTTTAACATTGTTTCACAAAAGTTTTTCTGTAAATCATTTTTACTTTTTTTCAGTTCTTGAACGATTTAAATATTAAAAATATGGAGCTTCAGATCTTTTTTTAGAATTTTATGAATAATCGCTCTTGGAAGTCCCAGTGAGGCTGCTCCTTTTCGTATTAAAAGTCGCGGATTTTTACGTGAACTTCTTTCAACCAGTTCAATGTTTTCGGGAGTCCTGGAAGATCGACTGGGCCCTGGCCGTAGGACATTCATAGGCAAAGCATTTGAGCCGAATCTCTGTATGCATGAATTAATTAAATTTTCACTCCGCCTTTCACGAATTCCTCGAATACCGAACTTTGAAATAAATTGTCAAATGTCTCCACAGTGAACGCGCGATGTTTACTCGACCACTGCGACATTGTGATTGACAAATCATCGCAAGTTTTTGAAATAATCGTATTTAAAATATAAGATTGCCACTAGACACCCTGTATATCAGTATATTCACCATCTGCAACACATTAAGAATCTATTTGTATTAAAAATCGTTTTGTCTGTTTTATGGGTGTGCGTGTAAAGACAGCAAGTGAAACTACAGTTTGCATGTTTTAGTGCATTACATTAGTTTTAATGTTGACCAACATATCATCATATCATATATTATCATATCGTCCCTAAGTTTCTTTATCGTGTCTCCATAAAATTTTTTTTTTGGGAAATAAATTTAAGATTTCAACAAATAATTTTATACACCTAAGAGCGCTATATTCGGGTGCGCCAAATCTTCTATACCCTATTAATGATACTTTTTGTGTACGCAGGTTTCTTTGTAAATATTAAATATTATAAATATACTTTGAGGCAGGATAAGGGTTAAAACCTGTTAAAGTTTTTGAGATATAAAAAAATTCCGAAAATCGTGCATTTGTAACACCCAAAATTATGCTCTGAGACCCACCTTCAAGTATACTGATCCACTCAGAATCACTTCGTGAGTCGGTTTAAACATGTCCGTCCATCCTTTCGTTTGGCTGGGTGTCCATGTATTCTTGTGATCAAAGTACAGGTCGCAATTTAAAAAATATTTCAATGAAATTTGACACATTTAAATTTTATTGCACTGGCACGAAGCCTATTGTTTGTGGCGTCCTCCCGGAATAAGCATTTTGGGCTTTAAATTAATATAACTTGACCTTCTCAAAATTTTGCACGCATGTTTATCTCTATGCCACCCACTTTTATACTTGATACAAATTATCGGTCTATTTTTTTATATAGCCCCAATACAAATACTCCACGTAGAGTATAATATGGCAGGTCTTGACCGACAATAATATTCTTAGTAGTTTTCCTTTGTTTTTGGAAAAGTGATTCAATATTTTTGTCAGTTGTTTGTAGTAGTAGTGCTCCAAATTCTACATCGACTTATATAAAACAAGTAATAGCTGTGCCGAAATTTTCTATACCCTTCACATTGGTGTTTCGTAACTCCGATTTTTTTTAATATTTTTATGAATTTTTTTTGTTTATAAAATATTTCTAATTTTTAAATAGAGGTCTGTTCCACATTTTAATCCTCTTAGGGTGCCTGCAGGAATGAAGTAAGGGTTTTTACTATTTTTTTTTCAAATTTTGAATGGCAACCACTTTGGTGTGTGGCAAAAAGCAGTAAATATGTTATAAAGAAAATTTTGGCAAGAAAAAATGAGTTGGGGTCAGTCCTAAATTTTACTTTATCAACATGCACCCTGGTGGCTGCATGGGGGATTTTTTAGAATTTATTGTACAGGAGTAACCTTTCGCGATAGAGATACGAGGTGGTATGTTCTAGGAATACGTTTTGGAGGGGAGACTAATGGGGGTCGGTCGACACTTTATTTCTCTAAGGCCGACTCTGGGGAAATAATGGGATTCTTTACATCATTTGTGTAAATTTTGCTTAGCAACCCCCTTAGGTGATGGAGATAGGAGGTAAGTATATTCTAGGTATTTGTTTTAACGGGAATATTTTCAGGGGGGATTCATTACAATTCCCCAAACTTTGTATGTTCTAGGAATATATTTAGGAGGGGAAACTAATGGGGGTCGGTCGTACACTTTATTTCTCTAAGGCCGACTTTGGGGAAGTTATGGTAGTTTTTACATCATTTTTCTAAATTTTGTATGGCAGTCTCCTTAGGTGGTAGAGATGTGATAGAGATAGAAGAAAGTATGCTCTAGAAGTATGTTTAAGAAAGAAAACTAATGAGGTTCTGTCATATATTTAATTCCTCTAAGGACGACTCCGGGAAGTTGTAAGGGTTTTCACCATAATTTTTTCAAATTTTGTGTGGCAGCACTGCTAGGAGCTGGAAAAAGAACATAAGTGTGTTCCACAAATTTGTTTATAAGGAAAAATTAATGGGAGTCGGTCTTATATTTGGCCTTTTTATGAGCACTGTTGAAGCTGTGAAAGCGATTAAAAAAAATTTAAAAGCATTTAACTTTGTAAGGCAACCCTAGGGGCCAGATATTTCTAATAGTTTAATACTACCTTAGGATCTATGCGACATCGGGGGGCTTCAAAAATTTATTTCAGCTATAGCATGGACAGACGGGCAGGCGGTTAAACGGACATCGTTAAATCAACTTCCCTATTTATAGGGACCAAGAAATTATATACTTTATGGGATCGCAGATGGATCCTTATCACTTATGTGGATGGTATAAATATACAGATTCAAGTCAATGTTATTAAAAATATATTTTAGTTTTTCATGTTCTTTTCAACTAAGCAATGTCCAGCTGTCTTGCTAACTTAAATAAACTTCTCTTAGCAATTTAAATTTTTTTTGCAATAAATATTACTCAAAATATAAAAAAATTGGTCATTCTATCTTTAAATAAGTAAGGTGAAGTTGACATCACTGATTTTAATACAAAAAACATCATCACCATTATCTGGAACACGAAATAAATGTTCATGTCTATAAGGTATTGTGAGGTTGTGTTTTTCTTGTGCACTTCAAGGTTAATCATGCATCGTTGTTACGCGCTAATACCTTCATGTGAGCTGGACCACGTGTTCTTCTGTAACCACACGAAGAAGCTGACAAATTAACGTCCGTACATACAGACATACATACACAAATACATACATGTAACCAAAGCGCCATTCAGTCAATCGGCCAGCCAGCCATAAACTCAACTTTTCATTAAGCAGTCAGTAATTTTTATCATGAAACTGCTTTTCTCGTCAGCAGAGGTGTATGATAAAGAGGGGTTGAGGAGGTTTTTGTTTTAAATTGTCTTTGCTTTTCAAATACTGCGACTTACGAAATAAAGTTCATGTCAGACAGCGCGAAATATCTTGAAGTCATTCTGGGCAGTAAGCTGTCTGAAAAACTAATAGTAGAGACAAAAATGGCACAGGCTGCGTTGTATGTGTGTGGTAAGACTTTAGAACTTAGATCACGAATTATTAGTTGGCCTAAAAGAAGAGTAATAGAGACAAGAATCTTCTATAAAGCTATACCCTGGTGGAAGGCTTTGGACTCTACCTCAAATCGTCTACATATTAGAAGGAAGATGCCCAACATTGGATCAACTCCAACTAGGTTAGTTTTGGCCCTACTCAGATTAAAGCGGACTTACTGGTGCAGAAGCTGACTCTAAGCACCGTGACAGGACTACATGTTGTGAGCGGATGGTGATACAAAACCTGCGCAAGTATTATTGAAACTGTCGACTTTTTCCCCGACTTCGTTAACTACTTCAACTTGGAACCTTTTCTCCGCAGCAAATTTGCCTTCATTATTTAAAAGAAAGAGAGAGAGAGAGACAAAAGTAATCCCCTACTCAGGACCAGTCGATCTGAGGATACATAAGAATGGGTCTAAGAGTAAAACTGTTGTTAATGGTGTCATTTTCATTGCATAAACAGTAGTCCGGATCTCATTTAGACCTTGCAATGAATGATGTAAACGGCAGGCTGAACTGCCAGTGATTGGCAAAGCGGCAATTGGCTTATGGTACTTCAGGATATTCGTCAGGAATATTGAGATCTTTAACGACAGCCCAACCACCACTAAATCAATTACTGATGTAGGCTCTACATGCCAACTAGTCTGCGTATACTGAACATCCCTTAACTGGACAGCGATCTATTTTTACATTATCCTGGTATGGGTGCAGGGACACGGGAGAAATGCGGGCAACTGGTAAGAAATTGGGGCGATCGACCACGTCTATTGTAATCCTCTTTCTTTTCGTAGACTTCGAGTGAATAAATACGCTGCAGAATTGCAGGGGCCATAAGGTCTGGAAAACCTAGATGTGGAACCACTAGGAAAATCTAGCCGAGAATAGATTTTTGACGTTGTTATAGGTCAGTGTTGATTTGGCACCCAGGTCGGTAGATAAGGACTGCCTTTAAAGGAGAAGAGGAGATTGGGGATACTCAGCACCTCTTGTGCTCTTTTCGGTATGGAACGATGTTTGAAAAAGACACTTTGGGGCTCCAATAGACAAAATAGACTTTTTGATGTAGCTGACATTGGCCTATCTAGTCTCTTCTTCTTCATCAGGCATAGCGGCTGGTTAGGGGACAGAGACCATGACGTAGCAATTATTGCCAACCATCTGAATTAAGCTTAATCTTTGTCTAAAAAAATCTCCTAATCTGATACAATTTACTCTGCTTTTCTTGTTGTTTTTTTTGCATGTGTCATAAACGAATCGAAAAAATGAACCCAAGTAGGCTGCATCTCATACTTCTAGCTTTTCCGAAGCAGCCTTACGTACCATACTGGTATCTTTACTAGATCTCATTTGTGAAAAATTATTTACAACCTTATTTCCGGGCATTCCAAAAAATATAGAAACCCAGCATATTCTAATACCCCTGAATTACATAAGCGCTTTCCTGCAGACTCTGAGAACCCTTGTTCTAATTCAGCTGGATCTCACTGCTTTCAGAGTAGCTGAGTGTCTACATAGATCATACCTCATGGTAGTTATTGCCTTTTCAAATGTAATTCGTAGCCCACATTACTGCAAACATCTCTGCTTTAAATACACTGCAATAATCGACTAGTCTTAATGACTTTGAGAGTTAAGTGATTTTCTAGAGATGTCCGCTTCCGTTTTTATCTTTAACCCATCAGGGCATGTGGAGGATTTCCCGAAGCAAAAGAAAAATGTTAATTGTAAAGTCCAGACATGGGGACTTACTCCGATTCTCTTCGATGTTTCTCCTCTCGACTTATAATTTGGCTTAATTAAAAATCTCGCCAGCTACCTAGTTTGGTAAGACTCAAAGCAATCTTGGCTTTAGGGCTTTATGCTCTAAACACAACTGGGACGAACGACGAATTTCGCACTACACGACGAATTCGTCCGTTAAAATTCGTTGCGTAAATTCGTTAAGTGAAACACATTTAAAACGAATTAAACAGCTGTGATAGAGAGACCATATTTCTTAAAAAAGAAGCACTATTTGAAAAAGAAAATTAATTAAATAAAACTATTTAAAAAATATATAAATACAACACTTAAAATACACTAATTGTATTTAATGCAACAAATAAAAAGCGAAAATTATTCTTAAAGTATAAAATAACATTGGTCTTGTTTCTGTACAGCATTTTTGACATAATCCTTTTTACACAGGATGTTTTTTCCTTGAAATTACTTAAAAAAATTATTTTAGACTCTTTTAGCTGTGATAAAATATTATTTAAAGGGCTAAAGGACTCACTGCTCAAAGCTTAAGGGTCCACACAACTTTTTTAAAAAAACCCTGGCGATTATTACCTTCTCGAGGGCGATAGAACTCTAAGCCATAATATAGAAAGCAAACATTTTTCTTGTCAAAATGTTTCTATAGTTTCCTTTTTAATTTTAGTTTGACTACCGCTCTGTAGAGAAAATATCCTTTCAAACAACAAAAAAACTTATATCGCGTGAGTTTAAATGTCGATTTTTCACACAATATAAAATCATGAAGCAATGAATATTATACTGTTTGCACGGGTTAAGTTAAAAACAATTGCTTAAGCGAAATCTACACCCCCTCCCACACGTTTAAGTTTCATACAACATTCTCTGTAAGTACTTACATACATGCACCCAAGTCTTCGTTTAAAAATGATTGCCAATGGACTTGAGTATGTGGGTGATTATGTTGAAGCTGTAAAGTTTTGTTTTTGTTGCTTTTGTTTCTTAACGGGTGGGTAGGTTGTTTGGTTGATGTTGTTTTTTTCAATGCATAGGAAATTGGGTTGGATTTTTTTTTCGCCATCCTGATGTTGTGGTGCAGTTAGTCCTGGTTGCTGTTTTTGTACTACTGACGTGCCAAAGGGGCGTTTTAACAAAAGAAGATACGATTAAGTGATTTTTATTATAAATTAATGCAAGTATTTGTGTCGATACCGATTTCATAGCTACTTTAAGATTATCGCTGCTTTACTTTGTTGCCCTCCTTTTAAAATGGTTTTCTATTATTGCTAAAATTATTTACAGCATGTCAATTAATATGATGAATATGATTTTAAAATGTAATAGGGCAATTATAATGCTGTAATTGTAATTTCAATTTGGTTATGCGTATAAAAGAAAATATGTTAAATAGTTTAAAAATAGTTGTTTCAAATTAACCTGGCTATTTTCCTTAACCAGTTATTGAAAAGGATGTTCAAAATTATATAAGAAAATATATTAACTTAGAAAACGTACTCTTCAGAAAATCTGTGTTTTTAATTCAAACTATCTTTTTGTGAAATACATACATTATATGTCCTTTTGAAAATTTTCTATGCGACTTCCCAAACAAATTGTTCTTAATGGCGTTCCGCCAAACGTCTTAAAAGACCTGTTATCGCAAAACCACCACTGCGAAATCAGAAAGGATGTTGGACAAGAAAAGACCAAGAAAAATGAGTTCTGCTGGCAAGTCATTTAAGGAACTTGTTTACTCCCAATGCATGCACTGACGTTAACGAATTGTCGCCTGTTGTTGCCAGAAGTCCTATATTTCAATGTTGTAGAGGCTATCGCTAGTCTAGAGGTAAAAAAGCTCCTGGCGTTGATAAAATAAGCAACAAAATGCTCTTAGAGCTACCCTTTACAGCTAAAAGAATAATTCTTTTTATTTTTAATGCAATAATACGGCTTGAACACATTCCGTCAACATGGAAAGTAGATGTAGTGAAGATGATTTCTAAGCCAGGTAAAGATCCTTTAAATATGGAGTCCTATAGGCCCTTTAGATCTATTACCCACAATGTTAAAATTGTTTTAGAAACTGCTTAAAAGCGAGCTGACCCCGATCATCAATGGCAAAAACTGCATTCCAAATTACCAATTTGGCCTTGGAAGTCAGCATAGTACCATCAAACAAACCCACAGGATGGGGAGAAAAAGAAGTACTGCTCCGCGCTTTTAATCGATGTCTCTCAAGCATTCGATAAGGTATGGCATGAAGGCCTGTTAATCAAACTACCAGCTAATATTTTCAACCTGCTAGAAAAATACTTAACCGGCAGATAATTTATGACCAAAGAGGGAAACCAAATAAGTTATTCTCAACCAATAGGGGCTGGTGAACCTCAAAGGAGTATACTAGGTCCAATTCTGTATTTTCTTTACACAGCAGATATTTCAATCAATAGTTTCACACACATGTCGATATTTGCTGATGACACTGCTTTTCTCAGTATTCATAAAGACCCTAAAGAGGCTTCGAACCAGCTGCAGCAACACGTTACCCAAGTTATGGGGAATAAAAATAAATGAACAAAAATGTCACACGTAACTTTTACCTTACGCAAAGAAACATGCCTTCAATCACTATCAACAACCATATAGTTCCTCAACAATCCGAGACAGAATATCTTGGTATTCACCTGGATCGCCGCCTTACATGGAAGCCTCATATAGATGCGAAGCTGCTCAAATCCACTGGCTAAGGGGTAAAAACTTTGTGCTTCATCTGAATTTTAAACTTCTAAAATACAACTCAATTTTAAAATCAGTTTGGTGCTACGGTATACAATTATGGGGCACCTCCTCCGCCTCTCACCTAAAAAAAAAAACGACGTCAAAATAAAACCCCAAGAATGATAACTGGTGCTTCGTGGTATGTCAAAAATAGCACCATCCATAAGGATCTAGAAGTTCCACTAGTTAAATGCGAAATCCTAAAATATGTGGACAAGTATTTAAATAAGCTGGAAACACATCCAAGCCCACTCACTTAAAACATCTTGCAACATAGTGGAAACTCGCGTCTGAAAAGGTGAGATACTATTGCGCTTAGATGAAGTTAACTTATTCTATTATGAGAACTAAAATGTTAGTCTGGCACTGGCTGGACTACTATTAATTACTTAGTCTTAAGATTTGAATAATTATTGATAGTTTGAATAAGCGAAGATTCAATTATAAAATTTGAAAAAAAAATTTTGTTCTATTTCCATTTATTAATGAACATTTTTTTCTTTCTTATGGGCGATTCCATTGTGACGAGTGTGACCATTTTGCTAAAATTTTTAGATATATGTTTCTAAGGATTGTAGGTTTTTAGGCGACTAATAGTAAGAAGACACTGCAGGAAACATAATTTCTGCCCACAATAATCACTTGAAGACTGTGACGGGTGTGACCTCAAGAATTTGAATTTAAAGCAATTTTGTCTTTAAGTTCAAGTTGTGTAAAATATTCTTGAGAACGGGGTCAATTTTTTGGTTCCTTCGGTAGTTTAAAGTGTTTTTAATCGTACTAAAATTTATTGATTCTACAAAAAACTATTTTTACTTAGGAAAACTTCTTTACAAAACACTTTTTACAAAATTCCTATTAATATTAATCAAGGAAATTGTACAATTTTTTTAAGAATAATATTTAATTAGTGAGACCCAACCACTAAATTCTTGTGTGATATGCAAGCCAAAAATATTGAAACAATACTACAACGAAGATGATGTGATGAAAAGCAGGAACATAATATGTGGGGAAAAATAAATTACCGTCTGTACCCAAAACATTCAAAATTTAATTTTAAACAGTTCTGCTTTTGGTTTACATTTAACAAAGTTGCAATCGGACATACATACATAAACATATTTGTACTAAAAATCAATCAAAATATTAAGGCTCTCTTGGTGTACCTAGGAAAATTCAAATGTTTTTAACTAATCCCTTCCTTTCCTACCCAGAGGGATAATAATTCTGTTTCTTTGAAAAGGAAATATAGTTAAATAACTTTTGGAAGTCAATTCATTTTTAAACTAATTTTGCATTTGCTTAACGAGCAAAGTGTTAATGGAAAGGGCTTATTTTTTTAAATATTTGACAATTTTATGTCTGGGCACATTTTTTAATCCTATAGATAAGAATAGGTTAGGTTGGGTTAAGTTAAAAGGAGGACGCCTCAAATACTTCCAGTCCCGCAGGGCATATCCCTGAGCTAGCTTGTTTTGCTTGTTGTGTGACCCTAGCAAGGAAAAAGAATCTCGGGGAGGAAGTTCACAGAAATTTCATTGAAAATGATTAGGTATTAAAGCTTTGTCTGGCAACGATATAAAGAAAAAATTTAAAACGATGTCGAATAATAGAAATAAGCTAAAAGATTTATAAATTCCTTTCCCAATGTGAAGATTTAAGTCGTGTTTAATACCAGATACATGGCAACCATGCAATTAATACAACTAAGGTAAGGTAAGGTTAGATTTAGTTAGTGAGGTAGTCAGGCAGCCGTTAAAAGAAAGGATAAATCTTCCTTGAGTTGGCCCCTCTTTGTTACCTTCAGTGAAAGATAGAAGGAGTTGCTGTAAAATAAAATATAAAATGTAGTATAAAAGGATTAGAGAGAAAGAAAAATAGGATAAAGCAGACTTACAAGAGTATATGGCTGAAATTGAACTTACGACCCTCTAGCTGAAAGCTGGCATACTTACGGATTGATCGACTGGGATACACAATGATACATATGCCATTTAAAAAACCTTATTTATTCGTTTACGTTTTGAAACTCTTCGTTAGAAATTTCACTAAATATTCACCGCATGTTCCTTAGTAGTGCACGATTTCGTTTAGTTTGTTATATATACCTTGCTTGTCCTTATTTTGGGTTCTTTGAGCTATCACACAAATAAGCAAAATCACTCTTAAACAACTGCTCTCATTTCAAAAAGCTTTAATCATAATAAACAAAAAAAAAAAAAAAAAAAGCAAGCAAGGGCGCTATATTCAGCGCTATATTCAGCTGTACCGAATCTAAAACCCGAAATTTTTTTTATTTATTTTCATCCATTTTTTATTTATGATACATTTTACGCTATTTTTTTTCAAATTTTGTATGGCAATCCCCTTAGGGGGCGGAAGTAGGGGGTAGGTATTTTTTAGGAAAATGTTTGCAAGGGAAAATGAGTTGGGGTCAGTCCTGCATTTGACCTATCCACGGGCATCCTGGAAGCTGTAGGGGGGATTAATTACAATTTTACCAAACTTTATATGGAAGCCCCCTTAGGCGATGGTGATAAGGGGTAAGTATATTATAGGAATATGTTTGGGAGGGAAACTAATGAGGATCGGCTGTACACTTTATCTTTCTAAGGCCAACTCTGGGGAAGTTATGGTCGTTTTTACATCATTTTTGTAAATTTTGTATGGAAACGCTTTTAGGTGATGGAAATAGAGGGTAAGTATGTTCTAAGTATATGTTTGAAAGGAAGAACTAATGAGAGTCGTACACTTTATTTCTCTAAGGCCAACTCTGACAAAGTAATGAACGTTTTTGCATAATTTTTTGTAAATTTTGTACGGCAACCCCTTTAGGTGATGGAAATAGAGGGTAAGTATGTTTTAGAAATAAGTATGTTTGGTAGGGAAAACTAATGGGGTTCTGTTATACCTTTTATTCCTCTAGGAGCGACTCCGCAAAAGTTGTAGGGGATTTTTTTTCTTAATTTCTTCTCATTTTTAATGGCAAAAATTGAAAAATTAATTATTATTGATTTTTCATTTTACCTCTGTAGGAGCACCCTGGAAGCTTAGGGAGCGATTAAAAAATTAAAAAAAAAATTAAACTTTGTATGGCAGCACTGTTAGGGGGCGAAAATAGGGTGCAATTATGTTCCACAAAAGTGTTCTTGGGGAAAAATTAATGGGAGTCGGTCTTACATTGCACATTGTACGTGGCAGCTCCGGGCCAGCTGTAGAGGTACACATTTTAGGGGAATAAACAAAGGTAGTTTTGGTTTTTTGCTTATATCTCGGTCAGTTATCAAGTAATTTTGCTAGATTTCAACAGCGATATTTCTTAAATTTTGATACAATTTGCGAATCATCGGGGCTTCAAAAAGTTGATTTCAATTATAGCGCTGACAGATGGACAGACGGACACCGCTAAATCGACTTCCCTATCTATAAGGACCAGGAAAGTATATACTTTGGGTTGCAAATGGATATTAAAGAAATTACAACAGAATGACAAACTTATGTATACCCTTATTACTTATGTGAAGAGTATAATTAGGGTACTTTTGCTCACATTTGTACAATGTTGTATTAAGGCAGCAACGGGCATAAAAGGGTTAAAATTTCTAAAATTATTACAATTTATTTAAAACGACCTTTAGTTAGCCACTAAAGCATTGATAAAAAATTTAAAAATTTTTATAATCTATTGGAAGCAATGTTTGCCTTAATTAAATGATAAACCGTGTGAATATTTTAGCCTTTAAACATATGACCACAATAAAACATAAATGTATCAAAAATAAAGGATATAAAGTTTAAGAAACATTTCTTTGATCTTTATATAGAAAATAAGGCACTTATAAAAAATATACAAACATTAAAAAAATAAAAAATTAAATCCTTTATTTTTTGACATGATACAAGTTGTTTTCTAAGACATGATGATGAAGATGAGTTGCGGTGCAATGAATATATTTATTCACCATAACAATAAAATAGGAAAAATATAATAAAAAATATATTGAAAAATATCAAAAAGGAACTATGGTTATACCTAACTTGCATATAATATATAAAATATATTTTTATTATAGGTATAAAGAAAAGGATTGATGTGTACGAATGTTTGTTCATACTATGTTTGTATGTATATTATAGCAAAAATATAAAATATTGATGGCAAAGATAAAGAACATTTTTAAGTACAAAAATAAATTGTCATATGTTTTCAATAAAAACAATTTGATGAAATACATATGTATATATATACTTACGAACATACATATGTACATATGTATTTGAGGTTTCTAGGAAATAAATAAAATAAAGGATAAATTACATTTATTTTGTATTTTTTTATTCTTTTTTTTATTAAAAGGACACAATGAAAACTATAAGATGCTCTTGGGTTTATTGTAAAAATAATAAAAAAAGCCTTTAAGAAATTGATGTGGTGTTGAAAGGATTTCGGCTATAAATACAATGGATTAGGAAGCTGCAAGAATGACGACAATTCAATTTTACTATTTACCATTCAACATGACCACAAAACATTTTTTGACTGAAATTTAAATATGTATTATGGTTGGTACAGGGTATCTGGTGATAGATTTATATTTTTAAACTGAAATAAAAACGTAATAATTTACACAACATTTTAATAAGAGCATTGAACGACAGCATGGAAATGCGGATTTTATATCATCAAGATGTCTTCAATCGAGTTGAACACACTGTTCAAAACGGAGCCTTGTACTCTGCGCCATACGCTGCAGTAAATTTGTTTTAATTGAGCTGATTTCTAGACGAATATTTTCCTTTAAAGCCACAAGAGATTGGGAATTTTCATTTTAAACCCTCTCTTCGAGGTAGCCCCATTAAAAAAAATTATTGGTTTTGATTTGGGCGACCTCGGTGGCCATGAGTTTTTCCCAAAGCGATTGATCAGTTCTTTAAGGGAAATTTTCCCGAAACAAATTTATCGAAGCTCTAGCTGTGTGTGCAGTCTCTCAATTCTGTTTAAACCACCAGTGGGAAAAATTCGATGGATGAGCTCTCAGGTTTGGCAAAAAGAATTCTGTAATCATTCGTCGATAATTTTTATCGTTGACATTTGTTGAGAATTTTCGAAAAAAATGGTCCAATTATCTCATGCGCGAATAAGGCACACCAAACAGTTACAATGGGGCAATGCAATGGTTTTTAATGTTTAAATCAAGGGTTAGGGGATTCGGAGACCAGTAATTCAGTTTTGCTTGTTGACGTGCCCGTTTGAGTGAAAATGAGCCTCGTCGCTTCAAGAAATGGTATTTACGGCACGAAAACCTTCCAACATCGTTTCACAAAAAATTTTTGCGTAAAAAAAAGTCACTTTCTTTCAGTTCTTGAACGACTTGAATTTTTAAAGGATGGAACTTCCGATGCTTTTTTAAAAATTTCATGAATAATCACTTTTGGAAGTCCCAGCAAAGCTAATCCTTTCCGTATTGAAAGTGCTGGATTTTAACGTAAACTGCTTTCAACCAGTTCAATGTTTTCGGGAGCCCTTGAAGATCGACTGGGCCCTGGCCATGGGACGTTCATAGCCGAAGCAGTTGCGCTGAATTTCTGCACAAACGAACGAATTCAATTTACACTCCGGCCATCAAGTATTCGCCAAATATCACTGCCCTGTTAATGCTTGTTTAGTTCCAATAAATTTTTGTAAAAAATTAATTTTACCGAATTACAGCAAAAGCGTTTTTGGTCTGAAATGTCTCACTAATGATCCATTCATCTTCTGAACCTTGGCAGGGGATGGTGTTAAGGGTCATCGCACTGTGCTTGATTTACATATAGCAGGTGGAAAAAAATCTAAGGAGTTGCCAAAAATTTTTTAAATTTAGTACACTAGCAAAAAATAGCTTAGTTATGAATAATATTATGTTGGGAGTAATCGGACAAAGTACACGCTCACCTCCCATGTGTCCCGAAAATAAAAAATGTAATTTTGCCAATAATATGACAAGAAGTAGATATGCATGCAACTATCAACGTGTTTGTTAACTTTCATTTAAATCCGGACCAAGGACTCAAGGTCCTGCCTTATATTCTTTTTCTTGAAAACGCTTTAATATCTACAAAAATTGACTGATCGTAATGAAGTTTGGTGATCTTATTAGATACATGTTAGGCTTTATGTTCTTATGTTATCCAGAAAGACAAACGGAATTTTTTCTTTGTAAGTTAAAATGGAGTTTAGATTTTCCAAATTTACTATTCTTTTTGTATTAAAGTCTCTTTGGCAACACTAACAAAACACCCAAAATATTTTTTCTTTCTATTAAATATAATTTTTTTAGTGTAAAAAATTAATTTGTATTTTTAAAAAATATAGTTAAAAAAAAATTTCAAAACATTCTTTCTACATGATTAACAGTGCTTAATGTAGTGCGCCAAAAAAATTAAATCTCTATATAAAAGGATACAAGGCATTTTAAACATCTCTGATGTATGAAAAAGGAAAAATATAAAACATGAAAGATTTAATAGAACTGCCAAGAAATGAAGGACAATACACAAAGAAGTTTATTAGCCGTTAGCTAAAGAATGTTTATAATAGAAAATAAAAAATAAAAGTTATATTTATTATACTTCATTATATCTTTTTTTATTTTTTGTGGGATTATCGTCTTAAGAGAATGCTTGAGGTTTTTGTTCTAATTGTGAAATCTTACTTAAATTAAAGAAAAACACTGCAATTTTTTAAGGGTTTTTTAATGTCTGCAATTCAAGTTAAACTTTTGTAAAAAACAAATAAACATACTACAATATCCAACTTAACTGGGTTCCATTTGCATTGCGCCAGGGTAACTGTTTGGAGTGTATTATCTACGCATAGGATAGTTGCACCATTTTTTTTTAAAGTTCGAAGCTAGGTGACGAATGTTAACGGTGAAAATTATCGACGCTTGATAACGGAATTCTTTTTGCCAAACCTGCGAGCTTATCCATCGTACTCTTAACACACGTGGTTTCAACAGAATGGGGCGACTGCACACATAACCAGAGCTTTGATGAATTTGCTTTAGGAAAGTTTTGACCAAAAATTGATCAGTCGCTTTGGGGACATCTCACGATCACCGAGGTCACCTGACCTAAGCCTCATAGATTTTTTTATGAGAGAGGGCTTATAATAACAATCCCCAATCTCTTGTGACTTAAAGGAAAATATTTGTTGAAAAAGCAGCTCAATTGAACAAAGTTTACTGCAGCGTGTGGCGCAGAACTCAAATCTCCGTTTTGAAAAGTATGTTCAACTAGACAGAAGACATCTAATACTCCTTAAAATAAAAACTTTGCATTCTCATTCTATCGTTCAATGCTTTTAATAAAACTTTGTGTAAATAATTACGTTTTTTGTTTAAGTTTGAAAATATTAATCTACCACCTGACACCCTGTATCCGTCTATTTGTAGTGGGGTCACCAAGTCCTATACCCCTATTCAACAATTTTTTTATGTATGTGAGCGGGGAATCACTCGAAAGCCGGTTTGAATCGATAATAATTTTTCAGATCAGTAGCTGCTATATATTAAAAAAAACTTGTATGGGGACTGCCACTTCGAGTACTACAATACAAAACTATTTTTCCTGAAACCAGCTTGTTGTCTTCAAAATTCTTCACCCTAAGCTTTGTGGTAACACTGGCCAATGTAACTGAGATGTAGGAAAAGATGCATACATTTTTGTCTTATAAGACTTGGCCTTTGCCTTTATCTCGGTCAGTGGTTAAACGATCTTGAACTTTTTAAATTTTTTAAAGGATGTTTTTGATGGTTCGTATGACTCAACTTGGATCAAAAAACTTGATTCTAACAGACAGAATAAATTGTTACCCCAATATGAAAAGGCCCTAACTCGTGTTTTTTAAGTCAAGGTTTTTTTGTTAATTGTGATATATGAGCAGACCATTAATAGAACTAAACAAAAATCTGTACTTATCGAAAAATACGAGTTAGGGCCTTTCCATATTAAGGTAACGATATACACCTTATGGCTACACACAATGTAGTGCTTTCATATAACGAGTGGCCAAAGCAATAAAGGAGTTATCATAGGGAAATAAAATTTGGTTCACACTAAAATATATAGGATATAAACAGACCTAAAATAAGGATACTTTAACTTCAAGGGTTCTTGTGCTTTCCATATATCCTTAAAATAAAAACTGGCACAACGAAGATGAAAAATGATAGTTTAGTGAAATTTTGTAAAGATACATAATTCATGATCTGCCCAAATTTCTTTCACTCCCAAGTGAGGACACACATGTCTCAAAAGTGTCCTTTTTTAAAAATTAAAAATGAGAACAAAAAGGAAAAGGAAATAAATAATTCATCGCCCATATTTTAATTGAAAAATATGCTAAATCAAAACCTAAAGTTGTATTACTTAAGTAAATTTAAAGGATTCGTTTTCCATTTATCCTTAAAATAATTGTCATAACGGAAAGAAAACCAGCATTAGCGTAATTAAATTTTGTATGGACATTAGTAATGCCATTCTTCATAGCCTGTCTAACTTTTTATCAATTTTGATCAAGGGTACATCTATTTCAAAAATGTCCTTTTCGAAAAAATAATTAAAAAGTAATTTTTCTTTTAAATTAATAACTGCTTCTTTAAAAAAAATTTTCAAATACGTACTTGGACTGACACTAAAAAAACAACTGATGTTGAGTTTCTGTTTATTATCGGCACATAAAATATAAACAAGTGGGGTTTGGAGTTTTTTTACAATCTACCGAAACCTTAAGCCTTTAAATATTTATTCCTTCTTACATATGTTCACTTTCAGAGTAGACAAGTAAATATATTAAAAACAGCTTTGATATATTTTTTAAACGTTATTTAAAAAGTATACAAATAAATGTTCACCACCTGCGCCTGCCAGTCTGAATAGCAAAAGCAGCAGCGTATTGCAGAACCTACTAACTTTAGATTTACAAAGGCAAACAGAACCTTATTCTGTATAAATTTTTTATAGAGATCTTACACATTAAAAATAATAATAACAAAAATCAAATGTTTTTATTTAACTGACTTAAATCTTGCAAATATTACAAAACATACGTATGTTTTAAAAAAATGTATGCAATGCTTGTTAAAAATGCGTATATAAAGGAAGGAAGTAGATAAAAACAGATATGTTAACCATTATAGTAGTGGTGGTGACATCTACACGTGAAGAATTACCATTACGATATGTTCAAATGTAACAGCGTTACCATTTTTGTTTTTTTTAAATATGGTATTATTTTTCAGTTTGGGGTGAAAGCGGTTATTATTTATTTTATAGTTTTGCATGCAACTTCGAAGCCTTTAAGATAATTCTTGTTTTATCTTACTTATATACATACATATATGGTATGATTAATATCCTAAACAATTTTTTTCTGGACATTAACCATGAAAAATTTTTTAAGAACATTTCAAATAAATATTTTTTGTGTATTCCTAGTTCAGATTGTCCTTTCAAAATATCTTTGAATCGCCGCTGTATAACATTGCTCGAAAAAATAAAATAAAATTACATATGTCATAAATTTTTCTGAAGTCGTCTTTAAAATTTTTTAATTTCTACATTAAAATTAGAATTTTTATGAAACCTGCTAAGAATCATATATGTACATACATTATTTAGACTTTTCAAAGGATAAAATTTGGGGTTTTCTTATATATTGCCCTTGAAATAGAATTGTTTATTAACGTGTAAATTTCTCGTTTAAAAATTAATACCTACATCTTTTTGGGAGTTCTCCAAAACAAACTCACATAATGTTACTGGTTTTGAAATCGAGTACACTAACATGGCCAAAAGTAAGTTGAATGTTCAATTATGCTATTAAATGCAGAAAAACAAGAAGACAAAATTCATACTCTTTAACATATATTAGCCTTAAATAAAAATTAAAAACACTATAAAATTTGCATGTTAGTGCCGCATAAAAAAAATTAAATGGAATTGCAGCAAAAAAAAAAAAACACTTCTTTAGCGTAGAAAACAATTTAATCTATATATACATATGTACAAGCTCGGAATTTTAGTTTTATTAAACAAATTTCGCTATTAATTCATTTTTGCCAAGTTAGTAAATGCGCATGGGACTTCACGCTTTTTTATACTTAATTGGTTTATTTTTTTAGCAAATACCTGATATCGGTTTAAAAAGATTATTAACCCAATTAAAATAAGTTATTTGCTTAACACCAAATTCAGTTTCAAAAACCACTTGTTTTTTAAATCGACTCGATTTAAAGAACAGGGCTGACAATTAGGTATAAAAGCAATACAATTATATATTAATGTATCTGTTGTACCTGGGGGTAGTTTTAAATCAGATTTTTTATTTTTAGCAAAATATACAAACTCAAAATGGGATGCTTACAAGTCCTTGCATTATTAAAAGGTTTTTTGCTTGCAATGGCATTTTAAATCTTTTATTTTAAAAAGGTTTTTTGGGAAGGAAAAACACAAAAAATATTATTACATTTTATATACAAAATTCTGACATCACTTCTATTTATTACATAGAGATGGCGCTGCAACGTGATAAGCCATACAGCTATTTCAACTTCCCCTTTATTATGTTGAAAAACACAGCAACTTTTTCAGTTCGCGCTTATTTTCCGTATATTCTACAAGTGTTTATAAAGAAAAGTTTAAATTCGTTATAAAAGCCGCAAAATTTATAAAAAAAAACCTTAAATATAAGATAAATAGTTAAATAAATATATAAAAAGTGTTATATAAATGAAACAATATAAAATTATGTGTTAAAATATTGTTTTTTAAGTGTATAAATAAAAAAGTGTTTACATACATATGCATTGGCTTCATTAATGGCATTTGTTTTTGTTGCGAAAGCTTTACTAGCTGAATGTTGTTAAAGGCAATTATTTTAGTTCTTGTTTTTGTTGTAGGTGTTATGCGGCATATAGAGTTGTATTAAATAAATATCGTTAAAAATTGTAGGTTTTAGGTTCCGTAAAATAATTATTATTACCAAATAAAAAGTTGATTTGAATAAAACCGAAAATAGCGATCTTTCTAACTTGTTCTTAAATGATACACATTAAATTAAATTTTGTTTTTATACTTATTTTATTTAATTTTTATTAAATGTTTACTAAGTTTTTTGTTTAAATTTCAACTTTTTAATTTTGCTTTACTCTTTTTATAATACTTTTTTAATGTGTGCTTTTTTATTTTAATAATTTAACTTAGTTTTTATGTTTATTTGCTACATCTAATATTTTTCAATATTTTCTTTAACAGTTTAAATTTTTGGTTTGTTTTTTTTTTCATAAATATACATACAGATTTTGGATTCATATATTATTTGCAATGATTTATTTATTTTAAATTTATTTTTTTATTTTATTTATTTGTTTTTGTTTTAACAACTTAGTTTACAAATAATTTTGGTTTGTTTTGTTTTTTTTTGTAAATATTGTAAAAGCATTTTTGCAATATATAAAATTATTGTTTCTCTTTGCTAACTTTATTGAAATTTTTTTTAAGCATTGCTTAGATTTTTTTTATGAATGTTTTGTTTTTTTTTTCAAAAGAGGATTTTTTTTTTGACTTGTCACGTAAACAATTTTTGCTGCCCCAAGTCTGAGTTTGTTTAAAGAGCGTAACAGAAAAATATTTATGCTCCTTGTTAAAAAAAAAGAAAATTTAACACCAATTGCTAAATGTAAACCACAAGTTAGAATTTAAAAAAAAGTTATTGAAAATAATAAATAAAAATTGCCTTTAGTCAGATATTACAAAATAAATTTGCAAATAATGTAAATTCCACAATTCGCATAATTATCTGCAACATTTTTTAACATTTAAATAAAAATTTTTTAGGGTTTATTATTATTTTATCATTATCTTTTATTTCTTAATATAAATGGAAATACATACATTAGTTAAAAAAAAATAATAAAAAAGTGAAAAGAATTTTTCTTACAATTTTTTTAACACAGAAGAAATTAAAAACAGCCTTTTTGGTAAGTATACAAAATAAAATATTAAAAAAATTATATAAATATTTAATAAATAATAACAAATTACATAAATAAAAAACATAAATGATAAAAAATAACAAAATTTTTAATTATTTTTTTGTATAAAATTATCAACAAATCTATTTAAGACAGACACAATTATCTATACACTTAATCTGGAGCATGGGAAAGGCGAAAGAGGAGTGTAATGTTTTTTTAAATTAAATTTAAAGTACTTTGTTCTATATATTAAATATCTAAAACTTAATTAATTATTATTGATTTATTTTTAATTAAACTAACATACATGTGGTATTTATATGATAAAATTTCTCTTCTCAACTCCTTTACTGATAGTTGTATACATATCCTACACTAAGCACTGTGTGTTTCTTTGTTGTCTAGAAAAAAACACATTTACTCTATATCTTCTTTTTTGTTTCCGCCATATATTTTTGTTAATTATCAACCGAACTAGCTCTTAATTGTCCATAGCACGCCTGACATACTCTCACCGGCTTAAGAATGCGTAGACGAGATATTTCCGATTCGAAGCGACTGCATTTATTACAAAACACCTGACCGCAATTTCGACAATGATGTTTTCGTTCGTATATATTGAATCTGTAAATATAGTAAAACAAAAAATTTTTAGTTTTCAATTAATTATAGAAATAATTTATTATTAATAAAAGACGAAGTCGTGTTAAGAAAATTTAAGTTTAACCAAGAACAATTTTTCAAACATAATTACTATTTTTAAAAAATCTGGCAACCTGGTTAATGAATATACTCAAAAAAGGTAGTTAATAGTCTTTAATTAATAATTCCTAAGCTCGTAATCCTAAAATATGCAAACTTTTTAAACAATAAATTGACTTTCGACCCTTTGCTTGGGTAATAGTCGTTAATTTCATTTTTGTGGATTCATAATGCAAAAATGAAAATAAATTCAAAAAACTCCGCTTCGAAGGGACAAAAAGTACCAATAAATAATTTTTACCCTTTTTTCCTTTTTAAAACTATTTTCATAATTTTTCGAGAGCTGTCAAACACAATTTTAATCATGTTTCTAACCCTATTGGTTAAAAAGTCACAAAAAGTATCAAGCCCAATTTTTATCCCTTAGGATCAAAATTTCAAAAAGTTTAATAACGTACATATTTAAATCTTTTTAAGACCTGTTAAATGAACTTTAATTATATTGTTATCTTTTTTTGTTTCAAAGTTACAAAGGCGACCTAGACAATATTAAAAATTAAGTTTTTATTCTTTCTTTAGACCTTAGTAAAATTAAAATTTACAAACCATTGTGTAATTATCTTGGAAGTTTCAGTAATAACGCTTTTTTTATACTTTAGATACGACATTTTGCAATTTGTAAATAAATAAAAATAAAGGGAAGAGAGAGAATCAATGAATTTCTGTCATGTGGGGCGTATCAGCTGCTTAACACGGCATTTAGACTATGTTACTTGTAACACGTTACTGTAACATGTTACAAATTTTTGAGGGCGAAGGAAGTAGAGAAGGCAGACACGTTACAAAAGCAACACGATTTCTGTTTTTCATGTTACTGTTTGACGCTTCTCTTTTGACGTTTTCGTTTTTTCTTCTATTTTTCTTTATTCTCTTTTGTATACATGTGCCTTAAAGGTAATTGTACATAACAATTAAGGTAATTGTACCATGGTCAAAACGTTCAAGAAGAAGAAAAAACAACGAAACCAAAACCAAAAAAAAAGAGACAAGTTTGTAGTAACATAATCTAAATGCTTGAAGTTTTTGGAAGTCACTTTAAAATGAAATAAGAAAAGAGTCATGTTACAAGTAACATAGTCTAAATGCCGTGTAAGTAAGATCACCTACATTAAATATTCCACCACGATTGGTACAATAAATTTATAAGCTAATTAGGCGTATGAAAATTAAAATCGAACAACTAAAATAAATAGTTTCATTTTAAAATTAATTTAAAAGGTTAACTTTTACTTACTTAACATGACACTTAACACATTGATCGGCTCCTTCATCTTTTAGCCAGTGATCCGCCATACCTCGGCCCGGCTGTTCAGTAACACACCAAGAATAAATACGACCACGAGCATCCCCTTAAAAAAAAGCAGTAAAGATATACATACAAATTTAAAATGAATATTAAATTATACGTTTTGTTAAAAACGGTTTTTGGTATTTTTTTTACTGTTAAAATTTTTTCTGTAATAAATACTCGAAAGATTATTTTTGAAATCATTTATAAAAATTTTTTGTTCTTTTTTTACTATGCTTTGCCCACAAAAAGATTGTTTGATCAAAGAATTATTAAAAAAAGAAATTGCAGTTTGAGAAGAATTCTTACACGGTTTTACAATTCAAACAGAATCAAAACGTTTATCAATTTCTGATTTTATTTTTAATTTCACTGTCCTTAGTAATTTATTTTTTTTAATTTATTTTATTTTATTTTATTTAATTTTGTTTTATTTTATTTTGTTTTGTTTTATTTTTTTTATTTTATTTTATTTTATTTTATTTTATTTTATTTTGTTTTATTTTCTTTTATTTTAATTGTTTTTTTTTATTTTATTTGATTTTTTTTTTATTTTATTTTATTTAATTTTATTTTAATTTATTTTATTTTATTTTATTTTATTTTATTTTATTTTATTTTATTTTATTTTATTTTATTTTATTTTATTTTATTTTATTTTATTTTATTTTAATTTATTTTATTTTATTTTATTTTATTTTATTTTATTTTATTTTATTTTATTTTATTTTATTTTATTTTATTTTATTTTATTTTATTTTATTTTATTTTATTTTATTTGATTTTATTTTATTTTTTTTATTTCGTTTTAATTTATTTTAATTTAATTGATTTTTTTTATTTTATTTTATTTTATTTTATTTTATTTTATTTTATTTTATTTTATTTTATTTTATTTTATTTTATTTTATTTTATTTTATTTTATTTTATTTTATTTTATTTTATTTTATTTTATTTTATTTTATTTTATTTTATTTTATTTTATTTTATTTTATTTTATTTTAATTTATTTTATTTTATTTAATTTTGTTTTATTTTCTTTTATTTTATTTTATTTTAATTTAATTTATTTTATTTTATTTTTTTTAATTTATTTTATTTTATTTAATTTTGTTTTATTTTATTTTGTTTTGTTTTATTTTTTTTATTTTATTTTATTTTATTTTATTTTATTTTATTTTATTTTATTTTATTTTATTTTGTTTTATTTTCTTTTATTTTAATTGTTTTTTTTTATTTTATTTGATTTTTTTTATTTTATTTTATTTAATTTTATTTTAATTTATTTTATTTTATTTTATTTTATTTTATTTTATTTTATTTTATTTTATTTTATTTTATTTTATTTTATTTTATTTTATTTTATTTTATTTTATTTAATTTTGTTTTATTTTCTTTTATTTTATTTTATTTTATTTTATTTTATTTTATTTTATTTTATTTTATTTTATTTTATTTTATTTTATTTTATTTTATTTTATTTTATTTTATTTTATTTTATTTTATTTTATTTTATTTTATTTTATTTTATTTTATTTTATTTTATTTTATTTTATTTTATTTTATTTTATTTTATTTTATTTTATTTTATTTTATTTTATTTTATTTTATTTTATTTTATTTTATTTTATTTTATTTTATTTTATTTTAATTTATTTTATTATATTTTATTTTATTTTATTTTATTTTATTTTATTTTATTTTATTTTATTTTATTTTATTTTATTTTATTTTATTTTATTTGATTTTATTTTTTTTATTTCGTTTTAATTTATTTTATTTTATTTGATTTTTTTTATTTTATTTTATTTTATTTTATTTTATTTTATTTTATTTTATTTTAGTTTTTGGAATGGATAGATATATTTTTTTGAATTACTTACCAACATATAATATTTTATGATCTTTTGACACCGTTAAAGCTGTTATACTAGCAGGCTCTGCATTATCCTTACGATCGTATGCTGTATGCATCGTAAGTTTAGATCGGAACATTAATTGACAATGCCATTTAAAACCTGAAAAATTTTGTATAAGTTAAGAAATCATACTAAACATTCTTTAGTCATTTAAAACAAGTTAAAAGTTTTGTGTCTAAATATCGATGTCTTAATATGAAAAAGGGGTAACTTAAATTTTGATTACTCTACAGGGGTTAAAAAAACACTTGATAATATTAAAAAAATTTTGCATGTTAAAATGTTTTAGTGCAAAGAGGCAAAAAATTTTATTTTCAAATATATAATAAGATTGATATTTTTTTAATAAAAATTGCAATTGACAATTTTTAAACTCACCCTTCTTTAAACTTTGTTCGCCCTTATGACTGTCGACTATGACAAAACCATCTGTTAGACTGGTATCCGATTTACTAGGTCGTATTGTAGGACGTTCTTCATCGTTTTCTAGTAAACAGAGATAAACATTAAAAAATTAATTAACACTTTCAGAGTTAAAATTTACCTTTTTTATCGTTTAGAGAACTAGGTGTATCCACGGTTGATGCTTTGATTTCGTGTAAGGATTTCGCTCCTGAAAATGAGCTTTTGCGTCTTGTTGAGGTAGCTGGCGGTTCAGATTCTTTTTTAGGTTTATCGGATTGCGTTGAGTTAACGGAATGATTGGAGGCTTCAGATATACTAGACTCCGAAGCTGATTTATGAATTTCTAACAAAAATGTAAAAGCAATTGCTTATTAAGTTTTTTGTTATTTTTTAAGTTACTTACCATTTTCTTCGGGTGACGATATGCCTTGTATTTGTTTAATTATTTCTATTTTCTTGGATTTTTCACTACTTTCCACAGTTTCTTCCTTCTCCTCCTCCTCGTCCTTAAACGAACCTGTATCAGGATTTTCTTGCGATTTAATTTCAGTACATCTCTTAAGTTTACGTTCAATTGGTACTTGAACGTATTCCAAAGACCACATCTGAAAAATGTTTGAAGTTTTAAAATGGATAAGAAATATGAGTACTGCCAACAAAAACTTACCCTTACGACACCATCTGTTGAACCCGTTATCACCACATTCTGTTCATCCCATTCACGTATTTGTGAGAAGGCCACACACAATATTTGTTGCATTCTATCCGCACTACCCACACAGGTGTTAACAGTGGCCAATGGATCACCATTTATTGACCAAACATGCAACCAAGTGGCCGAACAAGTGGCAATATCTCCGGTTAGTTCATTAATGGCAACTGCTGCTACTATACCTGCATGTCCCCTTAATTGTCTTACGAATGTAAATCTGGCCATATCCCAAACTATGGCAGTACCATCTCGGGATCCCGATACTATGACGTTGTAAGCAGCACTGGCTGCCAGACAAGTAACAGCGTCTGTATGACCATGTAGAGAATGACGTACCGTTAGACTTTTACGATTCGCATCAAATTTCCAGACAGTTATGACGGAACTTGTGCCGGCGGTAATTATCATTTTGGAGTTAGGACAAGCACAGGTTAAAATTTCCCCTGAATTTTGGGCGGCTGCTTCTGAAACAAAAGAGGCGCGATCCGTGTCATAAAGACCTACACGCAGCGAGTGATCAGCAAAGCCCCAGGCAATATATTTAGTATATGATGGTGGCATCATAACCTAAAAAATAGAAATAAATAATTTTTAGGTTATGTTGAAAGTAAGAGGTTGATTTAGAAAATTCTAGATTTTTTTTTAGCTTTAAACTTATTGAAAATCCTTTTAAAAATTTTAAAATTATAAAGATTCGCTCTAATAAATTATTTAAAACTATCTTACCCGTCCCGGCGTTGCGCGGGAATAATATGAAAAGGTAAAGTTTGAAAGCAATTGCCTTACTTAAAAAAGTGCATATAAAACTCGGGGAAAATTACGGCATTCGATTCAACTCGAAATTTTGATCGTTTTGATGAGTTGCTTATGCTTTTGGTATGTAAATTTTTACACGAAATACCCTTCAGTGTTGTTTATAAAACTTTTACATAAACATTAAACCCATAAACAATATTGTGTGAAATTATGCAAACAAAACCTAACAAAACAAATCTGGATTATTAAGTTTTAAATTACTATACAAATATTAATAGTTAAGTTTGTATCTTATAAAAAAAATGACGGGTCGTTAGGTACTTCATAAAACGCTATTTTACACTCTGTTAGGAGCATTTCCATTTAGTGCAAAAATGTGTAAATTTTATCCACTTAGTACCCTAGTACCCCTAAGGGGGAGGGGGGGGGGGGATTTCCAAGTGCAAGCCAGAAAATCCAGCAAACCAGAAACCTGGGTTTATTTGATTGTTAAAGCAAAGGCTAGTTTGTTTGAAAACTGCCTGCGTTAAGAATTGGAAGGCAAACCTTTTGGATTACTTAGTATATAGAGCTTAAAAATATCTTTAGAACTACCCTGTTGGTTTTGTTGCTCCAATAATATTGCCATACACAGGGTGTCCGTCGGAAAGGTGGTTTATATGCACAAACCGTGCTGCTCAGATATCCCCACAAACAGAAGTCTGGAGCAGTCGAATCAGGCCAATCATCATCACCATTTTTTGAAATAACTTATTGTGGAAAGAGATCTCGGAGAAGTTCCATTGTTATCCTAGCTGTATGCGATATCGCTTCCCATTACGCCGTTTTCCGTTTTAAAAAAGTAAGCTCCATTGATTCCTCCTGACCAAATTGCACACCAGACTTCCACTTTTAATGGATGCAAAAGTGACTGATGGATAATTTGAGGGGGTTCTATTACCCAGAACCGACTATATCCACTCAAATGAAAATATGCCTCGGCACTCATTATTATTTTTTCATGAAAAACGGGGTTGTCTTGTTTTATTGATTAAAACACGTTGGGTTACTGAATATTTTTTCATAATAAATTTGCCATGTCTCTACTTCATGACTGAAAAATACGGGCTGTCGAGATTAACGTTTACCAAAATGGCGGTAAAATAAATTAGTATACCTTGCCGGCGGACACCCTGTATATATCTATCGTTCTTAATTTATAGTATAATTACATTTCAAGTGTTTTTCAAAAGGAGTTTAAAGTTCTCTTATATTGTTATACCCAAATTTTATTATGTTTTTGTAAAAAATTTTGGTACCTTACAAAAGCAAAGATCTCAGACCTGCCTCTAATTATACCGATTGCCACATAATCACTTCCTGAGTCTATTAAAACATGTCAGTCCGTCAGTCCGGCTGGGAGTTAATGTATTCTTGTGAACAATGTAGAGACCGCATTTTTGCAGATATTTCAATGAAATTTGGAACAGATACGTATTTTGGCATGGCAAAAAAGCATGTTGTTTATGGTGATGATCAGTTAATTTTTTGACCTAGCTCCCATACAAAAGTCCTCCCGGATTTAGCGTTTTAGGCTATAACTGGCCCAAATATTTCTCTATCTTCAAATATTTTTGCACGTTTGTCCATTTTTGTGCCACTTATTATTGTACCGAAAAAAACAAAAATTATAGGTCAATTTTTGAGCTTCATAAATATCGCAGCAATAGAAGAACCAGTATGAAGACTGTAATTTTTGTGGGCGCGGCAACCCCTAGTTCTTGTCCTTTAGAATTTTAGTACAAGAGGCCTTTCATATGTGCGCCAAGTTTGAAAAAAAATCGGTGCAATAAAAGTACCAGCAAAAAAAAGTTTAATTTTTGTGGGCGTGGCACCGCCCACTTTTTTACCTCCAAAATTTTAACTTGGAAGCCGTTTATATGCGAACTAATTTGAAAAAAATCGGTCTGGAATAAGTGCCTATCATATAATTTTTGTTTTAGGGGGCGTGGCCCCGCCTCCTTTTTTGCCTTAAAATTTTTTCCCGTTAGTGGCCTTATAAATGTGTTCAAAATTTTGAAAAAATCGGTGCAACATATGCACCAGTATTAAAAGTTATTTTTTTACAGTAGAAGTACAGTTAGATTTGAAGTGCTGTGGGCGTGGCACCTCCCCTTTTTCCAAAAACGTATAGCCTATCGCACTCCCAAGGCTTTAGGGTATTTACATTCCAAATTTCATGAAAATCGGTCCAGCCGTTAAGGCGTGATTGCGTGACAAACAAACAAACAAACAAACAAACTTACATCTTGATTTTATAATATACATACATATATAGGGATTATTAGTTATAATCTGTAGTTAATGAACACATTTGTAATAAAAGCTAAATATTTCCTTTACCTTATTCTGTTCTACAGCAAAAACAGTTTTATCCGGTTGCAAAATCTGGCCCACTGGTCCCTTTAGTTCCTTTATGGGTTGCAAACTGGGTTTGAGATTATCCAAATTATGGAAGAACAAACGGTCGGATTGTAAAACAGTTGTGTTGCCTTGTATTAAAGCGCTTGGATCAATTAAAGTCGAATGTCTGTTGCCAGACATTTTCTTGGCGGGATGGGGTTTTTTAAACAATTGTTTAGGAATTTGACCAAAGTTGTTAATGAAACCAATTGTTGCATTTTTCTTTAGAGGATCATCAATACTATACATTTAAATTAAAGTAAATTATTTAAAATTATTGAAAACTAACCTAAAGAGCTCAAAAAACTTACTTGTAAATATCCACATTGCCTTCATAGAAGAGGTGATGAAATACATTAACAGCCTCTATTGCGGCAGGACCCTGTTGCTTGTGGCCAAAAATTAAATCGATCCACTTTCAAAAAAATATTAAGTCGTTAGTTTATGCTATTTCTTTTTTATTGCTTTGAAAGTACTTACCAAATGTAAATTTTGACTAACATAGTCACACTCCAAGGCACTGCGATGCAACCTTATAAACTCACGCGGGTCTTGTTTAGCCCAGGGCGGTAATATAACATTACTTAAGGTTTCCCCATTTTGTTTGGTACCTTTAAAAAACAATGATTATTTAAAAATATCTGAAAATTAAATTTAAAAAACAACTTACCCAAATCAAAATTATTCGAATTTGTTATAAATTCGGGCAAATAGAAAAATTCAGGTATCAACTCCTTAACATCAGCCATATTAAATTTTGAAGCCGAAAGCCATGCTTCTTTTAGGCTGTGAAACATGCGATCGGCCAAATCAAAATGACCACCCTGCAAACGTAGAAAATGTTGACTGAAAGGCTCTAAACGCACCAAATACGAACAGACAATCATAGCTGAGCTATAGTGAGTGCCATAGTGATATGGTGGCGTTTCACCCTGAGGATCATCCCATTCCTTTTAGAAATTAAAAGAGACCATTTGAATATATAACTGACCAACGATTAAGCATTTAAAACAATTACCTTAAACCTTTTTTGAAATTGCTCTAAGCGTTCTTCGGATTGTGCTCCCATTGGTTTTGAGAAATCACGGAATGTTTTTGAGTTATTGAAATCCAGTTCTTCGGAATCATAATCCGCTAATATCCAGGGAAATACTGGATATTGCATGAGATCATTATAGGAACGACCAGCCAAAGTATTTAAATGCATTAGATATTGGAAGTTGGAGATTTCACCGCGCTGTTAAATTAAAAATTTTATTTTCAACATACATTTATGGAAGGAAGTATCAAGATTTCTTTAAACTCTAAATATATTGTTATTAAACTTACCACCCATCTTTGTGTTACGGACGTTTCGCCTATCAAACTACTAAATATACCCGATGTTTGCTCTACGCTTGCTGTTCTTTTCTGGCCAGCCACCGATTGCTGGGCATTATCGTTAATGGCTGTGGCATGAGCCATAAAACGTTGGTAGACCTTATTGCGCACTTTACGTGGAAAACTTAGCAGATAATTGCGGCCATCATCTGAAAACACCTCCAAGGCAATGGGCTGCAGCAAATAACGTCTTTTATGTACTTCACGAATTTCCTCATAACCAAATTTCGAACATTGTCGTATTTTACATTGACGTGTGGTTCCACCGGAGTTTGGTATTATGGGTTCGTAAGCTCCTGCAGGTAAAGTGTCAATATCTCTAATTTCCCTATTTTTGAGGAGGGTAAAACCATCAACAATATAACAATGCTCCTTGCCAAAGAGTAGTAAACCCTCAAATGTGTCCAGACCTTGTATGCGGGCACATCTAAACATAAAAGAGATTTTCTCTTGTTCTTCCAAGATACGTAGAAACGTTTCATTATCAGAAATATTAGTCATTTCCTCTTCTTCCTCATCTTCATCCTGGTTGCTACCATCAACAGAGTCTTGTGCGTTTGCTAGGCGACTTTCATTTGGCGATGGTGGTGGTGTATTTGTAGAACCACTAGGCTCGCTTTTTGATGATTGATTTAATGGCGGATGCGGCTGCTTGGCAACATTGATATCTACAGAATGTTGTTGTTGTAGTGATTGATTTGCCATACCGGCAACATCAGTTTCGCAGAGTATTCGTGGTGGCTGTTGACAATGGGTAAAATAAATTTTGCTATCAAAACTTGTGGCTACTTTATTGGCTTTTATTTGACGAGTATCGCTGCGATGATCATTCTCAGGCCGATAGGGATAATGAAGATAGAAAAGCTCGTTGCGCATAGTTTTCTTGCGCATACGACTTGGTCCTTCCGTGGTGTCTAGTATCCATTTGTCGAGTGTGGATATACCCTCAGGGCCCCAAAGACCACGTTCGCGTGTTAACTCCGTTTCAGATTGCAGCCAGTCTTGGTGTACATAACGCTGAGTATGCTGCAACATTTGTATGTATTGTTTGCATCTCAGCTCCCAAAGGTCCCTTTAACAAGCAGAATTAGGTTATATACATATATTATTTTTATAATTTCTCGCCAAAAACACTTACCTGATCAGCTGCACATGTATACCAGTACATTCGAAGGCACGTTCTTTCTTTATATTAGATTTTGTGCGCACTACCTCATCTTTCTTAACTTTAGTGCGACTAGCTAAGCGCGTCAAGCCACCGGTTACTTTTTGTATTTTTGACTGGATTTGATTATGTATTTCCCATGGTACACGATACAATGCCTTACGTTCAGCCTCTACATAATTGAACCATAATTTAGATGCCAATTCCATGACTTGCTCACGTGTTGTTTGAAGATCTGGAGCTTTTGCATTTGCCGGAGGTGGTGTAAGGCTAACTTTGAAGACCTCCTCTATGGCAGGCTTCTTGCAAACATACAACTCCTCCCAAACACGAAAAGCAGCACCAACAATCAAATTGCGGCCCTAGTTTAAGATTGTCATTAGTAATTTGCATCAATATATTACCAAAGAAGGTTCTTTGGACTTACCTGCAATTGATTTAAATCCTCATCTTTGGGCTCTATTATATCCGCCTGCGGATTTACATGCCAAGTAGTATTACGCGTGGTCGAAGGTTCCAATATAATCTTCATTTCTGATGTCAATTGCATCAAACAGTACGTTAAACAGGCTATAAACTCTAACTCATGATTACCTGCTCCAAATATTAACAATCTGTGTGTAATGATTTTGTGTAAAGCCTCTAAGACACTCATTTGTTCGGTTATAGCTTCTGTAGGCCGCGATAACAAATATAAAATAGTACGATTTAATGAATGATGCAACTGCTCCAGTGATAAAGAAGAAGATCTACGTTTTGCTTGTGCTATCAGTTTAATGATGAAATCAAAGATATCATGAGGATTGCGAGTCAGGGAACCCTGCCACATTTTATCAACCACACGGGCTGTAAAATAGAAAACATTCGGAGCTATATGTTGGGTATGACTTTGAATAAGTGGCACCAAAGACAGGGCGGCCTGTTCACCCAGTAATATATCAGCAGCCAACAAATGATCCATAAGTGCCGTTAAGATCTCCGTTTGATATTCGATTTGTAGTGCGATGTCTGAATTGACGGAAGAGGCTTCAAGAACCAAGTCGATAACAGGTGTACTTTTACCATGCATATTTAAACTCAAGGAATCCACAACTATGACACGCAAAAAGTCTATGATACATTTTCTAACAGGGTGATTTGTCAGTTTGCTGACACCTTGTTGAACGCTTAGTCCAGGATTAAGAAGAAAACAATTTGACTCCTCTACTGGAGAAGAATTACCACTATTGGGCTCAGATTCCACATTTTCTTCTTTGTTATTGGGAAAGATCACAGCAACCAGGGAGGATATAACATCTCCAGTCATCATAACTGGCATAAAATCAGTAAGGTTTTGATAGAGACTGAATAGTAATTGAATAATGGTCTCGGGATGACTGGTTAGCCAAGCAGCCATTTCACTACCATGAACTATTGCTCTTACCATACCTAACAAAACACATACAGCTTCTGGACAGATATTCATTTTTGGTATATTGGAAGAAACGGGTGTACCCCACAGAAAAGACCATACACGATCCAAATCAAATTTTGTGTGTTCGGTAGCCAATAA